>OZ005616.1:23820921-24235921 GCA_963930655.1 Myrica gale | reverse complement strand
AGTCCAAAGTACCGATGCGTGTCTTTCTTTGTCTGGGAGACTACTCATGGGCGGGTATTGACTATTGATAATCTCAGAAGGAGGGGTTTTTATGTCACAGAGTGGTGTTATATGTGTAAGGGTGATGGAGAATCTGTTAATCACTTGTTGTTGCACTGTCCGGTTGCTAGAGGCCTTTGGATGTCTATCCTTGATACTTTGAATGTTCATTGGTTACGGAAGAATGTATAGAGATTCGTCTCTTCTCCCTGTCTATCTCTTTTCTATGGAGGTTGGTCAAACCTCGAATTTGGCCTTATCTTTTCTATGAATACAGTACAATTCCAGTAATGAGTGTTCTTCACATCCATTTATTTTACAAAGCACTACAAATTTCTACAAATTTCCAACGGTGCTGTTACATATAGATAGAATAAAATAATGCTCAGTTATTGGAGTAAGCATAATAAAGGACAAGGGTTTGACTTGTCCAGGTGCCTTATTTTCAAGACATATAAAAAAAAATGCAACCTGAACTTGTTATTGCACTATGTTGTTACATTGCTTCAGTTCAGAAGAGTTCAAGACTATGGCGACTGCAAGAGGTAATGGTAAATGATCTTGGTTAAATGGTGTTTTTGTTAGTATAGTCTCTTGTACTGTCATCTTTCTTTTTCTTTAATAAGATTGGTTTACTTATCAAAAAAAAATATTCTTCAAAATCACAACCTTAAAGAAAAAAATATTGAATTTGAATTCGAATTCAAAATGAAAAATTGTGTTTTAGTTTAGGATCTTTTATTAACATATATGTCAACACTCTCTAAGTCGATTCAAGAAGAAGAACAAGATTAAGAAGTACTTTTCCCCGAAAGGGGGAAGGTGGAGATAGACTTTTATTGAGGTACGCATTCCTTGTTTCCCTTTGTATCCATTATGTTTTTTGAGTGCTGGAACGTTAGGGGGCTATCAGCCCTATGAAACAGAGGGAAGTAAGAAGGTTCATTCAAGAGCATCGATTCTGTCGATATTATTCATAACTCTTGTTTTATTCTCTTCTTTGACTTTAGTTTCAACTAATCCATTTTTTTGGGGCTTCTTGCTACGCTACTTAACTATATAAATCCATTTTTTTAGTAATATATATGAATAGAAAGATAGATCCATCCATCTATCCTATCCGATTTATATTTTGATATCTAAAAAAGAATCGATTTCATTCAACGTTTGATTCAAAGAACTGCAATTACCCCCCCCCCCCCCCGCTCATGAAACGGCTCTGCTGCAATGGATGGCAGAGGGTCTGTAGTACCCAAAGCACTGGAGTGATCCAGTAGCCGGGAAGGGGCCTAGAAGTGCCTACTACTACACCACACTACACTTGGCTCTACACATTTACAGAGCTAACCCCTGTCCAGTCCCTTTCTTGTCACCAGCTTCGAGATTGATTATGAGAAAGAGCCTTTCTAGAAGTTCTATAAACTTCTACTCCTACGAGAGCTATAAACTTTAGCATTAAATGTCACCGAAGACTCCAAAGCTTGCCACCACTCCCCCTCTCCTTCTCTAATGCAACAAACAATTTCACCAGATCATCTTCATGCCCTTCACATGAGACCCCAACCAACTGCCGGAAGGAAGCCACCATATCCAAGACCCAACTGGACTGAGAACGGCCTCCAGACCCTTCACCCACCTCCGACACAACATGTGGCAAAAACATCTGTAAAGGCTCAACAACCATCTCAGAATCCCCACAAACAGCAAGAACCAACACCCCACCCTCAGGACTATCAAAGTCAGCACACCTGCTCGTTTTTTAAAACACTGGGTTAGACAAAAGCATATTTGGCTCAAGTGCCGCAGTCCCCTTACCAACTTCACCGAACCCAGAAATCTCTGTGGAACTCACCCCACCCCCTTCAAAATTCCATGGGCCTTCCTGCACATCCACAGACACAACCGAAGGACCATCCAACCCCACCTCAACTTCCTGCAATATTGGCGACCCAGACTCCGCGACCACCCTCTACGATGAAGATTGAAGCTTCTCAGACTCCACCCGACCCTCCTCGGGACAATCCTGTCCAACTCCATCCAAACCAAGATCTACTACGGCAAGCAGAGGAAGAGTGGAACCAACATGGGCAGCTTCCAAAACCCCCACATGGCCTTCATCGGCAAAAATCTGCCCCACACAACCCAAAACAGGAGACTCGGGTTCAGAAAACAACGGAATCTCTTTGCCCTCCCTTCCCGCCGGAGCACCCAGCATACCGAGAGAACCCGGCTCGCTCGAATGCAACCCATGAGAAACCCCATTGCAAACTGGGGCCGAGCCCTCCCCACGATCGAAATTATCTACCTCGAGCTCATTAATATTTTGGGCCGAGCCCAACCCATGGGAAGACTGAGCATCCACGGCCATTGGGGTCGCCAGCTGGGTCGGTTGTTTGGGCGACAGCTTGAAATCACAGACCAGAAAATTAAGTTCCTGCCAAGGCCCCTTCGTTGCCTCCTTAGCCAAATTAGCCTTAGAAGCCCATAACCCAATAAGCCCATCCAGTTCAGCTTTGATGCTCATTAAATGCTCCCAAATTGACGCAGCAGAGTCATCCGATAAAGTGGTCGTCCCAATTAAAGAATTCTTGGGAGACTCAACACACCCCACCTCAGTAGCCCCCAATCCTGCATGCGTGACAATGGGAATAGCAAACGACGTGCTTTTTTCCTTCCCACTGCAACACCGTTGATAGTCTCCTCCGGCAAGCCAGACTTCACCGCCTTAACAAAAGAAACACTGGGGCGAAAAACAGAAGGAGGAACCTTCGTGTCCTGCCGACAACAATCACCGAGAACTCGAACGGTGTCTTCACAAGCATCTTGAAGAGAGCGCCACCCCGCACTGGACTTGCCCTCAGGGAGCAAAACTGCATCACGCTTGCGACCGTCCCTATTCTCCGCCACTGCCACATATCTACCATGCTTGTTCGAACACCGTTGCGCCAGGAACGATCTAGGGAACTCGTTGAACTTCTCTGTAAAATCTTTGCTTCCATCCGCCTCAATCAGCCTACCCAACATATTAGACAGCCATACCATCCCATAGCGACCAAGAGCAATCAACCCTGAGCCCAGCTTGTAGCAAGCCAAAAGTTTTACTTGAACCTACTTTGCTAATAGAAGAGATAGAAGGGAAAGACAGAAGGCAGAAAGCAATCCCTTCCAGGCCAGAGGTCTTCTTTCTTTTGTCATCCTGCTAGCTCAAATCTCGTACTCTATTTATAGTATACCTGAAATCACTGTCAAAAAAGGGCTCTCTTTTTAGGCTAGGGAGTGAATTCAACTTTAGACAAGTCTAGCAAAGCAGCTCTCAGAGATGCTCCTCTGAAGCTGGGCACGCAAAATCGACTGAATGCGTTCGGGATCCCTTTCCCTGTACACATCCATCTCGACTTCGGGGGCCTCTTCAGCGGGAACCTCGACATCTTCCAGTGGATGCTGATTGAGATCAAGGTCCCACCTAGGGTTTGAGCTCGATGAACCTGAACGGAAAGGGGGGTGAATGGGGTACGCTCCGTTAGCGGATTGCTACCATGTCCAATGGCCGCTGGCTTACGTCCTTTTAAGCTAAAGTGTTTTTTATTTTTTTATAAAAATATTAATCCATTTCAGTCTCAGTAGTTAGTAGGTGATCCAAGACCGGAGACAGGAGAAGCAGAGGCAGTTTGTTGCACGAGTAGTTGACAGAGCCTTGAAACGGAATTTCTATCATTGAAAATACGTCCCTCTTATTAGTGAAAATAACTATTCTTACCGAAGCCGTGAGCACGGAATCAACAGGACAAGAAGGTAATGAATGGGCTAGGAAGCCACTGATCAGAAAAGCGTAGGGGTATCAAGTATATATTTAGCGATATCTCAGACTCTTGCGCGAGCACGGGATTACATGGCGATGCATTTTTTGTATACCAGAAGACATTCGTTATACCGTTTTTCTTTTTTTGCTATTATCTATATCACAATATATAACAAAAACATTTTTAAAAAAATTAATTAATTATCATACAAATAGTTGGCCCCCTCAAAGATGCATTGTTATTTTCTTGGGATAAATACACTTTGCCCCCTTGTCTTTGGGGTCATTTACACTTTGCAACCCGATGTTTTATTTTTGATACATTGGACCCATTATCTTCCACATTTTTGCAATCTGGACCCCGTACCCGATTTTGGTCGTCGAAATTGATAGATTCCGTTTAAAATTTACACATTGCTCCCCTTATCTTTTGGGGTATGTACACATTACTCCCCTTATCTTTGGAGACATTGACACATTGCACCCCACGTTTTAATGGAATCCGTCTAAATTAACGGGCAATTTGGGTACGGGGTCCAAATTGAAAAAATGTGTAAGTTAAAGGGTCCAGTGTGTCAAAAATAAAACATCGGGGTGCAAAGTGTAAATGACCCCAAAGATAAGGGGGGCAAAGTATATTTATCCCTATTTTCTTGTTTCTTGTTGAAGAAAGCAATTTTTCATCTCTTTTAGATTCACAATTACTGATGCTTATTATCCTAAGCATATGAGATTCACTGAGACTAACCTGTCTGAAAGTAATTGGTGACTTTGTTTATATTTTTGGTCGCCCACTGGCTGCCTCTTTCCAACATCTTATATCAGCATTAAAAACTTACCACTTGTGTGGTATTAGTATACAATCTTCTAGGACTAGTGAAATTAGAAAAATTGAATAAAGTGTTGGGGGATCTAGTTTTTATTCATTTGAGGAGTGTGTTTGGGGGGGTGGAATTTAGGTGGGGGCGGCATTGGGGAGATGTACTTCTAGATACAGGTCGTAGGAGTGAAAACAATAAGAGACTTTGAAATCTGAGGAGTGCCAGGGCTGTACTCAATCCGCCTTCTCTCAATGCTCGTATATTGATGGTTTTTAAGGGTGGCCCTTCAAATGAAGTAAAGGTTATCTTTGACATATCATGGGGATTGCCTGTATGTGAAAATCTGTTTCTCATAAGAAATAACTAGAACATTCCAAGCAACTTTCTTGACTATGTTGTTTGCTTCGTTTCAGTGAACATTACATTTTTATGCTGTCAACAAAAGCCCTGACATTTATCTTCTAATTTGATTTGTCTTTGCTAGATCTTAGGTCAGTATGCGTGGCCGGAATCATTAGAATCAGATTTCATATACAGTACGTGTATTCCATTTATATTTCGCTCATTTTATATTTTATATTCCAGAACTCTTTGATATTTATCTTTCTAGCCTTCTATTTGGCATCTGTTTTGTTCTTGAGGTTCATCATCAATTGGATCATCAGTTGATGCACAATTTCTTGCTGCATTCTCTGCAGCTTGTGGAAAGAGATACTTGCAATCTTTGGATTCTGAAGAGTCTGATCCAGAAGTGATATTATAATGATAGGATTTTCTGTAGTTATGCTGGAATAGTGGAGATGACATGTACATGATTTTAGCTGTTGATGTATGCTCTGGACAGTGGGGCTGCTGGAATGCTAGTCAAGAATTTAAATTCCATCCATTAGGATCCTTTTTCCAACTATTGAAAGAGTGAAGAATGCATGTAGTGGCTTCTAGACTTCAAACCGCATTCTTTGCTTCTCAGAGGTAGGATAACTGTCAGTGAGTTGTGTACCTATCTGGTATTTTGAAATATCCTATTTGTAAGTTGGAAAATGTGTTAAGTTGTGGTTAAGTCCTGGTTGCTACTGAACTTCTCAGTCCTGGTTGCCAATGAGCTTCTTAAGGCTGCAATTTTTAGCGCAGACCACTGCAAGTTGGACGAGATCCCAGGAAGCAAGAGGGAAAGGGAGAGCATAGTTGGTACTCTTTCTTTCAAGTATAATGCTCCATTTTCAACTTCGATCTGCCATATAGCCCTAAAAGCAATAAACAATATGTTTTGGTGCTTTTATTCACTAATGACCATCTTATCTAATCCATGATAATGAGTAGAAACCTGTATATTAAGGTTCGGATGCAGATAGTTATCACAAACATCTAACACATTGGACTTTAAAATCTCGTTGGTTTTTGGAGGGAGAGGAACAATAGATGCTTTGAGGATAAGGAGTTGTCGTTGGATAGTTTGAGGGGTTTTATGTTGCAATCTCTTTTTCTTTGGGCTAATTCGGTGTTGGGTTTTCCCTTTTCGGGCTTTCCAGATTTTCTTAGCTCCTTAGCTTATATGGTTTAGGTATTTTCAGTATAGTCTCTTGTACTGTTAACTTGTCTTTTACTTTCTTTTTGAATAAAGCTTAACTTACGTATCAAAAATATATATATCTATATATATATCCATGGTTATTGGAAACATGTAATACATGGTATGTTAAATGTAGCGTACCATTTGCTATATAAATTATAAACTTCAGGCATAATTTGTAACTATTTTCACTAGTTTTTAAGAAACGATTCAGAATCAAAAGCTAGGATAAAAAGATTATTAGTATTTTATCCAGACTTGAGATCACAGAAAGGAAGGAAAAAAATGTAACAATGGGTATTCTTTTGATTTTTACTTCTTTGTCCCTTGCTTAAATTGTTACAGAGTAAAAAATTAATATGTCCTTAGATGATTCAAGGAGTGCATTGAGGAATTGCAATTGAGAGTTAAATTTGGTTTTCAAAATTTTGTGTTGTAAAAGTTTTGATCTGAAGCACAAAACTAGGTTGACCGACCTTCTATAATAGATTTTCTTTTTAATTTCTAGTTTTAAGAAAATATATGGTGTATAGAATATGATCAAGGGTTGTGATGTCCCTGTTGTAGCCGTTTTTAACTATAGTCTACAGGATGTTATTAACGAAACTCCAAGGCCATTTGTTCATTTGTAATTTCTGACACAGATTATATTTTTTTGACACAGAGAACATGGCAGCGGTTGAGGACTGTCGATGTACTTCATGATACCATTCCCCATCCCTACCATAGAGTAGGGCATCCAATGCATGTGAAGGTAAGAAAAGTTTCCTCTTTCAAATGATTCTGGTTCTGCTGAATGGTTCATTTCATAAGTTTGTGTCATTTTTCCAGTCTTTTCTTTAATGTTTTGAGTGGCATTATTGCAAGGCCTCCATACAACGACATCTAAATTATTACAATTCCAACCTACAAACCACAACTTTTCGACAAGGCAACTATTTTCACAACTTTCCCCTCTTCCCCCTCCCCCTCTCCCCTACCCTACCCCACCGGCGTACAACTATAGCTTCACAAAACCTATGATAATCTTTACAAAAATTCCAAGGCAACAGCCCAAGATTTTATACATAAGCCACCTGAAGAGAAAACAAACACTACAATTTTTACAAATTCTTCATAGTGTTAAGTTTATATACATATTTCAACCTCTACAGATACACTGATAAAAATAACTAGAAGGAGACATACCTTCACCTGTAAATGAGATACCTGAATAAGTACAAATGATTAGTATCCACTAAAGGTCGAGTATCAAGCAATGAAATAAGAAGAAAATCAACTTAGCAATACATTTCTAAAATGCTGTTAATTACCCAAAGATCACACGAAAGGGCTTGTTACACATAGTAACTTATATAACTCCACCCATGATAGCTCTAGGAAACTTTTTTGCCTTTCTCAAGTCCAACAAACATAAAGATAACAAATCCATTAAAAGTTGTCAAACCATCTTCTTCGACTAAATAAAAAAACTAAAGCGTCACTCACGTTCAAAAAGCCTGACTTTTGAGCAGAGGCGGAGGCAAGGGGGGGCGGGTGGGGGCGACCGCCCCCACTCGCCCCAACAATTCTTTGAAATTTTTTTTTTTTTTAATATTTAGAAGCAGGCCTGCCCCCACTGGCCCAGGCCTGCTTCAGGGCCAGTGGGGGCGGGATGGGCCAGCGGGGGCGAGCCCACTGGCCCAGGCCTGCTTCTTTAATTTTTTTTAAAAACGCCGGTTGAATCTGAACGGTTGGACAGATAACTACGGAACTACCATGAGTGCATGTGTATGTTCTGTCGGCGTGAGAGAGGAGAGGAGAGAGAATTACAAGCTGCAATCAGTATTTGGATCGATTGTGAAGCCCAAAGAGACTCTACAAAAGCCCGACAAGGTAGCGAGAGCTGTGGCATTGGGATTGTACGTGGTAATGAGGCCCATCATGCATCTACAAACAAATCTTCGACTGTCGGTAGATTCAGCAATGACGTTCAGCCACGCCATGGCATTGCAACATGGTGAACTGGGAGAGGCGTCCGGTGAACCATATGTCATGAACGTGGAGTAAGTTGAGACTAGTACTGTCACAGATGAGCACTTGACGGCAATTTGTCATTTGATATTTTGTTTAATTAAATTTAATTTTTCAATTAACTCATTTAGGGTTTAATTATGTGAAATTCAAATTTCATTCGGTAATTTGATTTTAACCTATCTAGTATTTAGTTTAATTTAATTTAATTTTTCAATTAACTCATTTAGGGTTTCAAAGAGCTTGGGAGGAAGGGAGAAATTGAAGAGGATGTCGTATGCGTTTTTAACCCAACTAGTTTGTAAATCAATCCACCTTGCATCTGCTGAACATGTTTGACAACGACAATTGCTTTATTTGATTTCATATCTTTTTGCCAAATAGACAGAAAAAAGAAGGAAATTGTTATATGTTATATGTAGGTTACATCTTGCTGGCTCAATATTTATTAATAAAGTTTAGTATCTGCTTTGCTCTTGCTCTTAAAATGGCGATGAAAACAGAGGGAATTTAATTTTCTTTATACCTATACACTGAGGTGCGCTGTCATCTAACATATACATGGCCACGGGGTTAGCTGATGACAATGTTAGAAAGAGAATAGCATAGCTTAAAATGATTGGTTATGTTGCCTAAATTAAATTCTTATAGTCCAAAAATGGATGAGGACAGCAACCAAATCTCAATCAACTATTGGGCTTAATCAATACATGATGCTTATAATATCAAAGTTGAACCATTCTGCCTAGAATTCCCTGTCTATTAACAATTCTTTCAGGCATTGCTTTAGCAGGTTCAATTGCCGGTCTATCTATATTAGTCCTGGAGGATTCTAACAGGAAGCGCACACTTGCTTTATATCTTCTGGCTAGGCTAGCCCAAGTATGTGAACAAATGGCATGACCTAATTCATTTTCACATCCTCTTTGAACCGACTTGTCCTTAGGCTTCTTTTGAAAGACGGTTTTTGAAGTTGAAAATTTTCTTTTCAAAGCTAATATTGTCACCTTTTCTTAGACTACATCGTCTCTCATCAAAATCAAAACTTTTGAAGGACGACTTTTCTTTTAACGACAAACTGCTTTTATTCTACTCTCAATCTTTTATCTCTTTTAAGGCATATCGCAAATGGCCAATGCTATTGCTGCAACTTTTAGCATAGAACTGTTGATAGATGACTTTTATTCTTTTAAACATCGTCAAGCTCAGTTATAATAGAATATTTATAGAATCATAGGTTTCTGTGTCTTTGATTTTTTGATGTATCCAAATCGAAGTTGTTATAAAATATTATACGTACTTCTCTTTCGTTATAAGTTTCAATTCATATGTAAAATTTTATATCTTTATTTTATTTAAATAATAATAATAAATTAATTCGCCCCCCCTAAGGAAATATCCTGGCTCCGCCACTGCTTTTGAGTAATTATAAAATTTTAGCTTAATTGCATCATCGGTCCCCTGTGATATTTATCTGTGACACAATGGTCATTGGGTACTAAAATCGAGACAACTTTTAGACAAATAGGTCATTTTGTCCCATGCATCAAATTGTTAATAAAAAAGTTGGCGTGTCCTATTGGAGACACGTCACCACTCTGTACTCGTGGCTGACAATTCGCCTAGTTCATCCACGTCGCACACCATGTCATTTAAAAATCTCACTTTAGCAAAAAAAAAAAAAACCCAATAAACATGGTTGCTCGCACTTGAAACCCCCTAGCCACCACTCTTCCCCAATTCGCAACTCCCTCCCCCTGCCCTCCCTCAAAGAAAAATAAATAAATAAATAAGTGGCTAGAGGTCGGCAGGGGCCAAAATAGTTAGTTGGCTCTGCCTAAATGTCTATGGTGAAAGTGGTCAACAAGCTTTATGTTTCAGAAAAATAGGGTTCTTCATAAAAAGCTTTTTGTGACCTGTGGCCCCCTAGCTATGCCACTGATAGGTTGGAGACCCCATTCTTTAAGGTGCTTGTTTAGTGACTATGCAACATATGATGATCCAATCTTGGACCTTCAGTTTATAAGTTGGTCTCTTCCTCACTCTCACGCCCTTTTTGAGGTTGTGTTTAAGTGTTAAAATTTTAGGGTATTGAAATTGATAAAAAGGTGAAGAGAGAGATGATTTTAATGACTTTTTTATATTTATTATAGTGAAAAGTAATGGCTCTTTTGAATGATCTTGCGTCTTTGGATGGCTTGGATGAGGGGGTAGCCTTGGTACTGCTGGTTTGGATAGGAAGGTGGAGATTTCCAGGGAGCTGAATAATATGATTGATTTGGAGGAAGTTAGTTGGAGGCAGAAGTCTAGAGCCTTTTGGCTCAAGGAGGGAGACAGATGTACAAATGTTTTTCACAGTCTTGCTAATTCTAGTAGGAGAGCAAACTCGATCTCGAGCTTGGTGGTGGAAGGGGAATTGGTGGAGGATCCTTCGGGGATTTATGAGAAAATAATAGAGTTTTATTCTTCCTTATACTTGGAACCGTATGAGTGGCGTCCCTCATTGGATGGGTTAGAGTTTGATTGCATTTCAGAGGAGGCGGAGTGGATTGAGACCTTTTGATGTGGAGGAGGTGACTGGGGTGGTACATAGTCTTAATGGTAACAAAGCCTAGGGTCTAGACGGGTTCTCTATTACTTTCTTTCAAGCTTATTTGGAGGTTATTAAGGAGGATGTTTTGTCGATGTTTAATGAGTTTGCTAGAGAAGGGAAATTTGTGCAGAGTTTTAACTCCTCTTTTATTGTCCTTATTCCCAAGAAGCCGGGGGCAGTTGAGCTTAAGGATTTTCGCCCCATTAGCCTTGTGCGGGGTGTGTATAAGATTTTGGTCAAGGTGTTGGCCAACAGGTTGAAGCCTCTTTTTGGGAATATTATTTCTTCTACATATAATGCTTTTGTCAAAGGTAGGCAGATTTTGGATTCGGGGTCTTATTGCCAATGAGTGCATTGATTTCAGGATGAGGTCGGGAGTGCCTGAAATGTTGTGTAAGCTGAATATTTAGAAGGTCTATGATCATGTTAACTGGAAGTTTCTTTTGTTTATGTTGTGTATGTGTGGATTTGGAGCAAAATTGGTGTAGGTGGATCTTGTTTTGTGTGTCTTCAGTGAAATTCTCGGTGATTGTCAATGATGTCTGGCATGCTTTTTTAGTAGCTCTCATGGGTTATGACAGGGAGATCCCTTTTCCCCTCTTTTGTTTGTCATTATTATGGAAGCTTTCAGCCGCATGATGGGGAGAGTGGTGGAGCATGGTGGTTTGGAGGGTTTTGAGGTGAGGGTGTGAGTATCTCTCATTTGCTTTTTGTGGATGACACTTTGGTGTTGTGTGGGGTGGAGGTAAGTCATTTTCGGAGTCTTAGATGTCTTCTTTTGTGCTTTGAGGATGTCTTTGGACTTAGAATTAACTTGTCTAAGTCCGAGGTTATTCTCGTTGGTAATGTTCATAACACTCAGGAGCTCGCCAGTATTTTGGGTTGTGGTGTATCCTCGTTGCCTATGAAATATCTCGGTCTTCCTTTGGGCGCGAGTTTCAAATGTGTTCATATTTAGGATGAGATTTTTGAACAGATGAAGAGGAGATTGGCGAGATGGAAGCGATTATATTTGTCCAAAGGGGTAAACTTAGTCTCATCAAGTCTACTCTATCATGTCTCCCCATTTATTTCCTTTTATTGTTTCTTATTCCGGTTGCGGTGGCAATTAGGTTGGAGAATATTCAAAGGGATTTCCGTTGGGGCTATGATGGTAGTGTGAATAAGTTTCATCCTGTGAATTGGGACTTGGTGTGTTCTCCAGTTCAGCATGGAGGGTTGGGGCTTTGTAGTATTGTTGCTTTTAATAAGGCTCTCTTGTCCAAGTGGTTTTGGCGTTGTGCTCTTGAGCGGGATAGGCTTTGGAGGGTGGTTATTGTAACTAAATATAGGTGTTAATTGGGTGGTTGGAGGACTCTCCCTTGCCGGGGACCTTATGGTGTTAGTCTGTGGCGATTATTAGCAAAGTATGGGATGTCTTTAGTAACCATATTAGATTTTTGGTGGGTAATGGAGATAGGGTCAGATTTTGGCACGATGTGTGGTCCGGCGATAGACCGTTGTCTTGTGTGTTTTCATTTGTCTACTTGCTAGCTCGCCACAAGGAGGCTTTGGTGGAGGAGTGCCTAGTGGAGAATAATGGGTTTGTGGCGTGGAGTGTTGCTTTCGTTAGATCTGCAAACGATTGGGAGTTGGAGGATTTTTCGGTTTTGTATTCCCTTTTGTATAGGTTGGTATTTAGGAGAGGAGAGGAAGACAAATTGTGTTGGAAGGAATCTAAGGATGGGGTTTTTTAAGTGAGATACATGTATGCTTGTGTTGCTAGTCGTAAGGGGTCGTCTTTTCCTTGGAAAGGGGTGTGGAGGACGAAATGTCCTTTTAGGGTCTCATTCTTTGTGTGGGAGGCTTCATATGGGAGAATCCTTACAACTGATAGCCTTCTGGGAAGGGGAGTGTATATCGCTGATTGGTGTTATCTTTGTCGGTGTGACGAAGAATTGATTGACCATTTGCTTCTTCATTGTTCTGTGGCGCGTGGGCTTTGGAACCATGTTCTCAGTATTGTCAATTATTGTTGGGTGATGTCTGAGAAAGTGGTGAATGTGCTGTGGAGTTGGGAAAGGAAGTTCACTAACCCCTTCGCTAAGTCTATTTGGAGATTGAATCCAACTTGTATTTGGTGGAGCCTTTGGAGGGAAAGGAACAATAGATGTTTTGATAGATATTCTTTGTCCTTGGTCAAGTTGCAGGGTTTTATGTTATTTTCTCTTTTATGTTGGGCTGATGCATTGTTAGATGGCCCCTTTGTTGATTTTAATGATTCTCTTAGTTTTCTTGCTTGTTTGAACTAATGATTTCAGTATAGTCCCTTGTATAGTCCTCACTTTTTAATAAGATTGGCTTGCTTATAAAAAAATAATAATAATTCTCTTTTATCCAGTTCCCACTTACCGTTAGATTCAACTTTCTTTAACGTTGGGAATTGATGACTACTTTGCTCCCCAAAAAAGTATATAATTATCATAGGTATGCATTGCCTTTTTGGTGGTCATCAGTCGGCATCTGCTTATCATTGTGTATCTGTCATGCACTTTCTGGGTTTTCCTTGTGTTTACCACCTTTTTTCTGTTGTATACTCTAGCTTGTCTGCACTTCTCTTTTTCTGATCATAATTTTTTTTTGTTACTCTTTTCATCATATATGTTATGCTGAAACACCCACACTCCTGCTTCTCTGGCCCTGATTTCTTTACTCGCGCTTCCCTTGCCATCAATTTGTCCTTTCTTTTTCATTTTATCATCTGTTTATTTTACAAAATCAGAAGACACATAAAACGATCCACCATCACTGCTTAAGATTGGACAATGGGTTAATCAATGGGGAATCATGAAGAAAGACATAGCATCTACATGTCTTCCACTGCTGGCAGTAAAATCACATGATGGGTGGCTACAATGAACCTTTTTTAACTGCAATGTGACTTTGACTTATTCTTTAACTTGAAATTTGCTGTGTTTTTTTATGTTCGAAGTGTCATTCCTGTTCCCAAAATGTTATTCTTATTGGTATCACCCCTATGCTTGCAGACACTTGTGCATATAAAAACTAACAGATAATGTGGTAACCAGGTGGCACGTAGACGTTTTCAGTCTAAGATGGATGCACCTTCGTTTGGTTGGGTTTCTTGTGGGTCCCATAATTTCAGTGCGGCTGCCTGGGGGCGACCAATTTCCAATTCAAATGGTAATCAAGCTAATGGATTGGAGAAAGTCAACTCATCCTTGGGTACGAGGCTTCACATATGCAATTATGAACTTGGGATCATATTCATCGTTACCCCGCCAGACAAAGGGTGGTACATACAGAAATGATTCAAACTTGGATGATATTGTTTTGCCTTTCGTTGTGCCTGCTCCTAAATATAGGCCTGAAGATAGGCCTGCAACAAGACAGGCTATGAAGGAGGCGTTAGCTGAACTTGCTGAGCAAGATGTTGAAAAACTTGCAGACAAAGCTGCTACAAAAGAGATGATGGAAGAGATCGTAGTTGAAGAAAAGGAAGAAATTGAAGCAACTGATTACGTTGTAGAGGAGAAAGAAGATGAGAAGGCATATGGAAAGATGTTGTGGAGCGTGGTTGATTCATCACAGAGTTGTTGAACATCTATCAAGAGCATAGGTTTTTGATTTATAGGAGCAGAAAAGTATAATTATCAAGTGCAATGTCTGGGATATATGCTTCGTGGCTAGGTATAATACCCTCTGGGTACTGTGGGAGTTTGTGAATGTGTTTCAACATAAGCTCGTGATGCTGGAGGCACATAAATGTTAAAACTGACCGAGATAAGAGGAATGAGATACAAATGTGTTTTGTATTTGTGTCATGGAAACCTAAATGGCAGATGATGTTATATGCTTTGTTTCGGGTTCTTTCCCTAGCCAGTCGCCCCTGTCCAGGAGGGGTCAAGCTTGGAGACTTCTCATTTGCGGGGAATAAAACTATCGAGAACCTTGCATTCCGGTTCTATATATCGAATTGGAGAGTTCCGGTTTTCGAAGGATTGCATATTGCTGGCATAGCAGGGACTAAAGAAACATGCACGGAAAGCCAGATAGAGGCCCAAAAATTACACATGGGAAATTGTCTGCTTCTCATTTGTCATGATGCGCCCATTCCTATGATCATTCCTTCAATACTTCTGGCTCTCAAGAGTCTCTTTGTATGATACTTGACCAATGTGTGACTCGTACTGTGACGAGGCACCAACCACCATCACTATCTCTAAACCTTCACCTATCGCTGGTCTTATCCATCTGCGGCACTCACATTCAAACAATCATCGTCTCGAGTCCAAGGTGACTCAACAAGGCCTCCTCGAACAACGTCCTCGTGCGGGTTCTTCAACATCACTTCCTCACTGAATCAAGAGTGCCACCGACTTTTGGACAAGTCGAAGCGGAGAAAAAAAAAAGTAGACAAGTCGAAAATAAGACTAGCATTTTGGTGCACAATCTTTTCTTGCTATGCACCCTCTTTCATACGAACATGTGGGGTCATTCCAACCTACTCAACTCAGTGAGTTGACCGAAGGACTTTTAATTTATTTTAGAGTTAAAAACCATTTTCGTCCCTGGGGTTTTACACTATTTTAAAAATTCGCCCCCAAATTTTTACTTTACTCACCCACAGTCCTTGAATTTTTAAATTGTCAAAACAATATTCCGTCTCAAAAGAGGACACGCGTTTATTTTTACCAGCCTGTATCACCACATCATTTGTAGGTGCCACGCAATTTAAAAAAAATATCCACGTCAGTCCAGTTCTGACAGCCACATCATCACATTTTAAACAAAAGCAATCCAAGCCCAAATTGATTTTCCCCAAATTGTTTGCCCTAACTTAAAACGTTTTTACTGACTTCGAATAGGTCCATACGGGCATGGACCGTGGGAGCCTCATTATGTCCACGCTACGCACCATATGCCTACTACTACGCAGGGACTCTATCAAGGATGTACTTGGGCTTCTTTTGTTTTTGTTGCGCAAAGTAGTGATGCTTAAGAACTATCAGGATTCCCTTGTAATCTGTGCATGAGTTTCTTTGATCGTCTGATCAAAGAAACTCTAATTGACAGCATTTCACTAGCCCATATGAAAGAGCCAATAAATGTGAGCCTATGTTTGGGACGAAAGGTAAAAACTAGGGGAATGGAAAGGATGGAAGAGGGAGAAGTAAAAGCATATATTGTGCTGTGGTAGGTGAAAATATGGCATTAAACTTTGTTACCGGTGGTTAGATCGTAGTGCAACTTGGGAGGTTTGGTCCATTTCAGCAAAGAGATTATTGCAGCATACATTATTATAGAGCCAGAATGACATGAAGAAATTACTCTTGACATTAAAAATCTACATATAGGCGTGCACCAGTTCTCATGCATCTCTTTTCTCTGCCTGTTAACGAGAACATGAAGTCACCCACAAGGGGAGGGGAGGGGAGGGGAGGGGAGGGGGAGGGGGAGGATTTTCCTGCACGTAGGCAAAGGATGAAGCATTGTTGGGATCACAACTCGAGCTCATTCCTCCCCGTAATAAACGCCCAAAATAGCACTCAAAGCCATCTGGAAACTTAGCAGCAACTCAGATCCACAACTGTGAAACTAGATTGCCACCAAATCCTTTCGGAGTTGAACTTTCCTACACAACGTAATGCACTTTACTTGTTAAAGAATAAACCCCTCTTCTTTCCTTTCCTCCTCACACCAGCCTGCAAAACAAAATTACAAAATGATGAGGACTAAGTTCCACTAAAAATCTCAAAGTGTGGTTACGGGTGGCAAAATTCTGTATTTACTCATTCTTGAGTTAAAACATCCTCTTGGAACAATAGATCTCAGCCTAACTCAAAATCTGACCTGGTCGCCAGATTCTGGACAAAACCAAATAACCAAAGCAGCCTTTTCCTTTCTGATAACTTGTTACACTTTTTGAATTTTAGCCCTCAAAGAAAAGATTATTAACTTAAGTATAATCTCTGACCAGACATACTGCTAAGGTGAGAAGCATAAATAACAAACCTATGACACACTCGAATGATTCTAAAAACTAGTATCATAACAAAACTGTCCACACCAAGATATTAAATTCTCCTGAACTGCTGCTCTTCCTGGGTCAAACAGGATCTGTTGGGAGTCTCACGAATAATTACAAACCCTAAGTACATAACAGGATAAGACTGGCTACAGACAAATTTCATGCTACGTGCATGGTTCAGCTAGTATCAATCCTAGCCCTGACTAAAATAGTAGCCCTAAATATCAAGCCAGACAAAGATCTCAAAAGAAGAAAGATTTCCAAAATAATCTGAGACTCGATATATCCCTCAGTTGACTTCGGGGATCAACTCTCAACATGATATAATCTTTTTATGAATGTATGAGAATTTTGCTTTCCCCCCAAATTAATAACTATCTTTCTTTAGTTTTATTTTTTTTCAAGTAATGGACTTCTCTATCCTTTCTTTAGCTCTCACCTTCGGTTTTGTTTCTCGATGTTTTATTTTCTTCTCCGCTTCTATCAATTTTCTCTCTCCTCCCTGAATTCGTGAGTAGGAGAAACAGTGTTGCCTTCCCCCCCCCCCCAAAAAACACAAACTTCAACTAATCTCGAACCAGATGAACATTTTTTTTTGTCCGTAGGGGGTTGGCCAAGGCACTACTGCTACAGAGCGAAAGCCGATGGCATCTCAAACCCATGACATTCAGAGCAGCATCTGCTTGTGTTTGAGAAACAATTCCCTTGGATACTGGGGTTTTACAAGTCCATATATTCTTCACCCGTACCGTGTGAGATTAATATCACAATCAATGAGTTTTTTACAAGTTCCACACAAGCAATAGCCGGTTTATAAGATGCAAACTACCTACATCGACATTCAAGAAAACGATATATTCATGCTTAAATGAAAACACACACCCAGACATCCATTTACATTCTAAGAAATGGTATTTGGCAATAGATGCAAAGAAAGAAAGAAAGACAGTATCCAGAAAGTTCCGTGTCATTTATACCAAGAGAAGAACAAACAGAAGATGAATAGTTATACCTTTAGGCTGAATAATCTCAAGGTGAGCACGATGGTATCTCTAGACCTGCATAGGGAAAAGAGGCAAACCATCAGAATTAGTAAAAAAATGCAGAAAACAAGCTGCAATAAATAGCAAACAGCAATTCCAAAATATCAAAAACCAGACTGAAAAAACAAAAAAGGTGCACTAGGTTGAGAAGCAAATATAGTTCAGATTCATGGCAAGTAACTACTCAAAGAACTTATTTGTGATAAAATCTCCTGTTGGGATACTTCTAGTTCCGTGTATGATGAGGTCCAATAACCTGTGCCATGCATGAAAACACTACCATATTCAAGTGGTAGGACGGTTACTTCTCCTAATGAAAGCTTTCCCTTGACTAGGTATCGGACATGGATACTTTTGGGACCCAGTAAGATGTGTTACCGATATGACACAGACACAACTGATTATAATTACAATCAAATCTAGCACAAACAGACAAGAAAGAACAAAACGGAAGAAAAGCGGTAAATTATACACAGCTCCCATGTCCCAACCCCTAACTTTTGTGGCTTTAACATGTTATTAAACTTTTGTACTTGTGATTGAGATCTTGAAGAAATAAATTATATTAGAGGTAAAGGAATATATATGCATTTAATTAGTTATACACTGAGTCCCTAATGCATTGTAGCTAAAGGCCGGTCATATCATCGGATCTATATTGTGTCCTATCCTTGTCCCACATTGGTATAAGTACGTCTTAGGCCCTATCTACATTAATCAATACATGGCAAGTTTTTTTTTCAATGGGTAATCTCCATGAAATACAGTAGGCTGAAAAAAAAAAGAGGGAACATTTTAGAATCTTTTTTATGCCTAAGAAAAACTAAGAAGATGTTTGTTTTGACAAGTATTTTAGGATACACATAAATTCTAGAAATTACAAACCGAACATATTCAAATACCAATACAAGTCAACAACTTCTACACACATACCAATAAACTTCAACATTACCTAAAAATTCTCAAAACACTTCAAATTCTAAAAATCTCACCAAAACGAACATCCCCTAAATACATACCAGTCAACATCAGTGGAGTTGTTATCTGCTCGTAAGAGATGCTCAACACCACCAGAACCCATTATTACAAATTCTGTAGGATGTCCATAGGGAATTGTAACCTACAAAAAGAAGGAAAAGGAGACCAAGAATTACCAGAAACTTCAGTATGAAGAGACATAGTTCCTCTTAGTGCTAATTACGACTCAGCACCGAAAAATATTCACACAGCGACCTCACCCTCAACTCCCTGAATGGGAGAAGGAGATGCCACTGTATCCAAAGTCTGCTGCTGGCATAAACATATATCAGCAAAGTAAAATCGACCACCAGTATGTTATATATCATGTCAAAATTCCAAAATCAGCAAAAATATACAACAAAGCAAGGTAACTTGCTTCCTTCAACATCGCACGTTCATGTAGATACCCACTTACACGTTTGTGTACGTATGGACTTCATAAGTTCTGTACATCCATTGTTTCTGTAACTTATATGGTCATATGCAAAGCAAAGACAAATTGATGAAGAAACATGAATCAGTTGTCCATGTAATTTAGCACTGAATTGTGGTTATCAACAGAAAGGATTGTTGTCATTATAACTTTCAGGCTTTTTCTTTTCTTTTTTTTATAAGTAAGCCAATCTCATTAGAAATAGTGAAAATAGTACAAAAGACTATACCAAAGACACTACTCCAAACAAGCAAGAAAACTGAGAAAATCAACAAAATCTACAAAATGGCCATTGAGCACCAAGTTCGCCCAAATAAAAAGAGAAGACAAAAAAAGCTCTGCAACCTAACCAAAGATAAATAACTATTATCAAAACATCTACTGTTGCGCTCCCTCCAAAGACACCACCAAATGCAATGTGGGATCAGCCTCCATATAACCTTAGCGAAAGGATTACAAAACCTCCTCTTCCAACTCCATAGAACATCACCCACTTTGTCAGGCATAACCCACTGAAAATTCACAATACAAAGAATATGTGACCACAGCCCACGCGCATAAGGACAATGCAGCAAAACATGTCCACAGATTCAGTAGCACTTCGACAAAGGAAACATCAACCAGCAATAATCATCCCCCATCTGCAAAGGTTATCAATAGTAAGAATCCTACCATGAGTAGTCTCCCACACAAAAAAAGATACACGCAATGGGCATAAAGACCTCCACACACCCCTCCAGGGGAAAGACAAAACCTCTCCACCCAAAAGCAAACCATACAAGAGGGAAGGCGAGACTCAAAGGCCTGTCATCACACCAACAGTCATGCCAAAGGCTAACTCTTGCACCATTCCCCACCCTAAAACGAATATGCTTACTACAAGCATTCCACCCTTTGCTAATGTACCTCCATAGGCTAACCCCATATGAGCCACGAACTGAGAGAGTACTCCAATTTCCCACCAAACAACCATATTTTTCAGCAATAACCCTCCTCCACAACCTCTCCCTATCATTCCCAAACCTCCATAACCATTTATTTAATAGAGCCAAGTTAAACATACGAATGCTACGAATATCCAAACCCCCATCCTGCACTGGCGAGCACACCTTATTCCACTTCACAAGATGAAGCTCGTGGGCCCAATCATCACTGCGCCATAGGAAATCTCGTTGAAGTTTCTCCATCCTATTCGCCACCCCCACCGGAATAGGAAACAAAGAAAAAAAAGTAGGTAGGTAAGCACGAGAGCGGAGACTTAATGAGAGTTAACCTTCCACCTTTGGAGAGATACATTCGTTTCCATCCGGCCAATTTACGCTCCATGCGTTCAAGAATCTCATCCCAAAACATAACGTTCTCGAAAGAAGCACCAAGAGGAAGACCAAGATACTTCATGGGCAAAGAGGAAACACCACAACCTAAGATCCCACCAACTCCCCCACATTCTCCACCCTACCAATAGGGATCACCTCAGATTTAGAGAAATTAATCCTTAGGCCCGACACCGCCTCGAAACAAAGAAGAAGACATCTGAGACTACGGAACTGACTCACTGTCGCC
Source organism: Myrica gale (assembly GCA_963930655.1). NCBI lineage: Eukaryota > Viridiplantae > Streptophyta > Magnoliopsida > Fagales > Myricaceae > Myrica > Myrica gale. The sequence continues at coordinate 24,214,996 of OZ005616.1, read as the reverse complement.
CCACACATCACAAGAGTATCATCAGCAAATAGGAGATGGGAAATAGAGATCCCACCTCCCAAGCCCCCACCAACCTGAAAATCATCCAATCTACCATGCAAAACCGCCCTCCCCATCATGCGACTGAAAGCCTCCATAACAATAACAAACAATAGAGGGGAAAGAGGATCCCCTTAGCGTAGACCACGAGAGCTACTAAAAAAGCCTTCAGGAGACCCATTAACAATCACAGAGAACTTCACAGTGGAGATGTAAAAGAAGATCCATCTACACCATCTCTCCCCGAAACCACATCTCCTAAGAAGATACATAAGGAAGTTTCAATTCACATGGTCATGGGCTTTCTGGACATCTAATTTGCATAACATTCCAGGAACACCCGTCCTCAATCTGGAATCAATATTCATTAGCCACCAACACAGAATCCAGGATTTGTCTCCCCTTCACAAAAGCATGCTGAGATGGAGAGATAATTTTATCAAGAAAGAGTTTCAATCTATTAGCTAGGACCTTAGCTAAAATCTTGTACACACCTCTCACAAGACTTATAGGCCGAAAGTCCTTAAGATCCACCGCACCCGGTTTCTTAGGGATAAGGACAATGAAAGAGGCATTCAAGCTTCGAACAAACTGTCCTTCCCTAGCAAATTCGTCGAACAACAACAAAACATCCTGCTTCACTACATCCCAACAAGATTGAAAGAATGCAAGAGAGAAACCATCTGGGCCCACATCCTTATCCCCATTACGGCTCATCACCACATTGAACACCTTCTCCTTCTCAAAAGGCCTCTCAATCCACCCCGCTTCCTCCCTCGAAATGCTATCAAATTCCAGCTCATCCACAAAAGGGCGCCACCCAAACGGCTCCATATACAAAGAGTAATAATAATTAACAATCGCCTCAGAAATCAACATCGGGTCCTCCACCATATCTCCCTCAAGCTCCAAACTAGAAATCGAGTTGTTCCTCCGGTTGGAATTAGCAACTCTATGGAAAAACTTGGTACACCGGTCCCCCTCCTTGAGCCAAAGAGCCCTAGATTTCTGCCTTCAACTATTCTCCTCCAACTCAATCAACCGATCTAACTCCCCAGAGATAACCAATTTCCTCTCCTCACCCTCCACATCTAGGATTCCCCCCTCATCCAACTCATCAAGAGACGAGAGCTCTTGCAGTAACGTCGATTTTTGAAAACTAACATCCCCAAAGACCTCATTATTCCAAGCTTTAAGATCATTCTTCAAAGCTTTCAACTTCATATTAAGCACAAAGCTAGGAGATCCCCTATAGTCATAACTCTACCACCACTCCCTCACCTTCTCCACAAACTCATAACCTTAAGCCACATGTTCTCAAAACGGAAAGGCATTTTAGAACCCCCGACCTACCACTATCCAACATAACAGGAAAAATGATCCGAATACATGCGGGGTAACCGCCTTTGAATAAGATCCGAATACACCGCTTCCCAACAAGAGCTAACCAAAAAACGGTCAATCCTAGACCAAGACTGTAACGATCTCCCATTGGACCATGTATACACCCCCACCAGCTAAGGCCAAGTCCACCAAATCACACTCAGCGATAAAATCCGTCATCGCACTCCTATTGCCTCCAACCCCCGACCGTTCACCCGGAAAACGAGTGATATTAAAATCCTCACCTATGCACCAAGGAAGACTCCACAAATAGCAAATCCCCGCCAATTCATCCCACAATAACCTTTTACTTCTATCATCGTTAGGACCATACACTCCAGAAAACGTCCACAAAAAACAATCCTCAACATTCTTAAACATCACCAAAATAGACAACAAGCCAGCACAAGACTCGACCATCTCCAACACCTGAGAATCCCAAAGAATCAAAATCCCACCCGATGCTCCCTCTGCCTCCAAACTACACCACCGAACATGAGGCCCACCACACATACTCCTCACCAAGGCCCTAGAAATAGACGCCACCTTGGTCTCCTGAAGACACACTAAATCCGCCTTCCACCCTCGCAACAAATTACCCAACCTCAAACATTTAGACTTATCATTCAAACCCCTCACATTCCAACTAATAATTCGAGGCTTCATAAAACACTAATTGGAGCCCTCCCAGATTTTCTACTCCTACGAGAGCTATAAACTTTAGAATTAAATGTCACCGAAGACTCCAAAGCCTTCAGCTCCCTTGCCAACTTGCCACCTGACCTCACCACTATATTGCCACCACTCCCCCCTCTCCTTCTCTAATGCAACAAACAATTTCACCAGATCATCTTCATGCCCTTCACATGAGACCCCAACCAACTGCCGGAAGGAAGCCACCATATCCAAGACCCAACTGGACTGAGAACGGCCTCCCGACCCTTCACCCACCTCCGACACAACATGTGGCAAAAGCATCTGTAAAGGCTCAACAAACAGCTCAGAATCCCCACAAACAGCAAGAACCAACACCCCACCCTCAGGAATATCAAAGTCAGCACACCTGCTCGTTTTTTAAAACACTGGGTTAGACAAAAGCACATTTGGCTCAAGTGCCGCAGTCCCCTTACCAACTTCACCGAACCCAGAAATCTCTGTGGAACTCACCCCACCCCCTTCAAAATTCCATGGGCCTTCCTGCACATCCACAGACACAACCGAAGGACCATCCAACCCCACCTCAACTTCCTGCAATATTGGCGACCCAGACTCCGCGACCACCCTCTACGATGAAGATTGAAGCTTCTCAGACTCCACCCGACCCTCCTCGGGACAATCCTGTCCAACTCCATCCAAACCAAGATCTACTACGGCAAGCAGAGGAAGAGTGGAACCAACATGGGCAGCTTCCAAAACCCCCACATGGCCTTCATCGGCAAAAATCTGCCCCACACAACCCAAAACAGGAGACTCGGGTTCAGAAAACAACGGAATCTCTTTGCCCTCCCTTCCTGCCGGGGCACCCAGCATACCGAGAGAACCCGGCTCGCTCGAATGCAACCCATGAGAAACCCCATTGCAAACTGGGGCCGAGCCCTCCCCACGATCGAAATTATCTACCTCGAGCTCATTAATATTTTGGGCCGAGCCCAACCCATGGGAAGACTGAGCATCCACGGCCATTGGGGTCGCCAGCTGGGTCGGTTGTTTGGGCGACAGCTTGAAATCACAGACCAGAAAATTAAGTTCCTGCCAAGGCCCCTTCGTTGCCTCCTTAGCCAAATTAGCCTTAAAAGCCCATAACCCAATAAGCCCATCCAGTTCAGCTTTGATGCTCATTAAATGCTCCCAAATTGACGCAGCAGAGTCATCCGATAAAGTGGTCGTCCCAATTAAAGAATTCTTGGGAGACTCAACACACCCCACCTCAGTAGCCCCCAATCCTGCATGCGTGACAATGGGAATAGCAAACGACGTGCTTTTTTCCTTCCCACTGCAACACCGTTGATAGTCTCCTCCGGCAAGCCAGACTTCACCGCCTTAACAAAAGAAACACTGGGGCGAAAAACAGAAGGAGGAACCTTCGTGTCCTGCCGACAACAATCACCGAGAACTCGAACGGTGTCTTCACAAGCATCTTGAAGAGAGCGCCACCCCGCACTGGACTTGCCCTCAGGGAGCAAAACTGCATCACGCTTGCGACCGTCCCTATACTCCGCCACTGCCACATATCTACCATGCTTGTTCGAACACCGTTGCGCCAGGAACGATCTAGGGAACTCGTTGAACTTCTCTGTAAAATCTTTGCTTCCATCCGCCTCAATCAGCCTACCCAACATATTAGACAGCCATACCATCCCATAGCGACCAAGAGCAATCGAATGTTGCGAACGATTATTCCATTCTGAAATCAGTGTAACACCATTCGAACAAGATGAAAAACTAAACACCTTAGCCTCGATAGAAATACGTCGTTGAAACAACATCTCACGCTCTCTGCAGTTTTTACTCTTCACGGCGATGTAACATGAAGGAAACTCATTCGATCACACTCAAATGTCGTGCTATTCTTGTTTTCACCCTATCCTTAGTTGACTTTTTGGTCCATTCATATTGCTCATCTCATTCTAATTCACAAGAATTGCCTATAAAACGAATGGAATTTCACGCGTTTCCCAACAGAAGCATACTTAAATCAATCCAGTAAGATCCTATTGTTTCCAATTAAATCAAGAAATTTCAGCTTGCATACTGATGTTTGCCTATGTCCTCCAGAGTATTGATATATATCACCAAGCAGCCAAAATATTTTTTTTTTTATAAGGGAAATTTTATTAGAAATAAAGAAAGGAAACAGTACACAAGAGCTATACTGAAGCACCTAATCCATACAAGCTAGAAAGCTAATGAAATCAGAAAAATCCGAGAAAGGATAACCAAGAACAATATTAGCCCACAAAAACAAAGAAATCATCAGCTTGCCCTTCAACCCTTCAAGAGACGATAAAGTGTCATTGAAGCATCTATCATTCCGTTCCCGCCAAGTAACCCACCAAATGCACGATGGGATCATCTTCCACACAAGCGAAGCCATGGGGTCATGAAACTTCCTCCTCCAATCATACAACACGTCAAGCACCCTAGAAGGCATAACCCAACAATAATTCGTGATGCTCAACACGTGATTCCAAAGCTCCCTAACCACCGAACAATGAAGAAGTATATGATCCACCGATTCCCCACAAGTTCTGCAGAGAAAGCACCAATCTAGAACGCATAAGCCTCTTCTTTTGAGATTGTCGGTAGTCAAGACTCTCCCGTGGGCAGCCTCCCACACGAAAAAGGATACTCTCGTAGGGATAGAAGACCGCCAAATCTGCCTCCATGGAAAACGAGGTCTAGGAGAGCAAGAGATTAACCCATACATCGACTTAACAGAGAAATTTCCAGATCTGGACCCCATCCAACACAACCTATCATCAACCCCACTCCGAGGGGCCAAGGGGGAAAGAAAGGAGAAAAAGGAGAAAAAAATCTCCAGCTCCCAATCATTAGCCGCCCTGACAAACAGAACATTCCAGCCCCCCTTCCCCCAGAATGTCCATCCCAACAGTCCGCCACCATGGCCTCTTTATTGCGGGCTAAGTCAAAAAGAAGCGGAAACACAAGACACAATGGTCTCTCCCCACACCAAAGATCACTCCAAAAACGAACTCTACTACCCCAACCCACCGCAAAACGAATGTATTTACTGAAAGTGTTCCATCCTTTACTGATATATCTCCAAAGACTAACACCATAAGAACCACGACTCGGAAGGGTCCTCCACCCACCCTCCACACTACCATACTTATCCAAAATAACACTCCTCCACAAACTATTAGGCTCACACGCAAAGCGCCACAACCACTTCCCAAGCAAAGCCTCATTGAAAGTGACCAACCTCCTTATACCCAACCCACCATACTCTATGGGGCAGCACACTGTATCCCACTTGAGGAGATGGAACTTATGGACATTGGCATTGCTCCCCCATAAAAAATCTCTCTGAAGTTTCTTCAATCTGCAAGCCACTGAAGAAGGGATAGAAAAGAGAGATAAAAAGTAAGTCGGAAGACTAACGAGAGTAGATTTGATTAAGGTGACTCTACCACCCTTCGAGAGATAACACCGCTTCCATCCCGCCAACCTTCTTTCCGTACGTTCAAGAATGTCATTCCAAATGTGAATGCTTTTAAAACGGGCACCCAAGGGAAGACCGAGATAAGTAATAGGGAGAGAGGACACTCTACAGCCCAAAATTCCAGCCAAGTCACGAATATTTCCCACCTCACCAATAGGAATAATTTCAGATTTTGCAAGATTAATCTTAAGCCCAGACACCGCCTCAAAGCAAAGGAAGAGGCAGCCCAGATTGCGAATCTGGTTCTCCTCAGCCCCACACAAGATAAGTGTGTCATCAGCAAAAAGCAAATTCGAAATACACATGCCGCCATGCCCGCCTCTAGCTACATTGAAACCCTGAATGATTCCATTCTCAACTAACCGCTGCAGCATCCTGCTAAAGGCTTCCATAACCAGGATGAAAAGAAATGGTGAGAGGGTGATGGTGGCGGACTGTTTGGAGAGGGATTCCGGGAGTTCTTCGTGGAATATTCAATTTGTTATGAGGGCTAATGATTGGGAGTTGGAGGAGTTTTCGACTCTCTTCTCTTTACTTTACTCCAAAGTTTTGAGGAGTCATGTTGAAGATAAGATGAAATGGATGAGATCCAAGAATGGAGTTTTTCGGTGAGATCTGTTTTCGTGCCTTGTTGGGGTTTTTGATGAGAGCTTCCCTTGGAGACAGATTTGGAAGACTTTGGCTCCGCCTAGGGCGTCTTTCTTTGTTTGGGAAGCCACCCATGGTAGTATCCTTACAACTGACAAGCTAAGGAGGAGGGGAGTGTATATGCTTGATTGGTGCTATCTTTGCAAAAGTGATAGGGAGTCTGCTGAGCATATTTTGCTGCACTGCCTGGTTGCTAGGGATTTGTGGTCCTTTGTGCTTTCTATAATGAACTACGATTGGGTTATGCCTCAGAAGTAGCTAGTGTTTTAATGTGTTGGAATAGGGATTTTAATGACCCTCGGGCCTTAGCTATATGGAGAGTGATCCCTTCTTGTATTTGGTGGATTTTATGGAGAGAGAGAAATGGAGATGTTTTGAGGGTGTGGCAGTGTCCTTGGAGGGTTTGAGAGGAAATTTTTTGCAGACCTTATTCTTGTGGGTGAATGCTTTGTTGGGCTCTCCCTTTTCGGAGTTTTTTATTTTATTAGTTTCCTTGCATGTATGGGCTAGAGGTCTCAGTCTAGTCCTTTGTACTGTTTCTTCTTTTTTCTTTCTCTATTAATAATATTGCCTTATCAAAAAAAAAGTATTGGAAACAAGGTTTAAATGATTCTACAATAAGATAGAAATACAAATAATAGTTCTCTCGTTTCTAAAAAGAAAGTATTCCAAAAGTCAATCAGAATAAGCTGCTCAATTTATATTACCTATTAACACTTGATAAGATCCAGAGCTTATGCAGCATGTGACAAACTAATATCAAAGCATGTCATAAAATTCTCACCATGTTACACAATAGCGACTGTAACTTGCTGATAAGTTGAGTTTGTTCCAGTATGGACTCCTTGTGAGTGGTTCCGCTGAGATTTTTCCTTGGCATCAGTTATGGAGGACCTTTGCTCCCTCCAGAGTTTCTTTTTTTTTTTTTGTGGGAAGCAGCTCATGGGAAAGTTTTGACTCTCGACAACTTAAGGAGGAGGGGCTTTTGCTTGATCGAATGGTGTTATCTATGTAAATGTGATGGAGAATCGATGGATCATGTTCTTCTTCATTATTCGGTTGCTAGAGGGTTGTGGTCGGATGTGTTTTGTATTCTAAATATTTCCTGGGTGATGCTTAGGAGGGTGATTGATGTGTTGAGGTATTGGAAGAGAAAGTTTGATGACCCACTACCTTTGGCAGTTTGGAAGATGATTTCTTATTGTATTTGGTGGTGTTTGTGGACGGAGAGAAATAGTAGACGTTTTGAAGATACTACGTTGTCGTTGGAGTGTTTAAGGGGCAAGTTGTTGCAGACTCTTTTTTTATGAGCAAATGCGGTGTTGGGTTTTCCTTTTTCAGGCTATCCGGATTTTCTTAGCTTCTTAGCTTGTATAGTTTAGGTGTTTTCAGCTGTTAACACATCTTTCTTCTTAATAAAGTTTAACTTACTTATAAAAATTATAATTCATATTTTCTTGATTTTTCTTTACACATTCATCTGCAGCAATTAACAGCAAATAGCTAATTGCCAGTTGCCAATAATGTCCTTTACAAACTAAAGAAATCAGCTATGATTAAAACCAACTTCTGAAAGCCTAGGGGCTAGGCTCACGGTAATGAGGATACTTGATTAGGCTTCAGACAAGGCTCAGATAGAACAAGATACATACTTACGAAATTCATGGTCTCACCTCATTCACGGTCTATGTTGAGAAAAAAAAGTAGAGATTGACACATCTTACTTCACCGAAATGTAAACTTCAAACCGTGAAGTAATGGGAAAAAGACCATTAGAAGTGACAAATTTTTCAACATGCGAACCATCTCTGCCCAACAATTCCAATACAATTTAAGGAGGCAAAGCTCTCAATGTAAAATATGAAATAGAATACGCAAGCAAGAATCATACACTGGTTGTCGGTGAAAACTTTTCAGTGACTCCAACACCACTTGGTCCACTACACTTAATACTGTAACCTTCCCTCTTGATGGTCAAGGTAGCTGGTTCCCATATATCGAGATATCCAGTCTGTAAAATGTTGGATATCAGAATTAGATTAGCCTCTTCATAAAATCAAAGTAAAGAAAAGAAAAAAAAAAGATTCAAGAACTCCATAAAGAAATTGGAAACACGGAAGTGTAACTTGAAGTCATACCGATAGGGATACTTTATATGAAGCATGACCACTGTAAAGAACCTTCTCTATGTGGTTTTGCATGCCAGAATCTGGAAAGATGTCAAATGAATGGCAAGGCCTTTAGGTTCCCATACAGAAAGTATCAAAAAGACAGCTTCTATCTCATTCAATGGAAAAGAAAAGGGAATAAAATTCAAACACAAATATAATGCAGGCTACCCACAACAAAAGGAGATATCCATCCCTCGATAACCTTAACGCAATAGAAAACACAAGTTTAAATCAAACTGATGCTATCATACAGAAATGTCTCTCAACTTAGGAAGAACTTGACAGAAAAATAAATAAAAAACTAAACCAAGTCCAAGCTTAGAGCGAAATAAGCCATACATCTTTGTACAAAAGGAAGCAGAACAAATGGCATTACTATGGACTTGCACAGGACATTGTCTTTTCACTGTGTATTTAGTGGTCACCAGTTTGCAAAGCAGAATCGGGAAAGATAAAACAGAAAAGAAGGAAGCAAAACCATATACAATACCGTAATCATTAAGTTCCATTTGAAGCTCTAGAATGAGGTTCTATTTTCATATTGAGCCCGATGGTATCTCATACACAACAAAATTTGATCATCCTAGGAATGAGTAAAACCTCAAGGCATCAAACCAGAAAATATTAACACGAGTATGAGGTATTGAGAAAGAAATCAAAATTCCCGGGTACTGCTAATGAAATTACCTCAGTGATAGAGAAACCTGTTTCCTGAAATCTTTTTTTTATAACCTGTTTCTAGAATCCTCCTTCGGTCTCTTCTTTTGTCTTCTCTTTTTAGTTGTCATGGATCTTGATTGCTGGTAGTTGTGCTACAAGTTTAAGGATGGGTTTCGACAGGTGTTTTCGAGTTGAAGCTAAGGATTTTCAGGTGACAGTGACAGAGGAGTTGTTAGATGGTCGGAGTGGAGTCGAAAGTCTTAGAGTGCCATCTCGCTTGGGAGATATGGGGCTGTCTGGTTTGTTTACTTAGCCAGCCAGTTGTTGGGAGCAGCTGCTGATCAGGACGTTGTTTTGAGATTCAATGAAGGTTCTAGGGCTTTTCTGGCTCAACGATGTGCTAACAAGTCGGGAAGATACGTTGCCGTGATTGAGTTTGGAGATGGACGCCGGAAAAGGGGTTGTCATGGTCCCCGAAGGTCGAGTGGGAGCTGGCTGGATGGCTATGGCCGAGTATTTCCAGGGGGTGGTTGATCACCTTGGGCCGGTAGGGAATTGTAATGGCTCTGCCGCTGCAATAGGGCGGAGAGGGGGTGTCTTTCGCGGAAGCTGTAAAGAGTGGGTCGACAAGGGTTGTCCATGGGCAGGTTGTTTCCCATGCTCGAAGTGACGTACAAAAGAGCTATACTGAAACATCCCTGAAATCTTAACAATGTGTTTCTTCCTTTTACTTTCCCCCGAAAAAAATTCATATCAAATACCTATGACATCTCCTGAACGTTTTAGATAAGCAGTTCTCCAAAACTTCTCAATTGATTTTGAAACAGGTTTTTGAGGAAAATCGGGCTTCAGCCCAACGGTTTTCCAATAAATATGGACAAATTTCATTAAGCAAGCAAAGCAAGGGAAAGGGGAATAACAAGCTCAAGCCAAATGCATAAGGAATACAGATCTACAACATAAAGCCTAGAAAAAGCTTGATAAAATCATCCATAAAGAAGACAGACTCAACAGCCCAAGCGATTCCTCCCTCACCCCCCACCCCTTTCTCTCTCCCTCCTCCTCCTCCAAATTTAGGAAACTGGGTGAAATATCACTATAAATGACAGCACGTCGACAAAAAGAATAATGGGGAAAGGGTGGAAAAGGAAACAAAGTCCAAATCATCAATGAAAACAATGCAAGACCATGAAATTCAAACTTAACTCATCAGACATAAAGGCTTACCACAAGTGATCTTCTTGTGATCATTGGCAAAAACCTTTACGAGCTCACCCTGTATTTACAGTGGAAGAAAGAAAACCAGATAACGAGGAGGAAAATGATTGTACTCAAAATCCAAATAAGTATCACATAAAAACAAATAGTATTATGTTGGACATTCCATGTGCTTAAGTGCAAATAAAATTTCAAAAAGCCTACTGGCACAAAGAAAGACCCTATTGGCAAATGATACAAAAAGTAGCCCGACTTAACTATTTTAATAAGTAGCAACTTTCTGATATCTTCAGGCCTCAACCCATACTGGGTGTTCGAACCCAGATACAGGAGGAAAGGATAAATAACTCCTGTAAGATAGCTAGGACGGACTGGTCACTGGCTCAGGGGAAAAACAATAGAGAAATACATAGGACTGGAATTCCAGTAATTGAGAGACAGTACCTTGCGCTTCCTGTTATCCAGAGGCTGCACTTCAATAGCAAGGTATGTATCAACATCATCGGCTGTGACAAGATAGTTTGGTTGTTTTGCTCCTGTAACCAGAAACTCCCTATGATCCACATTCCTCCATAAGCATAGGAATGAAACACAAAAAGATGTACTCAACAATAAAAATACCATCAATGTAATTGACAGAACCATCTTCCAAGTGTCGTACCCACTTCACCAGGTAAAAGCATCAGAAAATTTTAGAAAAAGTCAGTGTCAAACATAAATACTCTACCGTACTATGTGCATTGTCGTACATTCCAATAGATTTCTGTAACCAAAAGCAACAAGTGAGATTACAGATTCAAAGACTGGATCCTGAAAATGCACCTCAAAGTTACAACTGGTGGTTCCGTTAATGGAATATCCGCATGCCTGGAGTTCCCATCCTGGAAAAGCTTCACCTGATATTTGAAGTCCATCTATTGCTGGTAATGGATCATCATCTGCAGTTGCATAGTGGAAATCTCGTCAATTTCAAAGAGCCAACAACAGTGGAGAGACCAAACAATAGGACTGAAAGTGAAATAGAAGTTACCTTCAGAAAATGAAGAAGAAGGCTCTTCAAGTACTGGTGGTAGATAAGGAGAATACGAGGATCCAGGATCATCAACTGTGGTTGCGTAAGGGGAGTTTCCTGAGATCCAATTTGCTGAAGTTTCTCTTTCATTCTGATTTCCCTCTGATTCGGGAACATCCATCTCAGAGTTGCTGAGAGGTTCAAGAAATGTAACTTGCTTACTGGCGGTTTCTTCACCATAAGGAGTGGCACTTACATCACTTTCAGCAACAGCAAGCTGCACAGGTATCTCATTGCCTGCAGAATTCCTGGTAAACAAACAAGACACTTCAGCGGGAAAACATGTTGACAACACGAAGTACACAACACATGCAGCACTTGCCATGCAAGAAGTAGCAACAACTGATAACCAGTGTACAACCTTACAAGACATCCCAAGAAATTCACACTTATTTTTATATGGTGAACAGCATGATGGGTGCAGAAAACAAAGGGAAGGGACTTGGGACACATGGAGATACAATGATCTAGGGAGAGCAAGATCCATCATTTGACTCATCCTTAATTAAATTAATTATCCAGATACAGAATTTGTAAACCCAGCAGCCAAGCCAAGGTTTCCTATGTGCTGAAAAAATCGCTATTCAAAAAGCTAAGAGACTGTTTAACCATCCACTTTTATTTGAATCATGCAGAAGAAATTTTACTGATTTTTAACCATTAATCCTGTCTGTTTACTGAGATCTGAAACTTCTTTATTGGGTCATATAGAAGCAGTCAACATCAATCAACCTGAGAATAAACTTGTTACACATCTTGCAAACACCCAAGTGCTCCTAGATTTTAAGAATTCACCATTACCTTGAACGATGGCTGTATGACGTGAAGAATTTTCACAACATGTTGACACTTACAATCTCATGTCCAACACTAATTATCTTTGTTCACCTTCCAAACCACTCTCAACTTTCATCTACAACCTTTTAAACAGTTACTGGAACTACAAAGAAAGTGGCCAACCAACCAGCAAAGAAAAATTCACACAAACACACAAACAACTAACTTGAACACCAAGTTCTCCACCAAGCTGTTTCAGAAATTAGCTTCAGGCCCATTGTGACAAACCTGCTGCAATATTAATCATATATTATCTCTGGGAATGGTATCCCTGAACAGTACCATCAACCTTACCCATGAACAGCCTCCATTAAAAATATTTTTCTGTTCATGATCATAATTGAACCTTACGCCCGATGGATGGCTTAGAACTCTAAAGAATAGGATTTGAGAGAACAAAAGAACAAAATTTCTGGAATATCAAGGACTGGGCTCACCTGCTTACAAGAGGGGAATATCTCCCCAAGTCATCAGGTTCCAAATTCTTTGCAGCAGCAGCACCCAAACCACTTTGATGGCGACCCAATAGCTCCAAATCTGTGGCTGTCTGAGCATCAGAAGAAGAATCTGCTATCCTTCCATGGGAAAATGTTGCTTGAGGGACCAGTTCAAGTCCATTTTTGTTCTGATAGAACTTAGGAAATTAAGAACATATTTGAGACATGTAGATAGGAAAAGCAACAAGATATGAGCCTACTGAAGTTGTGAATGCTGCACCAATGGGCTGAGATGCTGACTGTGGAGAGAAATTCGAGTGGTTAATGTCTGAACGCCAAGGTGCTAATTGATATTGTGACTCTTTTAGCTTCGACTGTCAAGGACTACAAATGATCAGGAGAAACATTCTGTCCAAAGAAGAAACAAGTAATGCTCCAGGACATTTTTAACTACCTTTCATGATATGAAATTACGTTTTAAAGAAAAATTTTAGAAAAAGGGGTTCAACCTGCACTTTTTTTTTGATAATTAAGTTAAACTTTATTAATGAAGATTGCTAACAGTACAAGAGATTATACTGAAAACAACTAGAGCATACAAGCTAAAAAACTTAGAAAGTCCGGAAAACCCAAAAACGGATACCCTAACACCGCATTAGCCCAAAGAAAAAGAGAATGCAACATAGAGCCCCTCAAACTCTCCAAAGACACAGCCTTGTCCTCAAAACATCTACCATTTCTTTCCCTGCACAAACTCCACCAGCTACAAGCAGGGATCAACTTCCAAGTGGCCACAGCAATAGGATCCTCAAACTTCCTCCAACATTTCAACACTTCCACCACCCTTCTAGGCATGACCGAAACATAGTTCATAATGCTCAACAAGTGCTCCCACAACCCTCTTGCAACCGAGAAATGAAAAAGGATATAATCAACCAATTCTCAATCACTTTTACACAAATAACACCAATCGATCAAGCAAATTCCCCTCCTCCTTAAGTTGTCAATAGTCAAAATCTTTCCATGAGTAGCCTCCCAAACAAAGAAAGCAACTCTAGAGGGAACCAAGCTTTTCCAACACTGTCACCAAGGAAAATCTACTCTGGAGCCACTCAGGAGGAGAGCATAAATCGAAAGAACCTGAGAAGGAAAGCTAAATTCTAAAACTACAAAGAGAGAGGATGTCATTTTTATCACCCCATCAAGAATAACCTCAAAAGGTACAAATGTAAAAGATCCAAAAAAAATCAGAAATGGAAAAGAGAAGCCACCAATTGTTGTCATCAAATTAAAGAGAGACATCAAAATCATGGTCTTCAACTTAAACACTGAAAACTCGGTGCCTTCAAATGTCCTAAAATTTCTCTCTCCATACACAACATAAGATATAAAGAAGAACCATTGATATCAATTTATTTGGGTGTCTCTTGTAGGAAACTTCCCAGCAAGTCAACAGTTCCATAGTTGGCCACAGCATCACCTACATAATCCCAACAAAGAGAATCACAGTTTCTGTGACCCCCCCCCCCCCCCCCCCGAAGGGCAATAGAACAATGAGAGAAAAAAAGGTCCATGGTCTCCTCACCTTCTCTAAGATTATCCAATCCATAGAATTATCCAAGGTGCTTTCCGATCCGAAAAATACATAAGATAACAGGCCACATTTGCCAAACTTTTGGACTTTAGGTAACCCAATACATCTCCAAGACAAACTGCCATCCCAGTCCAATCAAGGCCCAACAGTAAGATTCAACCTCAACTTCTTAGCCCTCAAAAAAATCCATTATATTTATCAATATACACAGAGCATCAAAGGAATGTAACAAATCAGAGAACATTACCACCAACTAGAGCTCCAAGTCCTGTACTTCTCTCCCAAAATCTAGAATATCTTAAAGCACCAGTTTACTACTCAATTAAAGATCAAAACCAGAACCAGATGCAACAACTTAAAAATCTGCATACTAGCCAAAAGGAAAATCAAATCTTGATAAAATACCTCAGTAAGAAAGAGCTTTTCCTGAAAATGTTTAAATAAGACCTGCAATAAAGAGAGGTTTCAGGGATTAAACTCATGCGTGCAAGTTTATCGAAGAAAATAAATGCTTCAGAGACACTTTTCAAACTCCATTTGGTCAAAATTCCTTATACACGTATAGCAGCTAGACAGATTATCCTCTAAAAAAATCAAATCTTTTGATGACAATCAGGTGGAGAACATCAGAGAAAATTTTAGGACTTTGATACTGGCAGGGAGGGAGTCAGACACTTGGTCTGCTAGTATTTACATCAGGATGTTTTGAGTGACAACTGAAAAACCACAAGACAAACAGAAAAGATCAAGAATGAAAACAAATGAGGAAAAAGTATCCCCTACGAGAAATCAACTTTCCTCCATTTCTTTAAGGGAGGAGGAGCTGGTGGAATGATTGAAAACCCTCGAGATGCTTTGTTAATTTCAGATAGAAGAACATTAATAAATAACAAACATCATGCTCCATTTTTTTAACTAGCATCCACCACATAAGACTCAACAGAAACCAATATTGAAAGCCCACTCTTACATCTTCATCTTGTCTGTTTTAATTACTGCAGTAGACACCAGGATGTCATACCATGATAATAGGAGATTCCCGAAGCAGTTTACTTCCTTCCTCATAACTCTTCCTAGAGATGAGATGCACCATGTCAAAAGTAATATAAGCCCATGTCATCTTGTGCTTGCCTTTACTTAGAAATTTTTTACCCAAGTCAGTTACTAGTGACATGGATAACAGGTATTATACATCAGAAGAATTGCCCATACAAGGGATTTTACTCTTCCCCAAGCAGTGTCTTCATGAATAGAAGCAGATATCTATAGCTTTTAGGTCTGCATGTCAGGTTCAGCATTTTGCAGTGTAACTCCTCCATGTTTTGCGATGTAGCATTCCGAATTGTTCGTGTAGACACCTTTTTCTAAGCTACTTGATAGTATAATTAATATCAGCACTTTTTTTTATAAGTACCAATCTCATTAAGAAAAGCGAGAACAGTACAAAAGACTATACTGAAATCACTTAGTCTAAACAAGCCACAAAACTAAGAAAATCAACAAAGGGGCAGCCAAGCCCCGATCCTTCTGTTTTCTCTCCATGGCTACGCAGGCAGCTTCTTCCTCTTCTTCTATTCCCTCTTATCTTTCTCACAAATTACAAATGCCAAGAGGAAATGTAGTCTTTTGAAAGATGTTCACCTCACTGATATATCAATACGTACATATTTAATAATCAAATAATTACTTTCCAGGATAACTCAATTCTTGCCCAATCCTAGAGGTGACTAAAGTCTAAAAAAAAAAAACTGAAACAATAAAACTGAAGGATTCTTCCCCACTTACATATGAAAGGCATGAACTCTTTTATAGTGTCAAAGGAGCAAAAACGAGGTAAGCCTAGGTTGATAAATTCCCCACAACAAGATCAAAAGAATTAGATGACTGAGAATAGTAGCATAATGACCTAAGCTTTAAAATCAAGCCAGCATGTTTGTGCTTAGCATTCTGAATTTCTCTTGGGTTATGCCTAAGAAGGTGGTTGGAGTGTTGAGAAGTTGGAGAAGGAAGTTTGATGACCCTATTGCTTTGGCAGTGTGGAAGATGATTCCTTCTTGTATTTGGTGGAGTCTGTGGAGGGAGAGAAATGGAAGATGCTTTGAGAATAGGGTGTTGTCTTTGGAGTGTTTGAGGGGCTTTGTTGCAATCTCTTTTTCTTTGGGCAAATTTGGTTTTAGGCCTTTTCCTTTGGTTCAATAAAGTTTAACTTACTTATCAAAAAAAAAATCAAAAAATCAAGCCAGCACTCATAATCTATATTCTTTGGATCATGCATTAAGTAGTTCAATGAACATATCTTTCATTACAAATGAATCTAAGTAAAAAACTGTGTGAGATGGAGGTCCATATAGAAATTCGAAACCAAACATAACTGACAAAAGTACTTATCAGGGTTATAATCAAATGAACAAATGTTAGATACTTATAGTTACAATCTACTTCCACAATAATTGGAATTGGATTCGATTCCTTTTTTTTTTGGATAACGTGGAAATCCCCCAAAGCCGGATCTGTTTGGCCCAACCCTGAAGTACAAACCACGGCCCACTGGACCGACCCCACAACCCAGGGAGCAGATAAGTCAAGAACTCGCCCAGCAGCAGAAAAATTCATCCCACACCCTTGAGACTCGAACTTGGTACGTCGAGCCCCAAGGAGGATGTCCCTCCTAACCATTGAGTTATTGCCCTTGGGGGTTAGGATTCGATTCCATTAGGTATATTTTAAGAATGATAAATAAATAAATAAATAAATAAATAAAGAGTTACTTATGCCCTGACCTTGACATTGCTAACAATGGACTGGGCATCAGGAACTGGGGGCTGCAAAGAGTACTCTGCTAGAAGAGGCAGCAAAGATGAAACAAATGTTGATCTTTCTTGTTGTGCGTCCTGACAGATAGAAAAGAAGAAACATTATTTTTCTTTCAGAAAAAAGGAGAAATAATACCATCAAAGCTCAAATTATGAAAATTAGGGCATATGACTAAGAACTTGGATATGATTTAATAACAATAATAGTTGCATGTATAAGTCATGTAGCCATTTATGATAAGTTATTTGAGGGCATATGGCTAAGAACCTAGATATGCTTTAATAACAATAATAGTTGCATGTTTAAGTTATGTAGCCATTTACGATAAGTTATTTGCACCCCCAAAAGTCAAAAGAAAATGGCTTAACTAAGACAAAAGTAACTGAAGGCTTTGGTTCTTAGAAAAAAAAAAGGCTGAAGGTGTTGTTTTGAACATAGACTGATAATACAAGTATAGAATCAGCATACACCACGTATGCCAAAGAAAGGAAAACTACCTGCAATGCATATGTGAGACGTATATTTTCCTCGATTATGTCTTGTCTGTATGAGAGAGCTTTTGATGCAGCATCCACAAGGTCTTGTTGCTGCTGATCAAAGGCCTAATAGCCAGATGAAAACAGCAAAAAAGATCACAAGCCCAAACCAGAAAGAAAAAGAGAGGATTATAATAATGAACGTAAGCAAAGTACTGCCTACCAGACGCATATAAGCAATGCGCTTCTCCAGAACATATTTTTCATTGCGTATTTGTGCTTCCTATGATCATAAGTATCAGTCACTTTGATTAACATATAAGTGAACAAAAACAGCAATAACAGATCTTATCACCAAAAAAAAAAGGAAGCAAGATGACATGTTCACCCAGGTAGTGTTACAAGACACGCCAGCTTTACCTTCATAGAGTAATCTGCAATATGCTTCCGTAACTGCATAATCTCTTCTTCGTGTTCCCGAATCTTCATAATGAGATCCTGTACAAGTACAGCATTTGGTCCAATATTTAGAATCAGATAGATCACATCTTTAAAGACTACATGATTATACCTGCTTCCAGATGCTGCTAGGATTATTTACTTCAGTCATTGGCATCAGCCCCTGCCCGGAAAAATTGAACCTTGGGTCATATTCTCCTTCCATTTGGTACCTGAGAAAAACACACAATGTCTCTGAAATTAAAGAAAAAGAAAATAGGATAATTATTGCCAACAAAGAGACTTTTCTAAATTCGAAAGAAAAAGAAATACACTTCCATTTGTTCCATCAACTTTCTTGATTTGATACTTTACAAGATGGCCTTGAAAGATAAAACCAGTTACACAAAAAGATAATAATAATAATCTGTAGTTGACATGAAATACCTGCCCGGGGATAAGGACGTTGTAGATGGCGAAGTGACTTGCAAGAAACCAATGTTATCTGCCGGTGGTGTGCCACCAGGAAACGCCTTCAATGTCCCATTGATCTTGCTGCTCTCCGAGTGTATTTCTGAAAGATTTTGTAAAGCAATATCACTCTTTGGCTTCATATCAGGGAGGAGAACTAGCAAACCAGAGGGACCAGCAACAGAAACGTTGCTCGTGCTCTTAACTCCGTTTTCTTGATTACCTAGAGAGGCAACTGATTGATGGGCTTCATAGGATCCAGGAACACGCTCATTCCAGTGATCTAAGGAACGAGACTGTTGTGCTATTGACTCTTCCGCTTTCTGCCACAAATAGCACATCCACCAAGACAATAAAATGACATTCAAGTGGCATGCTTATTGGGATTA
The DNA here is from genome assembly GCA_963930655.1 of Myrica gale. NCBI lineage: Eukaryota > Viridiplantae > Streptophyta > Magnoliopsida > Fagales > Myricaceae > Myrica > Myrica gale. The sequence goes on along the minus strand of OZ005616.1, from coordinate 24,196,166 downwards.
AAGAAGATCCGTGTAAACCATCCACGGGAGACATGAAAGAACAACTACTAAACACATTAACTGGACTGTCAACGGCCTGGCCACAACAATCGTCAGAAATTGTTAACCGGAGTAACCAGATCGGAGTTCCAAAATCAATTCGATGCTAAAAGTAGGTAATGCAGAAAAGACCAAAAATGGCCGATATTTCCTCTCAAATTATACGCATGCATATATGTGCATATATATTCTAAGGAACCACCATCTTGTTGTGGAGTCTCTAAAGGTAAATTCCACTCTTTCTTTCTTACGGAAGGCCATAATACGAATAGTAGACACTAGTTGATTAATGAATTCAACAGTAGAAGCAGAAAGATTTGCAGCAAAAAAGGAAAAATAAAATAAACGGTGCCATATAATAGAGTGGATGAGGGCACATACATTTCTATCGAGTTGAAGATTCTTCTGGTGAAGCTCGTTCCTCAAGCGAATATTCTCTTCAACCTGTTGTTTGATGGTGGCCTCCGCCAGTTCCACCGCTTTGATCACCTGAAACAAGTTGTCGTTGTTGGTCGTGGACGTGGTGCCGACCGTAACGGCCAAGCCTGAGAATTTATCAGCCAATTTCCCGTTGTCGTACCCATTCTCCATCTCCTTCTTCTTCGAGTGTTTAATTGACTGATTAACCAATTTAGAATCAACAAATTATTTTAATGTAAGTTTGGATGAAGAGGTAGTTCACATGGAGAGACGTTTGGGTCTCTCTTGGGTCTAGGGCTTTCAAACTGTCATCAAACGGAAATGATTCCGGTTGTTGCATTTTTACATACAAGATTCACAGCGAGATCGGCTGTACAATCTAGTCATGTACATAACTACGTACGTACATACATTTCTACACACTTCTCCCCATTCCTCTTCGGGCTCTCTCCCCTTTTATTTTTTCTTGACTTATTTTTCTTTTTATACCCACGAGTCGAACAAAATTCTTAAATGTCTGGCAATCAAAAAATTTTGAGAAATTTTTAAAAATTTGTTATATCAAACATTAAAATTACAAAATATGTTCTCTTCATTATTACAAAATTATATTTTCAAAACACAACCAAACATATAGCACTATTTTACCAACCAATCATTAAAATTCGGATGCTTTTTAAGCAAGAAAGGGTAGCACTCTTTTGACAATGGGAGTGTTAATGATAGGGCTGAATGCAAAGGTGATGAGTTGTGAAGTAGTACTTGTTTTTTTTTTTTTGTATTTACGACGTAACTTTATGTTAATTCATTTGAATATTAGAGGTTAAACTTATGTTTATGTTAACTAACCATGCAGTTCTCGAATTTATCTTCGATGTTAGATTTGAATTGGAGGATGGGTGATATACTACAAAACATTCAATAGGAAATCTTTCAACAGGTGTAGAAAAAAGGATTAATTTTTGTTTGATAAAAGTTTAAATTTTAGAAAAATATATTTTATATCCCAAACTATACTTATTAAATAAGGAACTATATATTAACCTTCACACATAACACCCTATATCACTAATAATACCGCTTCATTTCTTCTAAATAATTTTAAAGTGAAGCTTAATAATAATGGTAATGTACAGTTAACTATAAATATTCTCTCGAACATTAAATAAAGAAAATTATAATTCACCCTCGTTCGGATATTATTCATCAGGAATGAAAGTTCATTATTCCAATCAATGAGAGCCTTGGGAGCTTTTAAGCTGACTATACTTTTAAAGAATTTAGTTTTAAAATTTATAATTTATAAGTTTTGATTTGATTTGAACATATATATTTTATGGATACGTGTAAGTAGAGACCTCCATAAAATTCCCGTCCAACAGCTAATGGAAAGTTCTTCTGTGGCTAGACACATTTGTCGTCCACGTGTAGGAAAAAAATAGATAAAAAGAAATAACAACAAAGAAGAAACACAAAAAGTATCCAATATCCTTTGATTATTTTTAAAATAATAATTTGCTTTTATAAAATTTATTACTTCTTGTTATTATAAATTTTGTGTACGAAAACTACATATATATGTGTCCCCCAGTCAACATTCATTAATGTAATAGTTTGGCCTAAAAGTCTAGGCACAGGCCGCTTTCTTCTTTTCACCGCCTCCATCTAGGCCTTCGCTATTAGTTTCTGCTATGGTTTAACTTAATCGCGTACCGGTTGCTGTTCCTCATCAGTAAGTGTGTTCTCTGTTAGTCATTTTGTTCTTTGAGAACTTCATGGGAGCGGAATCAATTCATTCGATTTTTGACCGAGTGAAATAGAATTGCAGAGGAGTAGAGGACTCTATGAACGCGAGTCCGGAAGCAAGGTGCAGCATGCAATGGCTCTAATTGCTTTCTTTTTTTCTTTTCTCTTTTTGTGTGCATTGATCTGTGATGCTCATGCTCTGCTCTATGTAGTCTGTGTCGATCTGTTAGTGTTCAAATTGTTCTCCACCCCCTTCATCTATTTTATAATGTGTTAATTATTGATATAATGCTTGGACAGGCTGTTGTTGACACTATCCGTACAGAAACTCAAACACCCCCACGTCCACGTCGGTCACATGCATGTACCCATTTCAAAGAAATTATATATGGTTAGTTTCTTTGCATCTGTTGCTTATGCAGTTGTAACTTCTATCATATGAACCAAAAGATTTGTAGATTCATTGCGCAGAGTATAAGCTGCTTGTTTTGTGTGGTGCACGTAATGTACGGAAATTACCTGGCTGGTGGAACAATATGTTGGGGCTGGTCACTAAATTCACTAGTCAATTTGGAGATCTCATTGTTGTCAACGGATAGCATAGCCGGCCACAAAGAATATGCCTAAGCATTTTAATTAGATTATCACTCTTAGTTGTTATGTCCATTTTGCTTTTTGAAAAAAAAAAATACATTTTGTACCCCCAACTATGAAGATACTGACACTTTATGTAACATCTGCTCTCTAACATGGTTGTTATATATATATATAATTAGTATGATATGTTAAAGCTGATTGAAGTTTTCTCGTATAAATTGAATACAGTATTTTAATATAATTGCTTGAATATATTATGAGCTTGTTAAATATTATTATTTCATTCCAATTGATATTTCTTGTTTGGAAATTCTCCTGACCCGGGCTAGTTGGGTGTATCCAACCAAAATCAGCTTGTGCGCAGGTAAAAACAGATAGACTCGAATTCCAGGGAGAACTGGACTCTCGGGATGACTGAGAACAAAACTCTTGGGTGTGCTGAGCCCTGGAAATCTCGAATGCACTATGACCCGAGGAATTCACAGGGTATTGAGCCCTGGAATTCCTAGATGTACTAAGACTCAGGGAATTCCCGGGGTACTGATCAGGGAGGTCTGAGACCAGGGGAATGACCGGGAGTATTGGGCCTGGACCCTGGATGCCCGGGATGTCTAGGGATATATACCCGGGTATTTGGTCAGAGGTCTGTATGCTAGGTAATTTTTTGTTTTAGAAGTTACTTAATGCTCATGACGTACTTGCTTTCATATTATCATTTTTCCACGTGCCTTAACTTTATGGTGTGCATTAAATGCACTCTTATCATGTTTTATAGATGGAGCTTGGTCATTGGCGTATTGTTACTTTATTGTTTATAAATGGATACGTAAGATATGGGGAGTGTGGTGGCAGCATCTGTATGGCTACGAACTGATTTCAAATCTTGCTAAATGATTGTCAAGACCTAGAGTGGGCTGTGTAGACTAGCCAGGGGGAGTTCACCATTAGTTCGTTTGTTTGCTTATGTGCTTATGTTGTCTTCTAAGAGAGAGAGAGAGAGAGAGATGTGAACTTAGTGCAATAAAGAAGCCGAGAACTTTCACCTAACTGATAGAAAACGGAAGGGAAAGTGATGTGAGAGAGACCAGCTGATCAAAGCAAAAGAGGAAGGTGGAAGGAAAAACCGAAGGAAAGAGACCGAGGTAGTCTCGGCCTGCACTTTTTCCTCCCAAACTTTTGTCTTGTCTTTTTCCTAACTTGATGTCTCGTGTCTTGATGATAGGCATTCGTGTCTAGGAAAAACAGTACATCGACAACTAAGATAAGGGTGAGCTAGTTTTACATGACATGAGGTTAGTTGTAATGGGAAAATGATGAGCTCGGGTAGTCTTTTCTTTTAAAATAGTCATATGCATGTAGGAGTGCCGAATGAACTGATCTAGCTGGGTCCTAAGATCCTTGAATGCCAGTCCTTAGTGGATTTAGAAACAACCAACCAATAGTATAAGTTGTTGGACTTATCTATTTCAGCATGTTGCACTTATGGTTTTTCACAGTTTTGTAAATGCTTGTTGGTCTTGATATCTTCATATCTAAAGCATGTTAAGATTATAGATGATTTATAGGTGTAGAGAGACAAATTATAACACATGAAGAGCATATGAAATAGACAGGCCTTGTTAGTGAAAATAGTGCACTGTCCAAAATGACCCAATGAAATATTTGGATTTTTGGCCTAAAAATTTGAGTACGTGTAATATATGGTCACAGTAGGTCCCAGTAAAAATTACAAGTCAATCTGAGGTCGGGAAAGGTCAAACATGCCCATTGAGGTTTCTAAGGGCAGTTTCGTCATTTCACACGAAATGTTAGGGTAAAAAGGTCTGAATTGAAAAAGTAACTTTATGGTTGTGTAGAGCATGAAAAGTATATGAGGAAGCCTAAATTTGAGTCCAAACCGAGTAGAAGTAGAGGATCAAATCACAAAGCCTGTTTAATGACCTAAATGGACTTTAGGCCTGTTATCCTTAAACAAGCCCAGAATATTTGGAACTTTAATCAGAATACTTTGGAACTTTAAGGATAGGCCCAATCTGGTATAAGAAGGCCTAAGAAGCCTCAAATTGAAGACTTGACCGTTGAATTTATCTTCCATGTTTAATTCATCAAATCTCGCATGTTATTAATGGATCGTTATGAATTGTAGCATCTTTATGCTAAAATATCGCATGTTATCGATGAATCGTTATGAATTGTATATCTGTTGTATGACATGCTATGTTACATCATATTTATATTGCATCAACATCTCATAGGTATGGGAAAACCGTTGACCGAAATGACCAAACGAAACTCATACCCAGAGGTGGTCCTATGAACGGGTGACGGTACCGATCACAAGTGGGATAAGTGCAAGCCACCACTAAAAAGAGTGGTTGGTATCCCTAGGCAATGTAACAATTATGCCTAACCAGGTCCTGGTGCCGGAGCACGGGACAGTCCCAGAAGAGAGGAGGGATGCACAACCCTACTTTGGGGGATAGAACAGAGCGACGAAAGGACACCTCTATCAAATCGAAAAAGAAAAGACAAAAGGACACCTTTACCAAATCGATCATACATTGTTATTCTGTTTAATATGATCATGCTCATATATTGTGTATCTACTACTAGGATTGTTCATGCTGATTTGTGTTTCTATAATATGCCAATTTTCCCCGCTTACTAAGTCAATAGGACTCACCCTTTTTATTTGGTAAATTTTTGTATGTACTGTCGTGGACCTCGGACTTGCCAGATGCTGACCTTCTCGAGCGAACAAATCCTATATGTGGATTCCTATATCTTAGTGATGACTATTTGAACCTTTGTAACTGATTCTTATGAGGTATTCGTGGGGTACGATCCCCCAATAGTACCTCAAGGACCCACCTGTGTCTTCAGTTCCTGTAGTTGAGGACTTTGGGGTGGTCGATATTGACCCGACCCTCCTACTCATTGACCCTCCTTCACCAGCGCTGCCGATAGAGGGCACCGGAAAAAATGAGATCATTGACCTCACATCCTATACTGAGTCGAGGGCAAACTAGACGATAGAGATGGGTTAGGTCGCTTTTTGTAGTCAGGAAGATTAGCCATATTACGGATATGTATAGTACGGAAAGTTTTAGACAACTTCCGTTGATGTGTTTTCTTATTTTTGTTTTTCCTTATTGTATCCTCATGAAGGAGTTTGCTATTGTACAATACTATTGTGGAAATTTTGTAAACTTTTAATAATTTTGTATGTTGCTTCTTGTTAAACCTTGAAACTATTGATTTTCCTTCCTTAGTATACTTATGAATTTAACTTAAACGTTTCAGCTAAGCATTTTCAAAGCTACTTATCAGGCCTTAAGAGGATTTAATCGTATCGTAATTCCCGCTTGTGTGCACATCATTCCTATAGGTGAGCCTAGGGGGTAAGTACTGGTACAGGGCGTGACACTTTACACTACGCGTCTTCCAATTTCGTTGATTTGCACCTTTCAAGCCAATTGACAATTAAATGAGACGATAAATACGTGTCGTCCATGTGATTCAATGATTCAAATCATACGCAGAAGATTTTTAGGAAGCATATTTTTTATTGGAAACAAACATTTCCGCTGACACTTTGCACTACGCATCTTCCAATTTCATGACATTTTCATTGATTTGCACCTCATAAACCAATTGATAATTTAATGAGACGGTAAAAATACATGTAGCCCACATGATTCACTGATGCAAATCATAGTGTTTCACTGATTGGCAGAAGATTTTTAGGAAGCATATTTTTTATATTTTTTATTGGAAACGAACAAATTTAATTGAACTATGTCCTCTTAAATGTAATTTATAATACGCTAAAGCGAACTATGGAACTAGCTTCCTCTACCTATTTTTTGGCCGAACAACGTACTGAAATTGTGTACGATTATGGACTGTACATGTATATTTGAAATTAGTTGGCAGATGAGCTAGTTTTTAGTACAAAGACAAAAACAATAATAAATACCTACCATGTTTTTGTTAAAAAATATTCTGACTAAATATGGAAACAAAAAGTATGATGCTTAGAAAAAAGAAAAAGAAATAAATTTTTATCACTTTAAACTACTTGTCCCTTGAATTGTTGTTCTTGACAATTGATTATTTCAAATTACCATTTTTTTATAATTTAGAGATATAATTTAAACTATTTGTATTTTAGTGCTAAAATTATAAAAATTAATAAAAGATAAAAAGATAAATCATTTAAATAAATTTTTTATATTTATTATAATAAAAAATAATGATTTCACCCGACCGAAACGTCGTATCAAGATCGGTAAGTGTAATTCCCTCGCTAAGTAACAGAGACAAACGAATGACAGAGAGCTCAGAGCTTCAGCTAGCAGACATCACGTGACAAATTGGTAAGTACTATACGTGGAAATTTCAATTTGATCATCACTTCACGTGTACGCGAGTGAGTGGCCGAGATTGAAGCAAATTGTTAATCCTGTCTTTTCCCCTTAGGCGAAGCAATTTGTTAATCACGGCAAAGAACAGAAGCGATCAGTATGTTTCGCCTTCGCTCGTATGATAAGTATTCGGAAGGAAACGGTATCATCGACACCGCCCATATGGATCGCTATCTTTTCCCGAGATTCAACCACCACGGCCAGTCAATGGTCAAAAGCCTTCTCTCTCTTGCACGCAACACTAATCTGCTTGTAGGATATTAGCATTTAGATTAGCACAGCAACGCTGTCCTGATCTTCTTTACCATTCGTAGCCGTAAGTGCATAGTCAACAGCGAAAGCAGTGATCCAAAAATATTGTTCCTTTCCATGTTTTTTCGTCCATTTTGACCCTTCTTATTCTTCTCTGTTTATTTGTAAGATACTAAGATCTAGTACAGAAATTGATATTTCCTTTTGAAAATTATTGCCACTGATATTTAGAGACCCAGGACTGGAACTAAAATCTCCTGATTGGCGCACTTCCGCAATTATTCTTTCGAGACACTGGGTGTGACTCTCCTGTCTAATTTGTAAGCGGATTCAGCGGAAGCAGCATCAATCGCAGTAAGTACCTTTTTTTCTTGTTGTAGATGTTTCGCGCTCTTTTTTGTTTTTAGATTGGTCTGTTTAACGACTATGTTTTTCTTTTCTATTCATTGTCTATTTATCCAGTCAAGTGTTTTTTTTTTCGCTACTGCTCTGCTTGCTTTCCTGGGAGCCGTCGTGATCCTACTTGTTGCTGTAAGGTTATGCATATCACATACTCGGGATGCTCGTTATCTTTAGGCTGCTTGACTTATTCATCTTTTCACAGTGATATCAACTGTATATTCGTGATCGGTACTATTTGCAAGTTTCAGATCTTGCTCATCACGTAATATGATAGGGATAAGTAGTTTAGACGTTTTTGTATATGCCAACTGGTAGTGTTTGTGCACTGAAATTTTGGGTACGAGAGTCGGTGAAAAAGTGAAGAGAGATAATTTGAATGAATTTTTTATATTTATTATAGTGGAAATGGATGATTCAATGGGGGAGAGATTATTTTGTAGTTATTTTATGAGATAAAATTTTAGAGTATGCCAAAATTTCCAAGCATTTATATTTTGTGGTATGTGTTTGCAGGTGGAAATAATTATCGAGTAACAGTAAGTACAAACAAGTTTATGCAGTAAGGAAAATGGATCGGGAAAATAATGTGGACCACGGTGATGATGCGCATGACATTGAAAATGAGGGTCTGTTGGATGGGAAGGGGATTGAGAGGTACTGGTCGGGGATATCTGACAAAAATGTGACATACACGGAGACACTTCTAGTGAAAAGGGTCAACACCACTTCCCAGATTGCTATTGTTGGGGCCAACGTCTGCCCCATTGAAAGCCTTGACTACGAGTAAGCAACCCAACTGTTCTTCCCATTTCAGTTTGCTGATAATGGTAGCAGCCTTTTATATATGAATCCCATATATAAAAGACTGCTACCATTCTGCATGTAAGTAATGTAACGGCTTCAAGCATATTGCTTCAACAATTTTATTGAAAGGTGATTTTAAATGGTCTTTGCAGCTTAAAGTTTCAGTCATTATGATATAGGGAAGTGGGGTCTGATCGTGTAAGTGTCTTCCTAGAGAGAGAAGCTCTCTCTTCTCTCTAGAATCCTCCTTCGTTCTAAAGCCTTGTTTTCATCGGATGAAAGGAATGGGGCGGGTTTTCACTCTCGGTTCTTTGGTTCTCATTGTCCTTTCCCAGTAGTAGTTTCATGGCATTTTTCCGTAGTTTAGTTATTGAGGCTAAGACCTTTCAGTTCTCGGTGAGCTCATTTGGGGTGGTTACATTGACTGAGCATTCCAGAAATTTGCAGAGTTTCATTCGCTTTGGAAGGTATGGAGTGCTTTGGTTGTCGAATCTCTTTGGAAAACTGGATTCTACGGATTTTCCCGAGAGATTCAATGAAGCCTCGCGAGCATTCATTGCTCAGAGGAGGTCAAACAAAAGTGGAAGGTTCTTGGCTCTGGTTGAGTTCGGGGAGCGGCGTCGCCGTGGGGGTAGTGATGATACCGGAGGGGAAGGCAGGTGCTGGATGGCAATCCTTTGTTAACATCTGTGAGGAGCTTATATCGGTCTCCAACGTTCTTGGACGTAAGAGGGTGGTGCGTGAGGGTGTCTCGTTCAAGGAGGGCATTTCTTTTGCTGATATGGCGCGGTCAGGACTATCGGAGAAGAAGATGGAAACGGTGGGGAGAAAGGAGATCCAAAAAGCTGAAGATGTTGTGAGAGGCGTGCAAAAGTCTGGGGCTGTAGGTGTTTCGCTCGAGACGCAGGCTAATATCCTAGGGGGGCTGCCTAATCCCGTGAGCTACGCTGAGTCTCCTGCTTCGGCGGCTGAGTTTGAAAATGTGGTGTTGGCGCATTTATTGAAACTTAAGTATGAGGTGGAAGACTTGATAGGTTTGGTAAAGCAGAGGGGTTTGTGCTGCAATGCGGGTGGTTTCATAGAGAAGGAGTCGAGTGGGCTTAAGCTTATTACCGGCCCACCTATTGGTCAGATACAAGTTGACTTGGGATGCTTAGAGAAGGAGTCGAGTGGGCCTGCTGTTGGCTCGGACTGTGGGGTTGGGGAGCTGTCGGCTGGGGGGCCTTCGTCGAGTGGGCCGATTGTTGGGCTTGCTGTAGACCCGGCCCAACGGGAGTCTTTTGATGTCGCTGGCTCGGACCTGTCGCCCTCTCCTGGCGGTAGCCTCGACGGCACAGTTGTCCACCACCACCAGTTGTCGGCGGCAGTTGACTCGCCGACGTTGTCTGCGGCTGGGGGTGAGGGTCTCCTTGTCTTGCCGGCGTCGGTACCCTCTCCGGCAGCCTTGCTCTTGGGCCCAGATGGTCCTGTTCAGCTCCCGGAGTCGCTGGCGACGCCGGATATGGTCTGGCTGCCAACAGATGCCGCCGACGACCTATGTGCTAAGGTTGTGGCGCCAGACTTGGTTCCTTGTGGGCACCAGGAAGGAGTTTCTCTCTTGGAGGAGGGTCGGGATGTGCTGGATCGTAGCCGTGGGTGCTCAGCTTCTATAGTACTTGTTGGAGACTCTCTTCACAAGGCAGAGGTGGGGGAGTGTCGAGATTTAATGGATGGCAGACGTGGGTGCTCATCTTCCATTGTTCCTGTTGGAGATTCTCTCCACAAGGCAGAGGTGGACGATCTAGAGAGGGCTTGGGCAGGGGTGGATTTCTCCCCCGGGGCTTGTTTGGATGGTCTGGAGGTGGGGGAGTGTTCGCGTTTGGTTGGTGTTGAGAGTTCAGTTGGTGTTGCAGATGAACCGTCGACCGATCCCTTGGCGGTTAGTTTCCCCCATAAAACTTTGGGGGGAGATTCTCCGGCGTGGGTCTTGGAAATGGTTTCCTCTGTGGGTCAGCTGGTTGGGGTGTCGTGTGGGGGTCAAGAGGAAAAGCTGAGGGATCTCTTTGCAACATTGGAACGCGATCGAGCGCATCCTCGTTCGAAAACGTCTAGAAAATCAGGAGGGAGGATGCTCAGGGAGTTGAAGGGCTTGAAGTCTTCGGTTAACTATGACGGGTCTTCCTCGGCCGCTAGGAAGGCTGTGAGCTTTGGGCTGGACTGTTAGGGTTTCGTTTGGGTGGCTTTAGGGTTGCGGGTGGGTGAGAGTTTTTGGGAGTCTTTGTTGGCTAGTGGGTTGGCGTTCTTTGAGCCTTCGTTTGGGTGACCTTAGGGTTGCGGGTGGCCCTTCGTTTGGGTGCTTGGTTTTTTTTTTTTTGGATTCTTCAATATTTTCTCTTGTACTGTCGATTCCGCTGCTCCTTGGGTTTTTTTTTCTGTTCTCTCGTTTGATTTTAATAAAATCGGCTTACTTATAAAAAAAAGTTTCAGTCAGGAGGAATTTAGGTTGTGTTTGTGTTGTAATATTTTTGGTATGGGAATATGTGTTGGTATTGAGTTTCGTGAAAAGGTGAAGAGAGAGGTAATTTTTTATATTTTTTGATGGGAGAGAGAGAGATTATATTGGAGTATTTTATTAGGAGAGAGATAAAATTTTGGAGATTGTTTTGGTTGCAAACGCAGCCTTAATATGATTGAAAAGGTAATTTTGAAAGCAATAGGGTTTAATCAATAAAGTCTTGATTTTAATTACGGAGATCTTCTCTTTCTTCGCCTAATAAAAGCATATTCATTTACTGTGGCTTGAGGGAGTGGATGGGTGCCCAATTATTTGTATTAGTTTCAATTCGTAAAGAGGACTTCTTTGCAGTTCTTTACTAATGACAGGAATTTTATTCATGTATCAATTCCCAACAAGAAGATTCCTTGTTCGCTTGCTAATTTTAGTGGTATATATCCTAAGTAAGATCTCAGCAACCTTAATCAGTAACCTCAAAACCCATGGATATATTAAGTAATTCTTGTTGTGGACTTTCTAATGGAAGAATTTAAAGAATCTTCTAGGTCTGGGTTGGGGACTTGGGTAATCTTACTTGGTTAAGTGGGATGTTGAGAGCAACCTTAATTTTGGGGAGGACTAGGGTAAGCAAATGCAACACTTGTGGAGAAAGTTAGACTGATAAGGGTCATGGAGTTCTGGAAAAGAGTGTTCACTGCAGCACTACATGGTTTAGAGTAAGTGTCCAACTAGAAAACGATTGGTTCCAAATTGGCAGTTCAAGAAAATCAGAAATGTACTTACTAAGTTGATTGTTCAGGAGGGATCTAACATTCTCTTCATAGAGGATCTATGGTTGGGACGCTATCTTGTTTGCAGCTCTCGTCTTTTAAGACCAATTGAAACTAGGGGCTTGCTTTATTGTCTAGTGGATAGTTGGTACTTCAATTTCTTCTTGAGCTCAAATAGATGGAGATCTAATGAAGTTTCTTCTCTTTTTCGGAAGGCGCTGATACCAAAGACACTACTCCAAACAAGCAAGAAAACTAAGAAAATCAACAAAATCTACAAAATGGCAACTAAGCACCGAGTTCGCCCAAAGAAAAAGAGAAGACAATAAAACGCCCTGCAACCTAGCCAAAGACAAAGAACTATCTTCAAAACATCTACTGTTACGCTCCCGCCAAAGACACCACCAAATGCAATGTGGGATTAACCTCCATATAACCATAGCGAAAGGATTGCGAAACCTCCTCTTCCAACTCTATAGAACATCAACCACTTTTGCAGGCATAACCCACTGAAAATTCACAATACAAAGAATATGTGACCACGACCCACGCGCGTAAGGACAATGCAGCAAAACATGGTCCACAGATTCAGCATCACTTCGACAAAGGAAACACCAATCAACAATAATCATCCCCCTTCTGCAAAGGTTATCAATAGTAAGAATCCTACCATGAGTAGCCTCCCACACAAAAAAAGAAACACGCAACGAGCATAAAGACCTCCACACACCCCTCCAAAGGAAAGACAAAACAAGAGGAAAGACGAGACTCAAAGGCTTGTCACCACACCAACTGTCATGCCAAAAGCTAATTCTGGCACCATTCCCCACCCTAAAACGGATATGCTTACTAAAAGCATTCCACCCTTTGCTAATGTACCTCTATAGGCTAACCCCATACGAGCCACGAATCGAAAGAGTACTCCAACCTCCCACCGAACAACCATATTTTTCAGCAATAACCCTCCTCCACAACCTCTCCCTATCACTCACAAACCTCCATAACCATTTGTTCAAGAACGCCATGTTAAACATACGAATACTACGAAGACCCAAACCCCCATCTTTCAAGGGCAAGCACACCTCATTCCACTTCACTAGATGAATCTTGTGGACACTATCATCACTGCCCCATAGGAAATCACGCTGTAATTTCTCCATCCTATTCGCCACCCCCACCGGAATAGGAAACAAAGAAAGGAAGTAGGTAGGTAAGCACGAGAGCGTAGACTTAATGAGAGTCCTGTTTTTTTTAAACACAGTACCTTGATTAGCTCTATATCTTTCTTTGCTGTCTTCGTAAAGATCTGAGCTGATTTCACATTCATCTTTTTGATATGTAATGCTAAAGTTCCACTTATAACATAAAAAAATGTAATGCTAAAGTTCCTCTAGAAGTCAAGCTTTGGCTTGATTTATTGTGCATGAAAAGGTAAATCCTGACACCATGCTTCAACTAAGGAGGTCTAACGAGCTCATTAACCCATTTATATGCCATGTGCAAGGAGTAGGGAAATGATCAGTCAGTTGTTTATTTATTGTCCTGTTTCCTGCTCCCTTTGCAAGGCTGGCCATCCTGGCAGGTGATTTCTGGGTCTTGATTGATATTTATCTATAGTGGTTATGTCCTACGAAGAAGAGGGCCAAGATTTATGAACTAGGAATATTCTAGCCACTTTGTGGCGATTAGCTAGTTTTTGACTTTGGTTGAATTGGTTTTATCTCTTTTTGAGTTATGGTGATACTTTTCCATACTTTTATCTTTTTACTTCTCTCATTCATCTGTAAGATCTTCGCTGAGGAGGAGAAGGAGAATGAACGAAGAGATAAAATAGCTCTGATTTTAAGTTGCTAGTGAAGTGCCCAACTGATTGTTTCTGGTTCTATGGTGCTATATTGTGTACCTGTTAAAAATATAGTGCTGTTCCGCAAGCTATTATGTAGAAAAATGTCTGTTACAGTCTTGTTCTCTTTCTGATTTCAATTGGTGTCCTGAGTGTGGCTAGGAGTATGGGCCTTCAATTACCTGCTTCTATTTAGTTTTCATCTTTGAATACAAATAATTTTTCTTGCATGTATCTCTGCATTACAAGGCATTTCCCAATTTTTTGAGTAAGTTTCTTTGTGTATTTCAAAATTGGTTTTCCATGCTGACCATAAGGGAAAGTTGAAACTTTAGAAATTATATTGGTCTTGTCTAAGAGTCCTCTTTGCAGATATCAAGACTAAGGCTATTAGAGAATTCACTTCTTTGTTCTATTTCAGGATTATTGAGAATGAATTGTTTAAGCAGGATTGGAGGTCGAGGAAGAAGGTTCAGATACTACAGTATGTTTTACTCAAATGGGCATTTGCACTCCTTATAGGGCTAGGTACTGGACTAGTTGGCTTCTTCAATAATATTGCAGTCGAGAACATAGCAGGTTTCAAGCTGCTGCTAACAAGCAATCTCATGTCTGAGGACAAGTGAGACTACTCATGCTTCAATAACTGCTTTGAGTTCTTTATATTCAAGTTATCTGAGTGAAAGTGACTTTCAATTTTTTTTTTTTTGGCTGTCTGTATCTGCTACTAGCATTTATTCCACTTCCTTTGACTACAATTTATAAAGTAAAGGTCAAAACAATGAAGAAACTGCTAAACTTTGCTGGAAAGTACAAATTTGCATTGGCCACTGCTTGGGCCCATTCCAGTGGATACAAAATTTAACATACCTCTGTGTCTAGAAAATTCCAAGTGGGCCTGCATCAGATGTTCATAAATTTTCTGAAATTATTTTCTGTATGAGTTTCTTGCTGCCTGCATCAACGTCCCTTCTCTCCCTAAACCAATAAGCATTGATGCCATACAAATTCTGGAACTACCGAGTTCCCAATGCACTGGAAGATTCCTGGGAGCAATGTCATTCTTTTTTCCTCCTATGTTGGTGCATTATGCAATATTCTGTTGGATCGTTTCAGAACGTTGTGCTTTAAAGCTGAAAAATATGAATAAAGTTACTTGGAGAGCTTTTGTGCATGTGCATTGTATGTATGTGTATGTAAGTGCGCATGTGCAACGGTGTGCTATTTGGCATTTGGTTGTGCAGTTTGGTGTTGTCTTTGCTTCTTATGTGCCCTTTTTTTTGTAATAAATCTTGTCATGGAGAAAAGTTAGGTACATGAGATGCATTTGCATATAATATTGAGCATGTTATTGTTGTGAAAGACCGATTTATACTTTTTAGCTAAGTCAAAACACTTTACTGGGCATGTGCTGGGTCTTGAATGCATGTGAGACCCTCACACCATTTCTTTATAACCAGTGACACAATAATGGTTCCAGTGCAGATATTACAAGGCCTTTGCAGCATATGCTGGTTGCAGTGTCGTGTTAGCAGCTGCTGCTGCAGCTCTCTGTGCTTTCATTGCTCCAGCAGCAGCAGGGTCTGGTATTCCTGAGGTGAAAGCCTATCTCAACGGCATAGATGCTTATTCAATACTAGCTCCAAGCACTCTCTTTGTAAAGGTGAATAGAACTTTGTGTTCTCTCTCTCTCTCTCTCTCTCTCTGTGCAATCACAGAAGAATCTAATGGGAATTCATGAGAAGGTCTGTTCATCTGTTTGTGTTCTGAGAGGGGTTTAAATCAACTTAATTCGAATAAGCATTAATCTTAATAAACTTGAGGTTGATATTGATCCTCATCAAGTGAGCAGGGTTATGACCTATATTCTTTCCCGTCATTCTGTTCTATCCAAATTCATATTCTTTTACTGTATGTAATATATATTTCTTCATATTTCGACTTGTGTTATGTTTGATCTCTTGCTATCTGGTTTCACTTGAAAGAACTTTGCATTGTGGTGGAAACTAAAAGTTTAAGTTGATTCTTTTCTATAAAGAAAAAGATCATTCGGGAATTCCTTGATGTGAATAATCCTCATTTTGGCAGATTTTTGGCTCCATTTTTGGTGTTTCTGCTGGCTTCGTAGTGGGTAAAGAAGGGCCTATGGTACATACAGGTGCTTGCATTGCCAATTTACTTGGGCAGGGGGGTTCTCGCAAGTACCATTTAACTTGGACGTGGCTTAGATACTTCAAAAATGACCGAGATAGGCGAGACATGATCACTTGTGGTGCAGCTGCTGGTGTGGCTGCTGCCTTTCGTGCTCCAGTTGGTGGTGTGCTGTTCGCCCTAGAAGAGGCAGCTTCTTGGTACCTCTCTCTCTCTCTCTCTCTCATGTACATATTTTTGTTTTGTTTTTCTGTCTCCTTTTTACGTAAATGATTATTCTCCACATTCTTTAATTGTCAATACATAGCCATATGTCTATTAGTTGTTTCTCAGCTTTCCATACTTGGTGAAGTTCTTCTTACCTTAGTGTTGAGAGGGTGACGGCAATTGGAATATGGTGTATATGGACAGCTAAAGGTCCATAACTAGAAAGTTGTAGACAGGGACGAAGTCACAGTTACACAAATAAATTTGGGGGGGGGGGCAAAATACAAAAAATACAAGAAACTCCTTCAAAAAAATTCTTTGCGTAAGGAAAAGAAAATTCTGAGGATTTTTGGGAGAGCTGGGAGGGCCATGGCCCCCCTAGCCCCGTCCCTGGTTGTAGAGCTCAGTTCATGCTTATGCACCAATATTGTGTATATCAATGAGAGGGTGTAAGGAGACCACTTTTAATATGTTGCATTCATTATTTTGTTTTCCATTTTCTCTCCTCTGGTTTGTTAAATTAACACAAAATAAGAGTTCTTAGATCGTATGAAAGGGATATCATTAGTAAGCTAGTCAAATCAATTTATGTTTATCGTGTGTTTCGCTATCCGTTGTAATATGATATTCTCTTTGAGTACGTTTGCCTCTTTATGCAAATAGGTTTTACCCATACGTGGAAAGATGAAATGTACCCTCTCAGTTATACTACATTGTTGATTAGGTTATCTGCTCGTTCCAGAAAATGCCATGCAATACAATTGGTATACTCACTAAAAACATCTAGGTAATTCATCAGTCACTTGTATAGCATTTAATTTTGACAAGGTTTGCCTCATGTTCACTAGGATTTCCTTGCATACCAGGTATTTCAGCTGCCCCATAGCATTCAAAAAATGTCTCCAAAAATATTTCCTGCTGTCCTAATGATGCATAGTAGAAAATATTTCCTGCTGGCAATCAGAATACTGGATTTTAATTTCCTTGTACCAGGGGCAGATTCTGGAATTGATCCTTAATCTGTTAAAATTTCCTATTAATGCTCTCATCTTCCCCCACCCCCAACATTTTCGGGTCCGTTTGTGACTGCTGAATTGCAAGACATTCTGTGAGGCGGAAAATTTAACTCAACTCATTTTACACTTCATCTCTTGTTTTCATGGGTTACTCTTTTATTAATGGGTTCAGTGTTTTGTAATTTCTGAGACTGGTGTGCTGGTTCTTCTTTGGCTTGCTTCAGGTGGCGGAGTGCACTTCTTTGGAGGATCTTTTTCACTACCGCAGTAGTTGCCATAGTTTTGAGAGCTTTCATACAATATTGTGCCACTGGAAACTGTGGCTTATTTGGCCAAGGAGGTCTTATAATGTATGATGTCAGTTCTGCCGAGGCAACATATAGTGGCCCAGATATCTTAGCAGTAATTCTTCTAGGAATTATTGGAGGGGTTCTTGGAAGTGTATATAACTATTTTGTGGACAAGGTCCTTCGTATTTACAGCATCATCAACGAGTATGTTCTCATTTTCGATTATGTTTGTGTTGGCAATATTTTACTCTCATGCAAGGTACAATAGTGGGTAACAAGATACCTTAGTTGCTAAAATTAAGCATCTCATGCATTTATGCTTCCTCAGCATCATCAATTTTTTTTTGAACGCTGTTTTTAATTAGAAAAAAGAGCATGTAACTTTGCAAACCGACTGGCATCGTCAAAGCTCACCACATGCTATGACTTAAATCACAAAATGAGTGACAATGATAATCAGTTGCACCTGTTTTAGTCAAATTATTTTCTCCGTACACAAATTATTACTGCTCAGTTTTTCTCTTGCTGCTGCAGAAGAGGCGCTGCTTTGAAGATCTTACTAGTTATCATCATCTCCTTTCTGACATCCTGTTGTTCTTTTGGCCTGCCATGGTTTGCAAAGTGCATCGCTTGTCCCACTGACTTGAGCTGCCCCACTGAATCTGGAAATTATAAGAGCTTCCAGTGTCCATCAGGGTACTACAATGACCTTGCCTCCCTCTTTTTAAACACTAATGATGATGCTATCCGCAACCTATTTAGCACTAGTACCACAAAAGAATTTCATATTTCCTCTCTTTTCATCTTCTTTGGTGCTGTATATTTCCTGGGAATTATTACTTATGGCATTGCTATTCCCTCCGGCCTCTTTATCCCTGTCATACTAGCTGGAGCTTGCTATGGACGTCTAGTTGGGAGATTGTTTGAATCAATCTCTACCCTTGACACGGGACTCTTTGCCCTTCTTGGAGCGGCCTCCTTTCTCGGTGGCACCATGAGAATGACGGTTTCCATGTGTATCATATTGCTTGAGCTCACCAATGACTTATTATTGCTTCCCCTTGTGATGTTGGTTCTCCTCATCTCAAAAACAGTGGCTGATAACTTCAACAAGGGTGTCTATGACCAAATATTGAAAATAAAAGGATTGCCTTACATGGAAGCCCATGCAGAACCTTACATGAGGAATTTGGTTGCGCGTGATGTTATTACTGGTCCGTTGGTCACCTTTTCTGGTGTTGAGAAGGTAGAGAATATATTACATGCTTTGAAAACAACTGGGCATAATGGGTTCCCTGTGATTGATGAACCACCTTTCTCAGATGCACCAGAGTTGTGCGGCCTTGTTTTGAGGTCCCATTTGCTAGTTTTGCTAAAGGGAAAGAATTTTTCAAAGGATAGGATTCTCACTGGGGATGATGTCTTGCGGAGATTTTCTGCTTTCGACTTTGCCAAGGCAGGGTCTGGGAAGGGAATCAAACTTGAGGATATACATATTGAAGAGGAAGAGTTGGAGATGTATGTTGATCTTCATCCTATTACCAATGCATCCCCATATACAGTGGTTGAGACAATGTCATTAGCCAAAGCTGCTATTCTCTTCAGGCAACTTGGTCTCAGGCACATGTGTGTGGTACCAAAGAGTCAGGGGGTAAGTTCTTTCCTGTTCTCTCTTACTGTATAGTTTTTATGGTATTGATGAAGGGATATTTTGATTTGGGGAAACTGTGCTTCAGGCCTATGGGAACTGCCTCTCAGTTTACCAATTTGCACGACTTCTTTGTTCTTGGAGAAGTGTCTGCCTTCTATTGTCCTAGATAATATAACTAGGGAGTTATTTGCTATCTGTTTATTTTTCTCTTACACAATAGCCTTTGTTATATTCTCCCTTTACACAAGTGTTTACCTGTCATGCCCTGTTAGTCAAGCTTTTTGATTTTGGAGGTTTCAATACGGCTGCACTTAGCCTTCCAAGTTTTGCCAATGCATTTGTAAGTATCATCGAACTCACACCTTTACCCATTGCAGAGGCCTCCAATTGTTGGAATCCTGACACGGCATGACTTCATGCCGGAGCACATTTTGGGACTCCATCCTCATGTCGAGTCTGATAAGTGAACTCACTGAATGTTTGGTAGTGGTCATCTCTCATATTACAGTGGGCCATTGCACGGTGATGGGTAATAACGTCAGCCTTTGGACTTCTGGAAGTAAGATCATTGTTTTGAAAGATTTTGAAGACAGTTATGTTCAGTCATACCGATAAAGTTAGCAAAATCGAGTCTGACAATGGAAATAAGTGCATTTTTGAAGTTCTTGAAACCATCCTACACTTTTTTTTCTTCATAGACACATTTGAAACACCTTGAGAAACAGTCTTATTTGAAGCAGCATGTACCGCACAAAAGTAATGATTGGGTTCAAATGCAACATCCAGACACCTAAGTATTCAAGCTATTTGTGCCTTGACTGTTTCATTATTTTGCTGAAATTTAGTCTTCTGGTGAGGACACTTGAATAAATTATCATTTATTTATTATTTTGTTCTTTGGTGTCTAGATTCCTCCGTATAATTGATCTCTTACCAGGTGAAAGCTCATATTTAGTGCGGCTGAGTTGAGTTGTTTGTATGTTTGTTGGTTTTTGTTCCTTGTGGGAATACCCGAACTAAATTCCCAATTTCTCTGATGTGTATGGATTTCTTTGTATAGTAGGACTCTGAAATATGTAGTAATGTCCCAACTTGGATGTTCATAGTGACTAATAATTGAGGAGGATTCTGTGCTTTCGCTTATTATTATATAATAGCTAAAGGTTTCCTGGAGGTGGAGATCTTGTGACGCCGTTTGGACAAGTTGTCAGTTAAATGTAATTTGTTCTTTGGTACCTCAGCTGCTCGAAACCCTCTGTTGCACACATTTAATCCAGTCAAGTCCCTTCTCCTCCCTCCCCCAAGTTCCCAACCCAAAGAAAAATAATTGTGTCTCATACAGTTCCTATTTTCGCTTCTTTTGTTGATCCTTGAACCAACCTTAGAACCAAATTCTTGCAATATGCAATCGCGTGACACTGATTCATGTCGTCCTATTCCTTGGCGGGGAAAAGAGAAAAATATTTTTTTCCCCTCAATAACAAGTTTGGGATTTAAGTTTGTTTACTAACATTTTGGTTTGGCTTGAAATTTGTTCACAAATCGCGTGATTAAGTCAAAGAGTATTCATGTTAGACAATTTTCTTTACTCAATTCTTATATATTTTCCATTAATTGATATTGAGCAAGCACTTAATTATTGTTCAAGCTAATTACATGAGCTTTCAAAAAGTAAATGGATCAACCATTTGAGTAATAGATCGTACTCGATATTTTTGTTTTGAAATAGGTTTTGTCCAATTTGATCCCTATGTTTTAATTCTTTCTTTGAAAGTCTTTGGATTTAACTACTTGTTCTAAGAAAGTCATTCCGTCCAAACAAAGGTACACGCATTTTTCGCTAATGAAAAAATATTCACTATTAAGCGAGCCAAGTTGAGCAAATCTATACGTCGCAAATCTATATGTCGATTGATAATTGGTAGACATAATAGTGTGATTAGACATAATGACCTTTTTATGATAAGTGGATAACCTAGGTATATGCGCTCGTCTGTGTATACATTCGCTTATATGCATAAGTATCTTAATTCAAAAGCATTCACCAACAACTTAAGTTTATAAGTTAAATACATCTATATCATTATGAATTGAGTATTTTTCATCTTGTGAGAGGTTAATATGTTCTTCTTTAAAAGTTAAAAATAAATGAATAAAAGAGAAATATATATATATATAAGCCGAATCAAGTTTATTGGAGCTAGGCTCGTATAAGTACGTTGTAATTTAAACTTGATTTGTTTTAAATTTAAAATTTAAGCTCATAAGAATCGAGTGAGTTACTGAGTTGTTTATAAACTGCAGTGTGTATGTCACGAGAAAGTCTTGAAATATTTGGTTTCAATCTGATCATTTTACCGTTCAGTGTTTTGGGCAGGAGCACAGAGTAAATGGACTCGTGAGGAGTTCTAGGACATGTTCGTTTAATCAGTATTCTCAGGATTTTTTATAATCCTCACAATACAAAAAATTCTACAACCAAACATCATTTTTAACACTACATAAAAATAAAGTTAACATCACCTAAAAATTCTCAAAACACAACTCAACCGAACACCCTCCTAGAGTCTACTGCGTGTGGGGCCAAGCAAGAACTGTAAAACGGGAAGGGGAAAAACATTTCACGTGTTTGGGTGGGAGAGTGAAATTGAAGTGTTGGACATTTGCATTTGGGGATGTTGCCCAATGGCGCCAAACCAAAATGCAACGCTCCCGCCACTCTCTATTTCAGTCTTCTTATATTCTTCAGATGAAAGCTTTACTGAAGACGCACTAAGAGGAACAATAAGAAGAGGAAGCCCCCAAACACGCAACCCATCGGCTTCCGCACCGAGATATTCTTTTTCATAGGATTCCAGTTTTTTTCCCCCTCTCTTCTCAAGGAAAAATGGGATCTGCAGTTCTCTTGGATTCCACAGTTCCCAGCGGTGAAGCCCCAGCCAGCGGTTCTTCAACATCCGGTACATGTCAACGAACATGTTTCTTTTTTGATTCTCCTAAAGCACGATTAAGTAAGAATGTTAAATTAAGGGGTTTTCTTTTGTTGATTTCTACTCACGACAAAAACTCGCATGCTCACCAACCGCGGTTCTGAGTGTTCTTTCTTTCTCCCCCTGTCTTTTGGGGGGTTGCTGAGCAAAGATTGTTCTCTTCTCTTGTGATTCAATTGCATGCTGAGTCTGATGTATTTTCTTTCTTAAAATGGCTATGGCGTGTGATTGGTAATGCAAAGATATGGCTACTTGTTCTATAAGTACAATGGTTCTTGTGTGCTTGCCATTTTGATGTTTAAAGCTGTGGCGATGATGTAGAAAGAGGGTTCTAGAGATGGATTATTGGGCTCTGGTATTATTTTTTGTTCGGATTTTGTTTGTCTGGTCTAAATGCGCTTTAAAGTTATGCAGTTTCGGTTGGCATTGTCTTTCTTCATCGGATCGTATTGTATCTGTTTCTTTTTTCCTTCAGGAACGAAGAAAATGAAGAACAAGCACAACTGTGCACTTTCTAGCACTAAAAAGATGGCGACTACTAGCCAAAAAGTAAAGAAGCGAAATGTGTCTCAGTATGGCGAAGAGCCAACTGGTTCTCGGAAAATGCCAAAGAGAGCTTCTGCATGTAGGGATTTCAAAGAGCAATCTGTTCGTATTTGTGAGAAATCTTGTATTGTTGAAACAAAGAAGGATCAGTTTGCAGATGAAGAGATTCTAGCTTTACGCTTGACTGCTGGAGAGGGTGATGGACGCCCAAACAGAAGACTGACTGATTTTATCGTGCACGATGAAAACGGTGTCCCACAGCCCCTTGAGATGTTGGAGGTTACTGATATGTTCATCTCTGGTCTTATAGTGCCTCTTCAAGAAAGTTCGGACAAGGAAAAAGAAAAAGGTATCAGATGTGAAGGCTTTGGACGGATAGAATCGTGGGACATCTCTGGTTATGAAGATGGTTCTCCAGTAGTATGGCTTTCGACTAACATTGCTGATTATGATTGCCTTAAACCTGGAAGTAGCTACAAGAAATTTTTTGATTGTTTCTTTGAAAAGGCACGCGCTTGTGTAGAGGTTTATAAAAGACTTTCAAGGTCTTCTGGAGGGAACCCTGGTTCCAGTCTTGATGAGTTGCTTGCTGGGGTTGTTCGTTCAATGAGTGGAAGTAAGCACCTTTCTGGCAGGGCATCTATCAAGGACTTCGTTATTTCTCAGGGTGAGTTTATCCATAATCAATTGATAGGTTTGGATCAGACATCAAAGAAGAATGATCAGATATTTGCAGAGATGCCTGTTCTTGCTGCCCTAAGAGATGAGAGTATCAAGTGTGGAAGCTTTATGCAAGTTAAAGCATCATCAACAGGTAGGAGTTTAGCAATTGGTCCCAAATTAGGAGGTGATGAGAATAACAAGAATCAATCTGGTTCATCTGAATTGGCAGCAGAAGAAAATGAGGATCTGAAATTAGCTAGACTACTGCAGGAAGAAGAGTACTGGCAGTCGATGAAGCAGAAGAAAAGTCAGGGTTCAAACAACGCATGGAGCAAATACTACATAAAAATTAATGAAGATGAAATTGCAAATGACTACCCCCTACCTGCTTATTACAAGAACTCTGTAGAAGAAACTGATGAGTTCCTAGTTTTTGACAGTGATACGATATTTGACACTGATGAACTCTCACGAAGCATGCTTCATAATTGGTCACTCTATAACTCAGACTCAAGGTTAATTTCCTTGGAACTTCTTCCAATGAGACCCTGTACAGATATTGATGTCACCATATTTGGGTCAGGGGTTATGACCACTGATGATGGAACTGGATTCTGTCTTGATGCTAATCCTAATCAGTCCTCTTCATGTGGTCCAGGAGGCCAAGATGCTGACGGCATTCCAATTTATTTAAGTGCAATTAAGGAATGGATGATTGAATTTGGGTCATCAATGGTTTTCATTTCGATCCGTACAGACATGGCCTGGTATGTTGCATCTTTGCTCGCATCAAACAGTGGCTTAGTATTTGAGGTTGATATTGCAAGTATTTTTACAATATATCTTTTTCACCTTCAATGACCCTGATATTCATGGAAACACTACAATTGAAAATTTCTGTTATACTTTCTTGCTTTGTACCGAAAATGGGAAAAGCTTAAATGATAAGGTACTCTTAAATAATTTAAAATACGTCATTGATGTGTGTTTGGTTTCTCTCATTTTCTTTAGGTACAGACTTGGCAAGCCGTCAAAGCAGTATGCTCCATGGTATGAACCAGTAATTAGAACAGCCAAGCTTGCAATAAGTATCATCACATTGTTGAAGGAGCAGAGTCGAGTTGCAAGACTTTCTTTCTCAGATGTCATCAAGAGACTGTCTGAGTTCAAGAAGGATCATTGGGCTTTCATTGCTTCTGATCCAGTAGCTGTTGAGAGGTATGTCGTTGTCCATGGACAGATAATACTGCAGCTGTTTGCCGAATTTCCAGATGAGAAGATCAAAAGGTGTGCATTTGTGATTGGACTTGCAAAGAAAATGGAGGAGAGACATCATACTAAATGGTTAGTGAAGAAAAAAAAGGTTGTTCAAAAGGGTGAACCAAATTTGAATCCAAGAGCAGCAATTGCACCTGTGCAATCCAAGAGGAAGGTTATGCAAGCGACAACAACAAGGCTGATAAACAGAATTTGGGGAGAGTACTATTCAAATTACTTGCCAGAGGATTCAAAGGAAGAGACTACTTGTGAGTTAAAAGAGGAGGCTGAGGCTGAGGAGCAAGAGGAAATTGAAGAAGATGATCATGAAGTAGAGAAGTTGTTAGTTTCAGAGGGAACTAAGAGACCTCAAACAGTCGCAAGAATAGCTAAATTTGGCTCTATCAACAAGGAAATTGTTTGGAATGGGGATCCTGTTGGAAAAACATGCTCTGGTGAAGTGCTGTTTGAAAAAGCCATTGTTCACGGTGAGGCAATTGCGGGGGGGAGTGTTGTTTTGGTGGAAGAAAGTGACCTTCCTGTTATATATGTTGTGGAGTACATGTTTGAAGCATCAGATGGAAGCAAGATGTTCCATGGAAGAGTTATGCACCGAGGATCCCAGACTGTTCTTGGCAATGCTGCCAATGAGAGGGAGGTATTTCTGACAAATGAGTGCATGACCTTGGGATTAGAGGATGTTAAACAGACAATTGTGGTTGATATTCGCTTAGTGCCTTGGGGACATCAGCATAGGAAGGAAAATGTGATTGCTGATAAAATTGATAGAGCACAAGCAGATGAGAGGAAGAGGAAAGGATTACCGATGGAATATTATTGTAAGAGCTTGTATTGTCCTGAGAAAGGTGCTTTCTTTAGTCTTCCCTTTGGATCTATGGGTCTTGGGTCAGGCTTCTGTTACTCTTGTAAAATAAGGGAAGCACAGAAGGACAAGGACACTTTTAAGGTGAATTCATCTCGGACTGGTTGTACATACAGGGGAACTGAACTATCAGTCCATGATTATGTCTATGTTAGCCACCAGAACTTTGTTGTGGAAAGTTTGGAGCATCTTACTTTCAAGGGTGGCAGGAATGTAGGCTTGAAACCTTATGTTGTGTGCCAAGTGCTGCAGATTATTGTCTCGAATGAAACTAAACGAATGGATGAAAAATCGACACAGGTAGAAGTTAGAAGATTTTTCAGACCAGAGGAAGTGTCAGTGGAGAAGGCATACTGCTCTGACATTCGGGAAGTAAGAGCTCCTTCTAGGAAATTTTGTTATTCTATGTTCATGGCTACCTCTATTGACTTTGTATTTATTATGCTTTTAGTATCTTATGCTAAGGTTTTACAAATTTCACTCTATTCTATTCTCCATATCTTTTAGCTTTTGTTTTTGAGGTTACCTTATGTCCCGACTTTTCAGGTCTACTACAGTGAAGAAACGCATGTTTTGTCTATTGAGAATATAGAAGGTAAATGTGAAGTCCGAAAGAAGGATGATGTTCCGGTATGCAATGCTCCCACCATCTTCCAACACGTTTTCTTCTGTGAACACATGTATGACCCTTCTAAAGGGTCCCTGAAGCAGGTACTCAGTCTTTCTACTCTCTGTATAGAATCATACACTACAAAGTTGATCAACTCATGGAGATAATGTTAAAACATTTTTGTGATTCAAAGCGGCTTTAACTTTCGTAAATTAGTTTAGTGGACCAGTTACTGGTTGCATAACAAAAGCTTTGCCTTCTTTGACCATAAATTTTCTTCATTGCTCTTTTGGACAGTTGCCAGCTCATATAAAACTTAGATACTCAACTGGGGATGTGGATGGTGCTGCTGCATCTAGAAAGAAAAAGGGAAAGTGCAAAGAAGGCGAAGAGGATTTAGAATATGAGAAACGAAAAGAAGCATTAAAGGATAATCGTTTAGCAACATTAGATATTTTTGCTGGCTGTGGTGGCTTGTCAGAGGGATTGCAGCAGTCTGGTATACTTAGTCTCTTTTTTCTTTTTCCTTGGGTTTTTCCTGCAATTTCTAAAGTATCAGATATTGGCATGTCTGTTATTAAAGCACTTCATGATTTGCGGTTTCATGCATCCAACAATACAGGGGCCTCAGTAACAAAGTGGGCAATCGAGTATGAAGAACCTGCTGGTGATGCTTTTAAACTCAACCATCCAGAGTCAGTGATGTTCATTAGTAACTGCAATGTGATTCTTAGGTACATGATTGCATTGAGATAAATCCACTCCAACACCCCCCCCCCACCCTCTCTCTTCCAACCCTGCTTCTCTAGTTTGAGTGATCTATCAATCTATTGTATTACAGGGCTGTGATGGAGAAGTGTGGGGATGCTGATGACTGTATCTCAACTCCTGAAGCTGCAGAGTTAGCTGCAGCTCTGAATGAGAAAGAGATTAATGATTTGCCACTTCCAGGGCAAGTGGATTTTATAAATGGAGGTCCTCCCTGTCAGGTTTGTGCAGATTTTCACTTCTTTCGTCCTATACACTTACTGTTACTGCTGATACCGACGCTAACAGTTAAAGGAACTTTTTTTTAGGGTTTCTCGGGAATGAATAGGTTCAATCAAAGCACTTGGAGTAAAGTTCAGTGTGAAATGATCTTAGCATTCCTATCCTTTGCTGATTACTTCCGGCCAAAGTACTTCCTTCTAGAGAATGTGAGGAACTTTGTGTCTTTCAATAAAGGGCAGACATTCCGTCTGACTCTTGCCTCACTTCTTGAGATGGGTTATCAGGTAGTTGTTGTGTTCAATGATTATGTGTATTTTCTAAGTAAGCATGCATCCGTCCAACATACATATTTACACGTACTAGGTACATAGATGGACATTCATGTATGCATGCAAGTGATGTATGGTTTATGTCTTTTTGGATTTTTGTTAATGTTCACGTCTGTGGTGCTTATGTACGTTGTTTTTGTTTGTATAAGGTGAGGTTTGGTGTTCTGGAAGCTGGAACTTTTGGTGTTTCTCAGTCACGAAAACGTGCATTTATATGGGCAGCCTCCCCTGAAGGGATACTCCCAGATTGGCCGGAGCCAATGCATGTCTTTGCTGCCCCAGAGTTGAAAATAACATTATCAGAAAACTTGCAATATGCTGCTGTTCGAAGTACAGCAAGTGGAGCCCCTTTCCGTGCAATAACTGTAAGAGACACAATTGGTGATCTCCCTGCTGTAGGGAATGGTGCCTCTAAGACGAATTTAGAAGTATGTCCAGTAATGTTTTGATTTTTCCCTTCACATTAACTAATTACTGACGTTTAGCTCATATGACGGTCTAAATTTTTGTTGGTCAGTATAACGATGACCCTGTCTCATGGTTTCAAAAGAAAATTCGAGGAAATATGGCTGTCCTGTCTGATCATATATCAAAAGAAATGAACGAGCTGAATCTCATTCGATGCCAGAAAATTCCGAAGCGGCCAGGTGCTGATTGGCATGACCTTCCAGATGAAAAGGTACAAGCAGGATTAGAGGGTTCTGAGGTTGTTATTAATCTACTGCTTCTGTGTTAAGTTCAATAGTTCTGTTTTTGCGTCTTTCAATAAACTGCAGATAAAATTGTCTACTGGACAAGTTGTGGATTTGATACCATGGTGCCTGCCGAACACAGCCAAGCGACACAATCAGTGGAAGGGGCTGTTTGGAAGGCTGGATTGGGAAGGGAACTTCCCAACTTCCATTACAGACCCTCAACCAATGGGTAAGGTGGGAATGTGCTTTCACCCTGACCAGGACAGGATCCTCACAGTCCGTGAATGCGCCCGATCTCAAGTAAGAATCAAATGTCCTTTGCTCATTACCTAATTGCCCTGGCAAGAAGCTAGGGGAAAAAAATTAACATTGAAACTTGCATTTTACTCCTTTCTAAGCTTAAGCAAAGTAATTCTAGATTACCGAGAATAAATGGGGAACATGGACATCTACATGGCTGTAATTGACTAGTCACATTGAACAATCAAATAGCCAATAAATCCCATCTATTGCAGGGTTTCCCAGATAGCTACCAGTTTGCTGGTAACATTCAACACAAGCACAGGCAGATTGGGAATGCTGTCCCTCCACCGTTGGCATATGCTCTGGGGAGAAAACTCAAGGAAGCTGTGGACAGTAAGAGGTCTACATAGTGCCTCAGTGTCTTTCATTATCTTTTCGATTGGCAGTTGCACAAAGCAAATGATCCTTTTTCGAAGAATGCACACAGGTTGTCGATATGGATAGACTACTTCTTGATGTCCGCTATAGCTAAATGGCACTCTTGTAGGACTCTTTTAAAGAAACGAACTGGCGGGTTATTGTACTAAAATCCTGTAACATCCGAAATAGTTGAAAAATAAAATGACAAGAGGATTCGTCATATATGCGGTTGCATATGAAAAGATTTAAGTAGAAGTCGTCGTCAACCATTTGTTCTACCGCTGGCTTGAACTTTACAATTCCGCACATCAAATGATCAAGCCGTGGATTTGTTTCTATTTGTCCTGATTATCTTAGTATAAACAGAAAGATGGATGAGGAAAGGGAAAAAAAACCATTTGCAAAGCCTTAAATTACAAGAAAACACACCAGGACCAATTAGCCCAACCCGCTGCTTTCGAGGACACTTTTTTTCCCTTTTTTTCTTGGAAAATGCTGGTAACATAAATGAAAGCTAGAAAACAACAACGTCCGAATCTCAACTTAATGTAAAGCGGAATGCTTCTTAAAGTCAGAAAACTTAAAACGGGCAGCCCATTGAGCACCCAGATGGGCCTGCTGACTGAGCTTTAAAAGACCTTAGCGAAATGATCAAGGTCTTGTTCGTAAGTACTGCCCTCATAGCTGTGCTGTACAGTAAGTACTTTTGAGGACACAGTTTGTCACAACCATCATTGCAGGGATTCTGTGTCTAGCAGTTATAACGAGCGATTTCCAAATGCCTAGATATTATAATAAAGTGGAAGCTTACAAGGTAGACCTGGAAATGGGGCTCTTGTCCAGGAAAAATGTATAACTTAAGTTTGCCGTACAACCAGATAGCTCCACAAAACTAGCTTCGTGATGCAACCGCAGATAATTCCACAATACAGTCAATACTCCATTCCTATTGTTAATAAATATATACAGGTCTCTTCTAAATAGGTTAAGACAGCTGCGCTTCGGCAAGGAATGAAAATCCTTCAGAGAATAAAATGCACTGCAATTTTGGATCCTCCGGCCCAATTCCACGTTGGCCAAGTCGGTTTCTTTACCAATCACCGGTAGCGGAACTTAGGCCTAACTATTACCACCCCTGGCCTCGACTCATCATAATGATATCTGCAAAACAAAATCATTGATCATTTACCAAAAAGAGAGAGACAGAGACCTTAAACCACATCACTTCTAATTTCTCATATCCCCCGAGGGCATTTCAATTTGTTGGGAAGTAGAATTCCCAACCTATGCTCAATAAGATAACTTTTCACGGCTGTTGGAATTGCAGCTTGTCCTCGACTATGATTACCTAGACCTGTAGGAGTAGACAGAGCAAACTAGTGTCAGCCATGCACCATGATCCATTCGGGAGTGCACATTTCCAACTTCCCTAGAATGGGTAACTTTTACAGACCTCGTGTATCTATCCAAGTCAATGCAGGCACTTTAAATTTCTAGTTGGACGTCAGCATTCAAATAGATAAGCCTATTATGTACTGTGGTTCATCTGATCCAATGCCACCACGTATGGAGAAAAAAGAAAGATAGCTAAATAATCCACGCCACCTTTCATAGGAGTCTCAATGAAAATAAAGAATTCATAACAGAAAGTTGGACACACATATGGAGTATGCAAAAGCCAGATAGCTATTAGCAACTTCAGATATTGCAGAGGTGACTTGTCAAAAAAAATTAGTAAGTTATAATGTCATATTGCTAATCCTACTGAGTTCAATTGGCCCACTTACCTGTTATGACTTGTAATGATGTCAACCTCTGCCTTGATGATTCCAGTTGTATGTCCAACTTTTCTGTGTCCATGCAGCTAGACGATTCAAGTGATGAAGAGCGTACCATACAATTTTTCATACTGACCCTGTTGGGAGATACAGAACGCTTTGGCTGCACTCTGTTTTCAATTTGCTGCAGACGCTCTTGCAAGGTTATAATAGCTTCTGATGCATGAAGACCATGCAAGTCCAATTTCCACAGACCATTTTTGCTATTCCTGAAGCTAAAAATTTCCTTGGCTGCCTTAGCATTGAGCCTTTCAGCAGCTAACCATTCTTCTTGAGCCTTCAGAGAATGGTGTTGGGCAGAAACATGATCACCTCGTTGAAAGGCATTAGTGGCTGTCCTTGAGTGCTGGGATGCCGATCTGTTGATCGAAGACATAGGGATCTCAGCAACTGCCATATGGTGATCAAAGACCATAACATCTTCACGAAATACTCATCCATATAAGCAAACAAATAATTAAATAAACCCACATATATATATATATATAATTATCCGTCTGCCTTCTCTATTCTCCTTGATAAGTGAGGTACCAGTAAGAGTAGTGACTTGTTTTAACTAAATGCGACTGAAAGTTTGCACTCAATTGAACAATGTAGGTCTGCGTAAACCACCTTTTCTATGGAACAGAGGTGTAATTGATAGCACGATTGATACTGTTTAGGGCTCTAGCTTTGACGCTTTTGGATCACAACTGAACTCCATTGAACAGATATTCATATTCATTAATTATAGCTTTAACAGGTTAAATTGATTCATACCAAGTTAAAACGCACTGGCGACACAGCCATCATTAATCAAAGTAAAAACTAACTACAGTATCTGACAGAAGCATATGGCAGAGAAGCAGTGGCGGATCCAGGATCCAATTTGAAGGGGGTCGAACACATAAGACGAAATGACAAAAAAAAATTCCAACGTAATGTAAAAAATGTCTTAGAATTAAAATATCAAAAATTAAGGATTAAAAAGCATTAAAATACACGTACATACTATTTGCTAAGACTGAAAGTGGCAATTAGATCCTACTAATTTGCATCTTATATATATAATAAAATGTTAGTTTGAGCAGCAGGAACTCCACCGAAATTCAAGGGCATGAAAAATCCTAAACAAACAAAAACCAGCTAAATAATTAATTCGGGACCCAAAAATATGAGTGGGCTTCTATTTATTTTCGAAAAAAATTAGAAAAAATTAGAAATTTCTAGGTAGAAACCTCTATAGCCCTAAGATATCCAAACCAATTCAATCTCATCCTCCAACAATTTCACAACTCACAAAATTTCAAACCCTAAATCATTTTTAGCATACTAAATAAATGAATTTTTCTACTGAATTGTAGAGAGAGAATCTTGGATAGAGGGAGATACTAGGGGTCGGAGGTCCAGCAATTTTCAAGTGTAAAATCTCGAGTATCTTGCAAAAATTGAAACAGTCAAAAATCTAAATAATGAGATTAAGAGAGAGCTGAGAGTCAAGGGGGATATACACTAGAATTTTCAGTATCAAGTACTACAAAAATAGTATGGACAAAAATAACTGAGAAGTATTGCATTATAATTCCTATAATAGTATGGAAAATTTGCGGTTAACTATAAATTGCCCAAATTGTTCAATAAATTGGCAGTGTCCTATAGGCTACCAGGGGATTTACCATCGTTAGTATTCAACTGCAAAGACATTAATTAGGTTTGATCAAAGCACTAGTTGCCTCACAATGTCCAATTAAGATGCAAATATCAAATTGTCAAATCTTGCAATCCAAATAAAATATACTTTAAAAACTAAAAAAAGAAGTAATAAAGAGGCTTTGCCAAGTAAAAACTATCTGACGATTTCTCTAACACCTTTAACCGGCCGAGGTTACTGGAAGTAGAGGCAATTAATACACACTTAAAATCAGGTCATGCAAGCTTAAAACCAAGGTTGGCCTGGGCCTATGGGGATCGGGCTCCATAAGCCCATATCAACTTATAATAAAAAATAACAAAAAAATTAATTTTTTACAAATAAAAAATATTTTTGGCCAATCCAATGGGGGGCGGCCGCCCAGGGCCGCACCCCCTGGATCCGCCTTTGCCTTTTGTAAAAGAACTACCCGGGCATTTTTAAAAGAACTACCCGAGTCCTTTAAATACGACTCTACTCGTGTCTTAGTTAAATAACCTCCCGACCTCTGATTGCCCTGATATTTTTATTGGGGCCTAATATGATTATTACCTACATGTTCACAAATTTCCAGGTCAAGACTCACATATTTCATATAGGTGTTTTGGACAACAAAAGTTTTTCATGAAAAAAGCCTTCCTAATTTTTCTATTCTCATATTATTCATGTGCCATACTCAGTTTAGATGTACTTATAAATCAGCACTAAAAAATATAAGTTCAACATGCTCATGTACAGAACCATAAAACACCATAAGTCCAACATGCAAATTGTCCAACCTCTCTAACAAAATTCCTTGAGTCTTTCTAACAACTCCCCCGGCTCTTTAAAATCATGAACTTAGTGCATATAATTGTAGCTCCCCTCTCATGTACGTAAACATCCTGAAACAAAGACCCCGGGTTCATCTTGGTCCAAGCCGTGATCCCCATATAACTAGTTTTCTCTAAGTATGTAACTATCCCAAAACCCCCAAGTCAACAAGTATATATCACCCTTACCTTAATCGTTGATGTATTGTTTTCCCCTGGATACGATCACCTAAACATCAAGACACAAGACACAAAGTTAGAGAAAGTCAAGACAAAAGTTGATGGGAAGAAAGGGTACAGGCCGAATTACCTCTACCATCTTCCCCTTTTGTTTTTTTTCTTCGGTTTCATCTCCCTTTGATCACAAGATTTTCACGTCACTCTCCCTCCCTTTCTCTCTCTTGGTCAGATAGAATTTCTCTCCTAATGTCGTTATTAATCTTAGCCGAGTATGAATCTGCTGCCTTTGTAATCTATACGTGATTCCCTAGTGAATTCCCTCTGGCCAGTCTAAATGGTCTATTATAGGCTAGGCAATCATTGTAATCACTTAAGAACCAATAATAAAAAGCCACCAAGTCTCCCATATTCACGCGTCTCTATGGTAAAATAGTAAGTCAAACTGTGAGCCAATAACAAGCCTCCATTTAGACGTCCAACTTCAGTTGGATAAGAAGGCATTAAATGCACTTCATATGGATAAAACACGTGGAAAGTAAATCTGGTGAGTCTCTTCAGAATGGCCGAGCATACAGGGCTCAGCATACTCGGTCTTTAGTACTCAGTCTCCCGGGATCTAGACCAGGTCATCGCAGAAGTCAGACCTGGAATATGTCGGGGCGCGTTGATTTGACAAGAACAGGGTTTTCCAGTCCGTCTAGGCTAGGGCATCAACCCAGTCATCCCGAGCTCAGTACTCCTGGGAGTTCTTGGCTCGGGACACAAAATTCTCGAGCAGCGCTCGGGTGTCACCAATGCCGGGCATGCTACACTCGACCATTCCGGGACTTTTACTCAGCCAGCCCGGATCTTTTTTCTCTGTCACCCCGGGACATCTCCTCAAATAGCCCGATCTTTCTCTCTGCCCAGGTATTTGGTGAAAACAAAGAATAATTAAAATAAATTAACACATAACACATATATCATAGTTTTTATTTTTTATTTTTTATATATAAAAAAACTATGCCACATAGGTAGGAGAGAGGGGTATTACAAAATGACATAAACAAGACAACGCAAATAAGAAATGTATATGAGAAAACAAAGAAGGATGATGGAAAAATATTCAAAATTATAATCTCGTACATTGTATTCGGCATTAAGCTGTAAATAATTGAAGGTTTAAGCAAAAATAATAGATATGTCGAATTCGTAAATAACAACTATCACGAGGAAATAATATGTAGATAAATCAAACAACTCGGGATATCACAACAATAAATATAAAAAATTATCTTATCAGTTTTTTTAGATGTAGTGACGGAATATGGATAAAAGGACCATATCGTCACAGATGTATGGATTTAGTGACCAAAATGTTAAAAAAGTAAACGTAGTAACTATTTTGTCAGCAGGGTATAACCCTAATGACCAAATTGTCAATTTTCCTTAAATGAGACAACACAACATTTTATTTAATGATGATTTGACGTGATTAATATGACTGACGTGTGGCGCTGACGTGTTAAAAAATTGACGTGGCAAAGCATTCCGTTAAACGAATTGACGGAGGTTTGACAACATGATCAAATCGTCACAAGGGTATGGATAGAATAAGCATATAGTAAAAAAATGAAATCTAGTGAATAAATCGTAAGCGTGGTATAAACTTAGTGACCATATTGCCAATTTATCTAATATTTATTATAATTTCAAATTTCCTTTTTATTTGTTATTTTTTATTACGATATAAATATTTGAAAGGTATTAAAAAAAGGGGAAATACATTTTTCACCCACAACTACCATAGGTTTTGCACTTTGCACCATAAACTACCAATTTTGATACATTGCACCCTCTAACTACCAATTTTTGACACTTTGCACCCTTTGTCAAACTTTAGACTAATATGACGATAATGTCCTTGACCCATTTTGCATATATTAAAGATATTGTTGTTAATTCATTAATTTTTCAAGGGTATTATTGTCAAATGGAGGGTGCAAAGTGTTTAATATTAGTAGTTGGATGGTGTAAAGTGTCAAATTAAGTAGTTTAGGGTGCAAAGTATCTAACATTGGTAGTTTGAGAGTGCAATATTTTAAAGATGATAGTTTGAGGTGCAACGTGTCACTACCTAGGTAGTTTGTGGGTGAAAAATGTATTTTCCTCTAAAAAAACAAAAGAAGATGAAGATAAACGAGTGACTGATGCGGTTAAAAAAAAGAAAAAAAAAAAGAAAAGAAGAAGAAGACAAACCAGTGATTGACGTCAGGCATGTCAACATTGAAAAGGTGCGAGGGTATCGTAGGGGAAGGGGGAAAATGCGGCAGAGTATTAAATGGTGTGATGAAATGATTATTTCACCCTCAACCAAAGCCTTAACGTTGGATAAATCAGTTAGGGTATTTTATTCATTCACATGTCCGAATGTTTATTGTGATGAACATGTGAGGTCATGTATTTTTTAAATCTCGATTTTATCCTTCGATATTTATGTCCTCAAAGCATTACAGGATGATATGTTGATAATTCTCCACAAGTACAGTCTGGGTAAAAATGAAAAATAATTACCTGCCTCGTAAATTTTAACCTGTGCTGCTTGTGGGAGTTAAGACAAAAAGATTATTTTGAGATATGTCTTGATACTCTGGGTTTGGGATGAAAATGTCAAATAAAGGACACCCGTCGTCGTACTGGTAGGACACGGAGGGTGATCTCGTAATTTTGTACAAGGTTTGGGAGATGTTCGTGTTAATCTATTTTGTAGGATTTGGAGTGTTTTAAGAATTTTTAGGTGATATTAGAGTTGTATTGGTATTTGTGTAAAAATTGTTGATGTGTAAACAAATTAATGATGATTTTTAAAGTTATTTTTTTATATGTCGAATTTATTTATTTTTTATTAAAGGGATAAATGCAAAATTGGTCCCTGTACTATACGCAAAAATCGATTTAGTCCCTATGATATGAAAATCATCGATTTAG
Organism: Myrica gale; assembly: GCA_963930655.1. Classification (NCBI taxonomy): domain Eukaryota; kingdom Viridiplantae; phylum Streptophyta; class Magnoliopsida; order Fagales; family Myricaceae; genus Myrica; species Myrica gale. The sequence goes on along the minus strand of OZ005616.1, from coordinate 24,159,965 downwards.
TCCCTGTAATTTCAGAAAGTGATAAAATTAGTCCCTGATTGAGGACCAATAACAAACGAAATAGAATCACAGGGACTAAATCGATGATTTTCATATCACAGAGACTAAATCGATTTTTACGTATAGCACAAGGACTGATTTTACATTTATCCCTTTATTAAAAGTTGATTATTTAAAAGGTATATAAAAAAAGTTAAAAAATGACAAACATTTGAAACATAAAAAAAAGGTGACAAAGAAATAAAAAAAAAAAGGTAAGAAAACGACAAACATTTGAAACGTAAATCAGTTAGGAAAATGACAAGCTTGTAGGCTACATGCTGACAAAAGTCACTCACGCAGGTGACAATCTGACATGCTTGCAAGCCGCACGCAGGGGGAGGGGGGCAAATGATCAAATCGCCCTTTAAAAATCTATTTTACCCTTCGGTTTTGATGTATGTAAGCATGAATGGAGGGTATTTTGGTAATTATGTATAACTATGTCCAGGGCAAAATCGGAAACTACAGTACAATATCCTCAAAAAAAAAAATTATGTTAGGTGGGATTGTATTTTTTTTTTCTAGATGGTGAGATTGTATTTTTAATTGAATGCGAATTCGGGCAAAATCAAGAACACGGACATCACCCAAGACTCCCAAGTCCAACCCCGTTTGTTCTTGCCCTTTCAGCGATCACTGTCGTTTCTGAGAGAATTCGTTTCTATCTCCTTCTTGCTGAAGATTATATGGATAAAAGATACAGAATCGGTTCGTGGGAGCGCGTGGGAGCGAAGTATCTGCACCAAGAAGAAGAAGAAGAAGCTTTGATATGTCAGCCGTTTGATCGACTGACGCCTTGGTTTCCGGTCTTCCAAAATAGCGCCCTCCTTAAAGGCCAAGAAGAATAAGATCGAAAAAAGCTCCACCGATTGTCTCGATATAAATCCACGGCGCCCTTCTTTTATTTACCTGCTCTTATCTAAATATCCCGTTTTTAACGGATCTGTATCTGTTTGGAACGGCATATTCGTATTACTAGGATGTCGCGGGGTAGGGGTAAATCTCCTGGTTGGGCGGCGTTTGACCTCAAGTACCGACAGAAACAAGGGCTTGAACCTGATCTTCTCGGGCAAGCCGACCCTTTCCCAGCTATAGCAAGCTCTCTTACCCCTCTGGTCCATCCTCAAACCTCTCTGACCAATACTAAACGTTTCTCCTCTCTTCTCCTCCCTTCTCGAGATAATTGGAAATACAACAAGTCAACACCACTAGTCGGTCATTCCAGCAGGCAATGTAGCAATAAGTTGGACGAGCGAAATGACCGTGCTTTGGTCGTTGAGAAGCTCAAAGAACTGCACCCTTGGGCCGACAATAGCTTGGTTCACGATGTCTTGGCAGCTGCGGGTGATAATTTGGATATTGCCTCCGCTTTATTGGAATCAATGGTCCCAAATAATTATACCCTTGAACATAGTGCACTAACACGCATTGCGGAATCGAATGCCCAGTGGCGGATCCAGGATCCAATTTGAAGGGGGTCGAACACATAAGACGAAATGACAAAAAAAAATTCCAACGTAATGTAAAAAATGTCTTAGAATTAAAATATCAAAAATTAAGGATTAAAAAGCATTAAAATACACGTATATACTATTTGCTAAGACTGAAAGTGGCAATTAGATCCTACTAATTTGCATCTTATATATATAATAAAATGTTAGTTTGAGCAGCAGGAACTCCACCGAAATTCAAGGGCATGAAAAATCCTAAACAAACAAAAACCAGCTAAATAATTAATTCGGGACCCAAAAATATGAGTGGGCTTCTATTTATTTTCGAAAAAAATTAGAAAAAATTAGAAATTTCTAGGTAGAAACCTCTATAGCCCTAAGATATCCAAACCAATTCAATCTCATCCTCCAACAATTTCACAACTCACAAAATTTCAAACCCTAAATCATTTTTAGCATACTAAATAAATGAATTTTTCTACTGAATTGTAGAGAGAGAATCTTGGATAGAGGGAGATACTAGGGGTCGGAGGTCCAGCAATTTTCAAGTGTAAAATCTCGAGTATCTTGCAAAAATTGAAACAGTCAAAAATCTAAATAATGAGATTAAGAGAGAGCTGAGAGTCAAGGGGGATATACACTAGAATTTTCAGTATCAAGTACTACAAAAATAGTATGGACAAAAATAACTGAGAAGTATTGCATTATAATTCCTATAATAGTATGGAAAATTTGCGGTTAACTATAAATTGCTCAAATTTTTCAATAAATTGGCAGTGTCCTATAGGCTACCAGGGGATTTACCATCGTTAGTATTCAACTGCAAAGACATTAATTAGGTTTGATCAAAGCACTAGTTGCCTCACAATGTCCAATTAAGATGCAAATATCAAATTGTCAAATCTTGCAATCCAAATAAAATATACTTTAAAAACTAAAAGAAAGAAGTAATAAAGAGGCTTTGCCAAGTAAAAACGATCTGACGATTTCTCTAACACCTTTAACCGGCCGAGGTTACTGGAAGTAGAGGCAATTAATACACACTTAAAATCAGGTCATGCAAGCTTAAAACCAAGGTTGGCCTGGGCCTATGGGGATCGGGCTCCATAAGCCCATATCAACTTATAATAAAAAATAACAAAAAAATTAATTTTTTACAAATAAAAATATTTTTGGCCAATCCAATGGGGGGCGGCCGCCCAGGGCCGCACCCCCCTGGATCCGCCTTTACAGAGAAGCATATGTGTGACCTCTGAAGCGGTATAAAACTCAACAAGACTTCATTCTTATCATGCAAGTACATGGTACCCCACTTGCGTGTACCTCATCATTTTCAACGCTTCTTTTCTATGGATCAAGTAGAGGTCATCCTCTTCCCACTCAGGCTCAACAGGAACAGACTTCAATCGCTCCAAAATCAATTTATCATCATCGGAAAGATCTTTCCCGACAGCAATGTTTTCCCCCAATTCCTCGCTGCTGTGTTGGAGAGAGTCCACATGAGTAGAGCTCAGATCGGCAAGGCTCAAGGTGTTTCCCGACCAAACACCTTGAGAAGGGGCATTCGTCAAAAGGCCGAGAAGTTATATTTTAAAAATGACCGGGAAGGCTGATTTATGAAATGCCAGGGAAGAAGGCTGTTTTTTTTTAAATACCTAGGTGACTGTTTTTAAAATGCCCGGGAAGAGGTTTCTTTTTCTTTATATTCCCGATTAGGTCTTTATCCAGGTAAGTATTTTATAAAAGACCGGGAAGTCTTTTTTTTTTTTAAAAGACCGGGTAGGTCCTTTATTTAATGACTTGGGTAGGTCTGTTTTAAAAGAAACCCGGGAGGTCAGTTTTAAAAAGACCCGGAAAGACCTTTTATTTAAGACCCGGGAAGATTTATTTTAAAAAGACCGGGTGGTTTTTTTTTAAAACCCGGAAAGCGTATTTTTTTTTTTAAAAAAAAAGGGTTGGGTAGTTCTTTTATATGCCCGGTGAAGTTTTGTTTTTCTATAAGACCAAGAAACTCTTTTGAAAATGATCGGGGAACACATAAAAATGCTATATGCCCGGGAAGACTGTTTTTGAATGCCGGGTGAAATTTTTATATGCTCGGGAAGTCTGTTTTAATGCCTGGGAAGACCTTTCTTTTATATGGCCAGGGAGTTTTATTTTTGAAATAGTCAAGTGCCCTCAAATCTTGTGCTTAGTGAGATTAGAGATAAAATAAAATAATTTAAATGTTATAAGTTGTTGGACTTGCCTATTACAACATGTAGTTTTTAGTAAAGACTAAGCCCAGCCAGTATGGATGAAGAAAAGTTACTGTGAACTTAGGTTGCCTGATTTTGATATATATGACAGTTGGTATATGAGATCTATGCAAATATTTGATTACTTAAGTATGTTTTGATTATATTGCATTATCCATGGAATTTATGATTACTTGATTTTCAATGAGGCATATGATTTATGTTGCATCATCTCGTCATGGAGCATGTCATGGGTATAGGGATTGTAATAACGAAATGACCGGAATGAAACTCATACCCCGAGGTGGTCATACGAAATGGTGACGATACCGATGACAGTGGGATAGTGCAAGCCACAACTGAAAGGATAGTGGTTGGTATCCCTGGCAATGTAACAATATTCGCTTGACAGAGTCCTGGTGCCGAAGCACGGGACAGTCCCATAGAAGGGGAGGGGACGCACAACCCTACTCTAGGGGATATAACAAAACAATGAAAGGACACCTCTATCGAAGCGAAAAAGAAAGGAATATTTGATGTTCATGTATGGTTAAGGTGTTGCATATCATGAATGATATGAATGGGCGTTGACATGAGACATGCATACTTAACGTATACTGTGAAGAAAATGACAGTGCGAGAGAAGAAAGAAAGAGAAAGAACTGGGAAACATATGCATCATCCCTGCATTGCATCGATCATACTATGGTTAATCTATTTATGATTATCAATGCTTAATTCGTATGATTGGCATCCTATTATAATTGTTCATAAAATGTTCCCTTTCCCCCTTACTGAGTCATCAGGACTCACCCCTTTATCTGTTTAATCTTTTGTATGAACTGCTGCGGACATCGGATCTGTCAGAAGCTGACGTTTATAAGTGAGCAGATCATGAATCTTGAAGTTCATACTCATTTCGTTGTTTCTTTGTTTGATGAAGGTGTTTTAAAATTGTTTTTGATTCTCTGTAACACAGTTGTATAGGCTAGGAGGACTATAGAATTTTGTATAACCTGGGCCTATTTGTTTGTAATGAACCTTTTGTATCAAACCGTGATCGTTTAAAGGAAGTTTTTATGTTGATTTCTTATTATAAGGTGTTCTCCTTTTTAATCTCTTTCCGATATAAATCAGTTTTTAAAATAATTTGTTATGAAATTTTTCTAAAATAAATGCATATGATTATGATACGATATTTTGAAGACTTTTGTCATTCTTGTTTGTAAATCGTTAATTTATTTTGTTCAAAGTTTCTAAACAGTTTTACGGCCTTTCTTTTATCAGTAATCTTTTTAATTAAACCATCCGTTAAGTAATTTTGAGGACATTCAAGCGATCCTAAGAGTTTTTATTGTGCGGTAATCCCCAAACTTTGTGCATGCGATTACTATACGTGAGCCGAAAGGGTAAATACCAGCACAGGGCGTGACAATTGTACTGAAAAAATAATTTAATACAAAATTAAAGATTATTTTATAAACCAAAATTTTTACTCGGAAACACAATTGTCTTCAATTTTCATTTACGCTCATACTATAAATCCCTTGGCATTAGCTATGTCCCTAATGTAATAATATATTTATACTTCATGAAAATTTATATTTTTTTGTAAGCAATGAAAATTTATATTCACTCTCTCTTAAAAAGAAGTGATATTATCATGTGGTAGTTGTTGCAAGTGGATCAGCAAAGGTAACATGATTAATGATTAGGTTGAGTTTATTCTGTAGATCATAACCCACTAAAGCAGAAAACTAATTAGGTTTCGAGATATAAAAAATATGATAAGAGATGAGACAACTGACCATCTTTAGAATCTACTAATGCTCATAAGGAATAATTATTCGGATATCTCCTCTCATTCATGTATTGCGTTGAAGAAAATCATGATATATATTTTTTTCTTTCTTTTTTAGCCCTTGTCACATCCACATAGGACTCCGCCAATATCGTAGTGGGTTATAATAAATATTTTTTCGGGCTAATATTAATAGAGTTTTGCTTGAATGTGGACGATCTTTGATGCCACATAGACATGAGCCAATGCAGGAAATTTGACTTTTAGACTATTATATTTTTATTAAATGATATATACACTTACCACACTTTAAATATGAGAATGTTGTCAGTCTTTACTTTCACTTTCAACTATTATTTTTGTCACATTTCACTTAACAACTATTGATTTCAGATATTTCGTATTGTCAATTAATTTTTTTTGTCAATTTAATCGAAAAGTAATTTTTTGGAGAAATTACACTTTTTACCCCTGAATTATGGGGTACCTACAGTTTGCACCCCATGTCTTGATTTCGTGATATTGAGCCCCCAAACTTCTGATTTCCATTGATTGTCACCCCGAAGTCAATTTCTCCGTTAAGACTGATGGTATTAAGCGCACATGCCGTCCACATGAGACACTTAAAATTTTTCTCCTTGTTTTGCCCTCATTCTATCCGTTTAGAATTTAAATTTGCATTTCCTTTCTTTTGCCCAGCACCCACAAAGATCTGGCGTTCATCCCCTCCTCGAAGTCATTTCTGAGCCCTGGAAATTTCCTGGGTCTGGGAAAATTCGCGTGTCGTCCGTTGTGGAAGGAAATAATCTCATCTTGTTTGCGTTCTTTCTGGTTTACGTCCATACAAAGTTTTTTATGAGGCCTCACGATATCGAAATGCTCTGTCTCTTTGTGCCTTCTATAGTTACACTCACTTCCTCGCCTTTCTTTCCATGGCGACCAACCCCTCAGCTATACTCCATAACTTTTTCTCTTTCCCCAATCACCGGGCTCCACGACTGTCTTTCGTACCTTGTCACGCTTCGCTTGCGTATACCCACGAAATATCTGCTGAATCATCCTCCGTCGCTTTAAATGGTGGCCAATCCTTTCATAGACTATCCGGTTTTCAAAAACCGGTACCACCCATTAGAGCTAATACACTACGGCGACAAGTCTGTGTATGTAGTCCCAAACCTCGGTCACTCGATCCAAGACATCTATGAGCAGGTGTTTGGGAGCCCTGGAGCAAGGAATCTGCTGCTAAAAATCTCCCTTCCCAAAATGGACGGGTACGCTCACAATGCCGAGCGCAGCGAGAAGGGGATGTCGGAGGCAGTCATGAACGGATTCACATACGATAATGTGCCGGTCTTCAAGGAGTTGGTGGCGGAGTTTGCGGTTTACAACTGCTGGTTCGCATTGGTTCCGTCTTCGATACAGCCAAACCGACAGTACGTGCATTCGGTGACGTCGCACAGGCTCCCCAACAACGACACAAAGCTGCTCATTGAAGGGATGCCTAAGAAGACTATCTTCAAGTCGTTGCGTGAAGCTGGTCGCAGCTTTGGGATTTACTACCAGTACCCTCCGACCACCCTTTACTACAAGTACCAACTATTTTTTCTTTCTTCTTTTTACTAATTTTATTTTCACTCCAATTCCCCTTTTCCACCAAACAATGAACTTGAAGTCTATAACTCTGAGAAACTTAGTTTACTCTTGATCGAATTACGGATGGAAAGCAAAATAGCTCTAAATTGGTTAACTTTTTGACCGATAGTTTGTTTTATTTCTCGATTTTTCGGGGGGTCAAGCAGTTCATTTTCGTTTCCTTCGACCAGCACGGAAACGTGATGCAAGTGATGGGCATATAAGTCGAGTCTTCGAGAATAATGAAGGGCAAAATGGTGAAAAAAAATTTAAGTGCCTCACGTGGACGTCATGTACGCTTAATACCGTCAGTCTTAACGGAGAAATTGGCTTTGAGGTGGCAATCGACGTAAATCAGAAATTTGGGGACTCAATAGCACGAAATCAAGACAAAGGGGTGCAAACTGTCAGGTACCCCATAGTTCGTGGGTACAAAGTGTAATTTCACAAAAATGAAAACCTAGTGACTAAATCGTCAGCGTGGTATAAACCTAGTGATCATATTGTCAATTTCCTTTTAATTTAAATGACTAAATGTAACGTTTTGCTTAAGGATTATGACTGATGTGTGATATTGAAGTGTTAAAAAGCTGACGTGGCAGGATATTTCGTTAAATAGATTGACGGAAGTTTGACGGTAAGACCAAATATTCACGAGAGTATGGACTGCGTGATCATATAATAAAAAAATGAAACCCAGTGACCATATTACCAATTTTCTTAAATATTATAAACAAACAATATTATTTTACTTTTTATTTTCTTCACCCATATGAATAAAAATAATCTACAAACAACAAACTTACAAATACCAATACAACTCTAACCTAACCTAAATATTCACACCACTTAAAATTCTTACAATTTTATCACAATGAACATCCCTATCTGTGCATGTTGGTCATTGACTCATTGTCCGAGCCTGGGCCCGTATTTGTGCTGTAAGGTGCTGCCAATGTTCCTTAAGCCGCAGCCCAATCTGAGGCAGCCTTTTCCAGATCCTCCGTTACAAAAATTTTCACCTCAGAGCCTATAGTCTTCGGAACAGTCATCACAGATGCTCCATTTTTCGACAACGAATTGTTTGGAATGTAACGAAGAACCAGAAAGGAAAAAATAAGAAGGTTTACAAAAGCTAGAATTGGGTATGCTATGGGGCATACAAATCAGCATCGGTTGGTACAAGTAGTAAACATACTATATTAATTTTCCAAATCCAATGGACAAGAGTCTCCATAGTTTAAATTTTGGAGCAAACGAAGTCCTTCACTTGTGCAAACAACTGCGACGACTCCGACAATTCGGGAAACACATAAAACGCGTGGATCGAGCTTGGATACTCAATCAGCCGCGCCTCTTTCCCGGATTTCTTCAGCCATTCGTAGTACCTCCTTTGCCAGTCCTATAATGGGTTGAAACCCCCGACGAACACGATTGCCTCCGGATAATCCAAACCCGAAATATCGACCGCATTAGGCCCACTCACATTGGATGCCTCGTGGTCCCGGTTCGCCAACTCGGGCAAGAACACCGTCCACATCCAATCGGTACGGGCCACCAAAACCACCGGAGCCCTCGAAAATCGAATCTCCGACTCTGTCCGCTCCTCTCCCCCGAAGAACGGCTGGATCGGTACCAGCTCAATCACCTTAACCACCCGGAATCTCTCCCGACACGCACGAACGGCCACGTGGTGGGCCAAGTTCCCGCCAGCGCTATCACCGGCCAAGAAACACTTGGACGAGTCGGCAATCGCCGGCAATACCTGTTGGTCGTGATGACGGTCCAGGAATTTAAGGACGTCGAAACCGTCGTCGTATTGAGAAGGGAAGCGATGCTCAGGACAGAGACGGTAATTAACGAAGACAACAACAGCAAGAAGTTTGCGTGCGAACCGACGGCAAACTGCATCGTAGGCTTTGGAGGAGGGGGAGAGGAAGGTGAAGCCGCCTCCGTGGAAGAATATAAAGACAGGGAGGGAAGTGGCGGTGGTAGTGGTGGTGGGAGTGAAGAGACGAAACCAGAGGTTGCGGGTGGGGTCGACGGTGATGTCAGAGGACTTCACGCCCTTGATGGGATTGGGAGTCAGAGGTGATGTGAAATCGAGGAGGGACATAAGACGGCGGTTGATAGTGCCGTTAGGACGGCGAACGACGTCAGTAACAGTGGACAGGACGGAGACGGATAGGCGAGTCTTCCATAGGAGGGCTGGTTGTGCTGGGTGTGATGAAGGACTGCACAGCTTCTGGGATAGAAAGTGCTGAAGGTATGTATGAGCTGCACAAAACGAGAAGAAGAAAGAAAAGAGAAGGTCAATGGAATTATGAGTTGGCTGTTGAAATAACCAATTATAGATGGATGGGGGTATGTGCAGGTGTAAGATTGGGCACTAGGATTGAACCCGCATTACTATTTTCTCTTTTGTTTTTGTTTTAGGTACGGTATTTAATATGATGTTGGACTGTTGGTGATCTTTCTCCCTACCCTTTAGATCCCGATCATGTGTTATTCAATTTCGAGATCAGACGGGAAGCCCATCTCATAGAACCTGGGCCAATCCCCGAGCAGGTTAGTTTTCAGCCTTACCAACCAAAATTCAAATGGAAGGGCAAGATACACCAGCAATCGCTCTAGTAAATGTCAATATAGTGCACAACAACTATTAAATGACTGGCTTAGAAAAAAAGCTATTAAATAACTGAAAAGAAAAAAAGGGAATTAGGGCCAATGAAGTAATCCTTTTCTCATAATTTATTGACTTAGAGGTTGCTGTCATAACCAACAAAAGGATTACTACTTAAGTTATGGGCCTCTAGAACCCAATCTGAAAAAAAAAACTGAATGATAACGTCACTTTGATTCTAAACCATTAAAGCAAATTTCAATTAACTACTACGTTTGAATATATAGAACTTAAAGTTATCAAAATTTAGGGAGATTAACAATATAATCACTAAGTTTATACCACGCTGACTATTTAATCACTAAGTTTCATTTTTTTACAATATGATCACTAAATCTATACCCTCGTGACGATCTGGTCTTGTCGTCCATGTTTCGTCTAATTTATAACGGAATAAAACGCCATATCAGCAATTTAACACGTTAGTCAGAATAACACGTCAGACCCAATTTAATCAAAAGCATCGTTTATAATTAAAACCCCCAATGCTAAACGACAGACAACCCCTTAAGACAAAACTCACTCTTTTACTTAAACGAATAGAAAGAAACATGGAAACTCAAAATTGGCAAAATGTTCGTGATCCCCCCCTCCGAATAAGAGAACACCATTGCCCTAGCACATAGTGATCTTCACCCCAAATTGATTTGAGGGGCTCGGTGCACCCACCTGTAAATGCCCATTCTTTATGGTCATTTTTTGTATCTTACGCGTTCATTTATGTACCTTTTGTGCAGGTGAGTAAGTGGACTAAAATCTTGGTTCTCCAAACGAAACCGTTGCAAGTAGACTCCGAGACAAAAAATGTCTCATGGAAGGACCAAAAACCGAATTGACTGCCTCTATTGATTGGGTTTTTGTAACAGCTTTGTCATTATGCTTTCGATGTCTTTTAGTGTAGACCCACCTGTAAATGCACGTGATTTCTTATGTCTTCTATCCTGTTGTCCATTATAAAAGCTGTAGGTCCTTAGGTTTTGGTTGACTGGTAGCTTGAAACACATAGAGGTCTATTAGGCTTTTAGATGAAGGCCTTAGGGTTTGCAAATGGTTGATGCTTTAAATGTTGTTGTGTGTTCTTGAGTTGAGGAGTTCCTTCATTTTCGAATAGGGGTGAGCAAATATTTTGCCAATACCGGAATTATAGTTTCGGTATCGGTTCCTGCCACCGCCCACCATATACGGTATATGAAAATACCGGTATCGGTAATTCCGTCGAAACAAGGTAGAATTCCAGTACCGGGTATTTTAAAAAAAAATCCAAAACGCACAGGTTTGGTCCTAGGGTTTTATTTCAAAACCCTACGGGACCCGATCTCCCTTAGTTCAACATTTTCTCTCTATCTCTCTTACGAGGTCTTAGCTAGCTACTCTCTCTCTCTCTCTCTCTCTCTCACCTCACTGCTCATGTTGTCACGTAGCTCTCTTTCTCTCTCTAGTCTCTCGAGCTCAGCTCTCTCTCTAGTCTCTCACGCTCTCTCCGAGTCTTCCCTCTGGTCTTGGACTCTTGGCGGACAATCTCTCACGCACTGTTCTCTCCTCACCTCCTGGCTGTGACTCCGTGAGCCCGTGACGCCGTCGAAGGCCAAATGACAACTTCCTCTCCGCCGAAATAGGTCCAACAAAGACTCTCTGCCTTTCTTCCTCTAATCCCTTTGGCCCTCTATGTCTCTCTCTCTTTTCTCTCTCGATTTCGAACAACTATGCCTCTCTCTTTTAGTTTATTTTTTCAATTTCATTTTCATTATAATTAGTTGTTTAGTTGTTCGTAACTTTTTCATTTCATTATCTGTTAAGTAATTAATTTTTTTAGTATAGGTTACAACTCACAAGATTGTGATTTTTCAAGTTTGTCGTGTGTGGTCAAACTGGTCAGTGGTCAGTGCGTTGCATTGAGGTAAAAATTTATTCACTTATTTAGTTAATTATTTATTGTAGTTCATTAGTTAATTTAGAATTTTAGAGTATATATTAGGTTGTGAAACTGTGGAGGATGAGCTTGATTGGATCATTGGAAGATTTGGTTTTGTTTGAATTTGTGAATATGTTTGCAATTGAAGATTGGGCATTGGGAAGTGGGTTTGATAGATAATTGATTGGATATTTGGTTTTGAAATTGTGTTGATGTATATATTGTAATGCAATTTGAATGATCTGTGTATGAAAGTATGAGCTTATATTTTAGAGTATATATTTTGATGCAATTTGAATTTTCTTGAAATAGTTTGAAATTGTGTTGATGTAATAGTATATATTTTAATGCAATTTGATTGTGAAATTGTTTAGCAATTTGAATTAGTATATATTTGTAGAAATGTTTAGTTTTATAATGAGTATGTTATAAATTGGGTGGTGTTGATGTGTCAGCGCCACCTCTCCCAAAGAGGAGAAAAGTTGCTCAAACGTCTCCCATTTGAGATCATTTCACAAGGGACAAAAAAGTGACTGATCCAGAGAAGCCAATAGCAAAATGTAACTATTGTAATCACGCGGTTGAGGTTCACCACACCCGTCAAGGGACCTCCGGTATGAGATCTCACTTGAAGGGTTGTTTAGCCTATCAACGAAAGCAAAGTAAGTTGGACTTCTCTCAATCGACGTTCACTCACGATGGTTCTTCAAAATTGGTGAAAGAGTATGTGGTTAGGGAGATGAAGATAGATACGTATGATGAGAAGAAGGTTAGGAGGGTCATCGCTCGATTCATAATCGTCGATGATTTGCCATTTAGAGTGGTGAGCAATTATGGGTTCAAAGATATGATTCATGAACTTGAGCCCCGATTTAAGATGCCCTTTCGATATACAATGATGAAGGATTATATGAGTCTTTATCTTGATTAGAATAATAAGTTTAGGAATATCATTTTGGGAACGCGTCTTAAGATTTGTTATACAACCGACATGTGGACTTCTGTTCAAAATATGAGCTATATGTCTGTGACTAGCCATTTTATTGATTCTAAATTTGTTTCACAAAAGGATCCTTGGATTTCGTAGAGTGATTGATCACATAGGTGTTACAATTGCAACATAATTGAAGGATTGCGGGCATGAGTGAGGGATTGATAAGGCTCTTGCGATTATAGTGGATAATGTATCATCTAATGATGTTGCAGTTAATGATTTTAAAAAGAGACAAGTGACACATGGTGATGGTAGGGTGAGGGGAGTTGTTTATGTGCATGAATTTATACATATGAGGTGTTGTGCATATATCTTAAACTTGATTGTGCAAGATGGTTTGAAAATTTTGGATGATTAGGTGGTTAGGGTTAGAAATTGTGTGAAACATGTTAAGTCATCCCCTCAACGACACGAAAGGCGTAATGATCTGGGCACTATTTCGGAGAGAGGCTCGATGAAATAGACATGTCTGTAAAGATGCGGACTACCTGCACCTGGACAGAAAGACCCTATGAAGCTTTACTGTTCCAGTACCGTTGAAAAGACTAAAGGAACAAGGGGAATGACTACCTGTAGTTTAGGTACTTTCACCAGTACTTAAGCCAGCACCTAGCTATGCCCATGTCGTAGCTTCTGCGGCTACGAGAAACCTCCGGACCCCGGCTATGGAAAAAGATTTGTCTCTTGCCCCTTTGCTGGTGGGGAATCCGCTCCCGGGTCATCGTTTTGCTATGTTTTGCCCGTCCTCTAGGCACCTTTGAAAGGCAGGGAGTGTGACAGCATACACACTTCCATTTACTCCATAGGGCCTTTTCATCAGTGGCAGGGTTTGTTGGCCCGGAATTGACTTGGCTTCGCCAAAAGGCCCCATCTCTAGAAGCCCGGTTCACGAGGCGTCCCTCTCGCAGTAGGGTTGGTTGGATTATTTTAGAAGTTGTGTGAGTAAGAGGTCACTTCCTACAGATAAATTCTTGCAACTTGATGTATCTATAAGGTGAAATTCGACGTATATTATGTTGGAGTCTGCAGCGAAGTATGAAGAAGTTTTTAGTGATATATTAGCGTTCGATGCTGGGATGAAGTTTTTGGATTTCTTAAATGATGATGGACATGAGAAGAATGAGTTAGTGCCTCCAACTACAGAGCATTGGGAGCATGTGAGGCATTTTAACAACTTTTTGAAGTTGTTTTATGATGTCACACTGAAGATATTTACTTCAAAGACTATTTCTATAAACATATTTTGTACGCAGTTGACTTTGATTCACATCCAGTTGAAGAAATTTGCTCAAAGTGAGGATGCATCGTTGGTGGATATGGCAAAGAGGATGCAAGTAAAGTATGAAAAATATTAGGGTAATCTGAAGGATGTGAATAGTCTATTGTTTGTGGCAGCAACACTTGATCCCCAATTGAAGTTCAAGTAGTTGCGTTTTTTGTTCTCTAAGACATTGGGCAAGGAGGAGGGTCGAGCAATGACTGATTTGGTTAGAAGTACATTGGATCAATTGTTTATAGAGTATAATATTATTTTTGGTTGTGAAAATACTTCAAGGCGTCAAAGGACAACAAGTGAAGCTGGTGGTTCTAGTTTTGGTAGAAATGGTACAAAAGTACGGATGTGGAATGAATATATGTGTTTCATGAAGGAGGATGATGTCCTAGAAATCACGTCTGAGGTAGATAGATATCTGATGAAGCCTTCTCAACCTAAGATCGAGGATTTTTATATTCTGGCTTGATGGAAAGAGAATCAGTTTAAGTTCCCTATACTTGCTTGGATTGTTCGAGATGTACTTGTCATCCCCATTACAACTGTACCATCGGAGTCGGTCTTCAGCACATGAGGGCATGTATTGGATGCTTTTCGAAGCTTTCTGCCTCCGAAAACAATTGAGGGTCTTATTTATGCTCAAAATTGATTGCAATTTGTGGACATTCATGAAAATGCTGAACGTGAACCTGAGATTGGTGATGGAACATTTGGAAGTTATAATGTGAAAAAGGTAATGCTTTCTTTGTTTAGTTCATTTTAATTGTTACATGTTTTTTTTTAAATGTTCTTTTTTCTAAATCTTTGTTTCTGGACATGACTAATAACCTACACAACTGATATCTATTATCTTGGTCTCCAACACGGATAGCGTGACTCTTGACGTGGACGATTGGATTTGGATTTTTTTAATGATGGACATGGTGTTGTGCACATATATCTTAATTTTCATTATTTTGTAAAATTGATCATTTTGATATGGTGATGTTTCATTATTTTGGAAAATGAAAAATAATCAATTAGGTGTTATGTTATGCATTAGTTAAAATTTAAATTAGTTTACTCATTAGTGGCAAATATTTTGTAGTTGGTCATTAAATATTATAGATATAAATAAAAAGGTCATACAAAACTAACACTATCATAACCATATGATAGTGCTGTTTTGATTAAATGACCAACATTTTATTTCTTTCAATTCAACTATCCAATTTCTAATATTTGTAGATTTTTTTCAGAATGTAAATTTGTATTATTTGTAGATTTTATTTATATATTTATTTGTAATTTGTAAATTTGTTATTTAAATTTTTTTATCATTTTTCTTTCATTAGTGTATGTATGTAATTTATTAATTTAATGCAATTGAAACAATTATAGAATTGAAATATGTAAATGAATTAAAAAGTATTGGATCCAATATCCAATTAAATTTTGTCATTTTGGATCCAACATCCATCTTCAAAAACCTACCAAAAAAATCAAGTCTAAAGCCATTGTATAATAATTAATAAGCCTAGAATTAGAAGCCAGAAAAATTGAAATTTTGGGCACAAAATGGGCCTAAAATCAGCCCATATATAACTACCGGAATTCCGAATTCCAGTATCAGGATTTTCGGAATGCCGGACCGGAACCGAATGTCAATATAGGTCTTTGGTTATTACCGATACCGGAGCCGAAATTTGAAATTCCGGCTCTGGTAATACCGGTAACCACTTTTATTTTTGAAATGGAAATAGAGCTTATTGAGAAGGCATTGAAAATTCAGGTGCAATGCAAATTATTTTTGCTTGTTCCCCGATTGTATACATGATGTATGTTATGGTTGTTTATTTATTTGGGTTTTTTTTTGCTTAGTAGTTGTTTATTTATTTGCAATATCGTTTATTTATTTGCTTGTATTATGCTTCTTTTTTGTTTGCAATAGATAGTGATGGACAGTAATATCGTTCAATTCAAGCTATAAATAAATGTGTTTGTTAATATATGAAATTAACAAAACTTGTTAATAGTTGCAGGTCAACTTGTTATTAATTATCTATGTTATTTTATAGGTGTACTACGAGTATTGGTCCACCATGGTTGGCGATTCGTGGGAGAACGAGGTCAAATTTATAAAGAAGGGAAGGTGGACGATTTGGGAAAATTGAATATAGATTACATCTCCTCAATTGAGATTCAGGCGGCGGTGCTTGATCTAGGTTATTTAAGGACGAGAACTTTATGGTATACATTCGATGACGTAGATTGGATGTGTATTAGGACATTAAAGAATGATAGGGACGTGATCGAGTTGATTAATTTTATGGTATACATTCGATGACGAAGATTGGATGTGTATTAGGACATTAAAAAATGATAGAGACCTGATCGAGTTGATTAATAGAGCAGTTAGTGAGCAGTGCTCTATTCTGCATGTATACGTTGACCATATAGTGGAAAAAGTTGTGATCATCGACACCGAGGAATGTCCCCTAATACTTACCGGGTCGGGACCATCACAAGAAAAAATTGGGGAACCAAAAGTTGTATTGGGGGAACCGGAACCTGTTATTGCTGAGGAAGAGGCTGATGTGGGGAACTCGAACCTGTCATTGCTGAGGAAGTGGCTAATGTAGGGGAACCCGAACCAGTCATTGCTGAGGAAGAGGCTGATATGGGGGAACCTGAACCTGATATTGCTGAGGAAGACTCTGATCCTGATTACGTTCTTGAGGAGAGATCACAACAACTTGAATTAAGTGATTTCTCTGGTACTGTTGTAGAATAATCTGATTTGTATGGTGATGCTGAGAACCCACATGGCATCGAAGCTAACCTAGATGATTATGTTGCACATCTTGATTGGTTAATTGCATTCCCAAGAACCAACGAAGATAATGAGGCAGATATACCTAGTGAGTACGAAGATGAGGATGATATGCGAACCTAAAAGGATTTCGATTGTGATGAGGCTCTGCGAGGCAAGAAGTTTCGGAGTTCATTGAAGAATTTGATGTAGAAGAGGAGGTCCATATGGAGCATGATCTTGTTTTTCCTAATGCAAAGTGTTCAGGAATGCATTGAGGCAGTATTGTGTTCAAAAGAAATTTGATTTTGCATACGTTCACCATGACAAGCTTAGAGTGCAAGCTCAATGCATGGAAGAGTGCACTTTCTAGATTTTTGCATCGAAAATGAGAAAATCAGACTCGTTTCAGATCAAACATTTTGTTGTTGAGCACACTTGTGGGGGGCACATTACGAAAACATAAAGTGGGAAGTGAAGTTTCTGGCACAACGTTAGATGGCGAACTCCAGGGATCATCCTAGCTGGCCTGCAACTGCATTACAAAGTCAGATCCGGCGTGATTATAACATTGAGGTGCCAATACATCGCTGTTATCGAGCGAAGAGGATGGTTTTGCTAATGGTTCATGGAAACCAAGCAGAACAGTTCAAATTCACGGGGCAATATGAATTGGCACTTAAGAAGTGGAATCCTGGCATCTCTGTGGTGTTTTTAAATATGGTCAGCACTTTAAAAGGCTCTGCTATGCCTTGTTGCATGCAAGGAGGGTTGAAGCACTGCAGACCCATCATATATGTTGACAGGTGTCATTTGAAGGGTAAATATGGCGAGTAACTCCTTTGTGCTAGTGGCAAAGAAGAGAATGACGACATGTTCCCGATTGCGTATGCCATGGTGGAGGGGGAGACCCGAGATTCATGGACATGACTTATGAATCTGTTGTTAGACGATATTGGCCCTGCAGAGAAGCATGAGTAACAAATAAAGGTATAATCATTTCTCTTATTTAATATATTAGTGAATGTATTAAGTAATACTTAAGTTATGTTATTTTCTTGACTTGCAGGGGTTGGAATGACATTTGAGCACGAGATGTCAGGGTTGGAGCACAGACACTGTCTGAGACATCTTCATGTCAATTTTAATGGTAATGGCTTTAAAGGTAAACAATTCAAGGATGCGCTCTAGGCGACCACAACTGCCACAAAATGTCAATGCGTTTAAAGTCGCCATGATCCGGATTGAGCTGAACTATTCTGATGCACATAAGACACTTATGAAGCTTGATACAAAGCTCTGGAGCCGACACTCTTTTAGTGTACATTGCAAGAGTAATATGATCCTGAACAACCTCACTGAATAGTTTAACGCGTGGATTAAGGATGTACGTGACAAGCCAGTAATAACGATGCTAGAGATGATTCGTCGTCAGCTACAAATACGCTTCCATAAGAAGAAGATTGGTGTCGAGGCTGCCCTTCAACAAGCACCCAACACCCTCTGTCCAAAGATTTTAAAAAATTTAGAGATGATCAAATCTGACTCTTGGGTCTGTGTTTGTCAATGACAGAACGATATGGAGTTCGAGGTGGATCAGCTAGATGCACCCAGGAGGGTGGTCGATTTAAATGACCACACGTGCTCGTGTGGTAAGTGGCAGCTATGTGGAATCCTTTGTATCCACGCTTATGCACCATATATCGAAACAAGTAGAAACCGGAGGATTATGTGTCGGAGTGCTGCAAGCTAACGACATACTTATAGTCGTACGAGCACGAGGTTCACGCCAATGCAGGGCCAGATGAATGGCCTCAGGGGGACGATGAAGTAATATTGCCCCATTTGTACGGGTCCAACCTTGGAGGCCTAGGAAAGCCATGAGGAGGGAGCCCGATGAGCTGGACCTACCCTACAAAGTTAATAGATGAGGTACGTTGTGAGATGTGAAAATTGCTTCACTAAAGGACACAACGGTCATTTCTGCCCTCAACCTGAAAAATCCTAACAAGAAAAAGTGACCTAAGAAAACAAGGAAGAGCACACGGGGTGGGGATGCAGGAGCTGGACCTTCAGATGTGCCTATGGTGAGATTGTAGATGTACTTGCACTATATTTGTTTGTACTAAATAAATTTGTCTTATTTTTTGACTTCATCATCTTTATGTGTAGGCCCGTGGCAGACCTAGATTAAGAGGAAGGTGGACAGGAGCTGGAAGAGGACGGGGGAGAGGAACCCATCAAACAGAGGCTACTGGAGAAGATGCAGGAGCTGTAAGTGAAGGGTAGAACCGGGTGTAGATGGTGGCCAAAATGCATTTGTGGACGGAAGGGACGTTGAAGCAGGATATGGAGGAGCACTGTAGTTGGGTTATGCTTTTAGTTTAGAAACTGATGTTGGTACGTGTATTTTGTTACAACACTCATGTAATGTTAGAACATATGTTATTTTTTGTGGAAAGTTGAAACGGATGCACCCATGAGTGATTCTTTTGTTACAACACTGATGTAATTATAGAACAGTTGTAAATTTTTGTGTAGAAAAAATTGCACTGATTTGCTCAGAGAGAATCTGTTATTGTTGTCCACTTGGATTTGGTTTTGTTATTAGGATTTGGAATTGGTATTGTGTATTGGTAGTTGTTATCGGACTTGGATTTGTTATTGGTTTTTTGTTTTGGAATTGAAATTGAAATTCGTATTTAGTTTTGGATTTATTATTGGTATTTGTTATTGGTTTTGTTTGAGGTATTGGAATTTGTATTTGGTTTTGGTTTTGGATTTAGATTTGGAATTGTTATTGTTATTGGTATTGATATTGGTTTTTGGTATTGGAATTGGAATCGGATTTGGTATTTCGTAGTGGTAATTGTATTTGGTTTTGGAATTGCTTATTGGAATTGGTAATATATTGAGTTTTACAATTGGTAATTAGCAGAGGTATCGGAATTGGTAATTGTATTTGATTTCCGAATTGGTTTGGAATTGGTAATTGGAAGTGGTAATTGGAATTGGTTTATGGTGTTAGAATGATTATGGTAATTGGTATTGATGTCAATAACATCCAGAAGACAACTTAACTGAACAACACTTACAGATGTAATATTGCCCAATAACAAAACTTCATTTCATAGATAGATACACAATTGTTTTACAAATAGGCAGATCACTTATTGCTGGCAATCCACCTTACAAAAAAAAACATACCACTTCAAGTACACTTCACCTACGCATATTTGTTACTTGCTGCCAATCCAATACAACCCTACTATTCTTCCCAATACAAATAGAAACACAAGACAACAATGACAAAAAAGTGGCTAACTAATCCTAATCCTACGATCTTTTAAATAATGCAACCCCTATAGTTGAAATGACAGCAAAAGATACTCCAAACAGAATTTTGAATTTTCTTGCAGTACGCTTCACCAAGGCCACCTCATTCTGCAGGTCCTTCACCTTCTTATTCAAATAAGGTCTCACCTCCATTCCACTTGAGCAAACTGGAGGATCAAACTAACAAAAGTAGTTACAAGGCCCACTTTTCTGCAAAAACAATAACAAGGTCAATCAAAATACACTGAAAGACACTGAACTCAACCATGAATTATGAAACTGAACTCAACCATGAAATATTAGCTGATCCAGTTTGTATTTTCAATCACAGAGCCGACTAACTTAAACTAAAAACAGCCCTAACATACACGAGAACAATGAAAAAAAAAATTAACTTTAAATGAAAAGCTTATGGAAAGGAAGAGGATAAACACTTTGTCTCTTTCCTCTTTCTCAGCGGAAGAATGATAGATCCGAACCCAACAAAAACAAAAAAATGACAAACCCAAACCCAAATATTAACTTTCCCTCAGACATTGTTGAAGAAGAGCAGAATGATCCTCTCGTCGAAGGCAAAAAATCCTTGAGCAATTTGTCTAGGTTTGCGAAAGGGGGAAAATGGTGAGTGAAGGAAGAATGTCTAACCTTAATGAAATGATGAGTTTTGGGTTTGTCTGAGCAGCATTTGGGTTTATGCATTAAACAATGAGTTTTGTCTGAAGATGAGCTGTCTGTCGTTAGCATGGGGTTTTAATTATAAATTATGCGTTTTGATTAAATTGGGTATGATGTGTTATTCTGGCTAACGTATGACGCTGATGACGTGACGTTTTATTTTGTTAGAAATTAGATGGAACATGTACGACAGGACCAGATCGTCACGAGGGTATGAACTGAGTGACCGTATTGTAAAAAAATGGAACCTAGTGACTAAATAATTAGCCTGGTATAAACCTAGTTATCATATTGTCAATTTTTCAAAAATTATCTATTGTAAAAAAATGAAACCTAGTGACTAAATAATTAGCCTGGTGTAAACCTAGTTACCATATTGTCAATTTTTCAAAAAATATCTAAAACTATATCAAACCTCCAAAATCATATCACATGTATTATAAAATAAGTCATGTGATACTGTTTTGACGGTCAAATTTGATTTCAGAACTCAAATTGATAGATTTTGAAAGTTTGATGACTTAAATGTGTCAAAGGTGAAGTTGAGGTTATTGTTTGAGATTGTTTTAGTAGTTTAAGGCAAAAAATTACTTCACAGTGCCTTGATTTTAATTACTTTGAATTGTAAGGGTTAAGTGTGATTGTTTTCTCATTTATTTTCTAAAACTATGGTGAGTTTAAAATCTCAACTTTAAAATATTTCATATTTAATATTAATATCCAAACTTGAGGTTTCATAATTACCAAATTTTTTTAAAAAAATTGTTTACTCTATTTTAGCTTTTGCATTTTTTCATTGGAACAAAATTTAGTTCATTCTAAAATTTTGTCTAATAAAATAATTATAAAATAATAATTTTATTTTTCATAAAATTTTTATTTATTTTAATAAATATAAAAATTTATTTAAATAATTTCCCTTTACTATTTAAAATTTTAACCTCCCAAATTTTTATCACACGTTGGACTATTCACAGTAGACTCTAAGAGCATTCCTAGTAGCTTATTCAAATTTGGCTCTCTATTTTAACCAAAAAGTACACTTCTCTATTTTAACTATCAACTTTTTAAAAACACCCACAGCAGCTTCTCTATTTTAACCTTCTACTTTTACTATTCTATTTAAATATTATTATTCAAAGATTTCTTTATTATTTCTCTAACATTTATATTTTTTAATATTCGTTTTATTGTAACGGTTATATTTTTGAATATTTGTCTTATCCTAAAAATGGTGGATTTTTTAATTTTTGTCTTTTCCTAAAGCTCAGCATTTTTTAAGTTTATCTTATCTCAACGATTAGATTTTTAAAAAAATTTCTTATCCTAACGGTCATATTTATAAATTGTCGTCTTATTTTAACGATCATATTTTTAAAAATGTATTAAGTTAGTCTTTATTTAGTTTAAAATATATTAAGTTAGTCTTTATTTAGTCTAAAATGTATTAAGAAAAGAGAAAGAAAAAGAAAAAAATAAGAAAAATATTAATATTTTATTGTAGAGAAGTGAACAGTGGTTATCTAAATATAGAGAACCACTGTTCACATGTTAAAATTTTTAGCTAAAAACTGTTAAAATAGATAAGCTGTTAAAGTGTGTTTTTTGACTTTTTTGTTAAATTGGTTCTCTATTCTAACCAAAATGTTAGAATAGAGAACCTACTAGGAATGCTCTAAACAGGTCCAGGATAGAGCATCACGGAACTGATATAGAGGGTTTCGGTTCTCTGCCTTCCGGTTTCCGTTTCAAGAGTCCCCCGCCGTGTGCGACTACCGAGAGAACAGATCTTCCTTTTCTATCCGTTTCTTGCCGAAGGAAAAACGAAGGAAAAGGCAGAAGTGATGATGAAGACGCTTAGTGCTGAAGAGTCAAAGACGCTGTACTTTTTGCTGAAATCGGAGGACAGGCCGTTGGATGAGATCGCCTCGGACTTCAACTCGAAGCTCCCTCGTGCCCGCCAATTCGTTGCCTGCTCCTCCCTCGTCCTCCTCCTGCAGGCAATGTCCCCCAGTTTCTCTCTCTCTCTCCGTTTTGTCTTAGATGCTTTCTGAGGTATTTTGGCCTAGGGGTTTTATGATTTCTCAAAGCCATGTTCGAACGCGAACGTGCACTTTCTATGGGTGGAATCGAAGACTTTGGATATTGGTATCAATTCTTTATTTTGGGTACTCTTGTTGGGAAATAGTGACTTAGAAAGTGCCAATATTTTACGAAGAAGGTTGTCCCGTCATCGACTAGGGACATTGGTTACGATTGTTTCGGATAATCCCAATTACTTTTAGGCATAGGGATTTTAGATTTAGATGATGGGGTTCCTGAAATTTAGCTACGGGTACTAGTTCATATACTTGCCGAAAAGAGGCCTACAATTTGGCCAAAGGGCCAGTTTAGCAGTCTGCTTCTCAACCCAACCTTGCCCTGGTTCTTAGGTGTTAAACTCGAAGTTGAGATAGTTTGGCTCCATTGAATTACCTTTCGGTCAGAGTTGGAACAAGTACTATCTCTTTTGGTGCTTCTTAGGTATTTATGTGCCTTCTTCACAATGTTCATTGATCAAATGTGAATAAGAGTGTGGATTTATGGAATAGAAATGAACTGAGAAAATCCATGATATTCTCGCGAATGTAAAAGATGTACTGAATGCTAGTGGCGATATTTAATGTTGAAAATATTCTTTTTGCGCTTGCAATGCAAATTAGTAGTGCTGGATATATATTGATTGTTTTGGGTCTGTTATCCCTAGCTCAGAAATTTACCTCAAGCTTAATGATTAGTTAGGATCATCCGCCAACTTGCATCCGCAAAATGTGCGTACGACCATTAGGATACTTAGCTGAGTGATTTGTTGAGTCTCTTTATTCTGTGTCTGTTTCTGTTCATAGTCTCGTAGAGTGTTTTCTGGGATATTGTCTTGCATTTTGCTTGTGTAATATACTACTCATGTTTTCTGGTGTGTGCCTGAAGCTCTTTGTTACATCCATGTCAGTGTTTCTCAATGCTTTCATAACTCATGCAAATCATAATAATATTGTCTTTATCTTTTTGCTTTCCTTTTGTTGTTTACGTGGTCTTGCACCACTGAAGATTCCATTGACCTGTATTATTTTGCTGGGGCCCTCTGCTCCTCAGGGGGGTGAGGTGGGGATGGTATTGGGGAAGTTTTTTCTCGATTATTCGGAACTTATTTTTGTGGGTTTAAATTCAGCTTGAGCCAGTGATTAGGCTCAAGTTGTAAAGGTGCACGTGTTGTCCATGGCCAATTACATCTTATCATGTCGTGAATTCATTCTATACATTGACCCATATGATTATTCTGTACAGGTAGACGAATAGAAGAATTTTTGTGGTGTTTAAGTTTTTGACTATGAATGAATAAGTGGTAGAACGAGGGAAGGTGGAGAATGATTCCTTCTCATGGTACTTTCTGATGTCGTAGGAGATAATATGTAGCCTGTTTGTTGAATTTTACACTTTAGACATGACCACCTGGGGGATAACCATTATTTACGGAAGTTATGTGGTTTACCACATGGGTGAAATTTACTTTTCCTTTGATATTTTTTGCTAGCAACTGCTAACTACTGGAGCTTATATTCTTGCAGGATAAAAAGATGCTTTATTCAACTCAACGTTTGGTTGCATTCGCTATTCTTCATCAGGCTTATGCCTCCCAGAAATCTTCTGCAAACCCATTTGTAAATTTTATTATAAATGTAAGGGAACCTAAGTTTCAAATCCTCAATTGTAAATCTTTTAGTAGAGCATCCTAGTCAGTTTTGTTGTGGTAAAGTCCTTTTGTTTTGGAATTAGTTGACTCAAGGTTACACATTATTCCTTTTATCAAGTTAAGCTGTAAATGTTGAATAAATATGACAAGGATATTATTCGGCTGAATTGCTAAAATATGGTTGAGTACATACTTAATAAATCTTGTGCGTCAATTAAGTAGAAATAAACTTGATTTGAATTCTTTTATCAATTGATTTTCAGAAACTATTAACGACAGATTTATTGGGAAGAACTACACTTTGAAAGCTAGTATTGTATAGAAACTATTGAGAGTGGCTATGGGGACCAAGAAAAATCCTGTAGCGAAGCAAAAATACTTCTACATTTCATAATGGTGTGAAGATGGGGGTTGAGGAGAGGAGTAGAAAAGGAAAGGGATAAAGTAAACCGGGAAGATTGTGGTTGATTTTCTGATGTCAAAAGAAATCTATAATATTTTGATAAAGGCCCATGATTCCTGGTTCCCTACAAAAGGATTTGTACTGTTCCAATGCAATTGGTTGGTCTAGTTTTTGGGGATTTAGTTTATTTCCAATAAGCTTCTGGTATCAGATGATTTCCCTTGTATGTTGTGGCTTTTCTGGGAAATAGTGTCAGCCAAACTTACTAATACTTAAGCAGATCTTGTTACAGTGTTGAACTTTGAAGACAGTTAAATCTTTCTTACATGCTTGTGGTTTCTCTTCTTTTAATAATTGTTAGAAATTTTCTCAATGTCCTTTGATGTTAGCTGCTTTTAATATTCTATCATCCATTACTCTGGTTTGGCCACTAGGAGATAAAGAATCAAGATAATAAAGTTACTGTTTTATTTTGTTTTCTGTGCGTCTACTTTTGGCACGCAGGCTGCATCTGATGATGAAGCTGAAAAGAATGAGAGGGCATTTATTCTCCAGCTGCTAAGTTCTGATGGTTCTAGTACTGGCAAAGAGGTTCTACTTTCTCAGTTTGGCACTTGATTTCTACAGTTGAAATGGTCTTGTCAATCAGTTCTGTGAAGAAGATCTTTTAGGATATGCATTATGAATGTTGGGAAACTTCTAGACTGTTTGTCATGTTATCAATGATGCAAATGAATATGGCTGAGGGTTTGATTGACCCATCTTTACTAAGTACGTTGCCCTTACCTATTGGATGTTTCCGCTTCTTAGGGGGTAATTTACCTGTTAATTAGAATCCTGGACTTCCCAGTTATGTTGCATGAAGATCTGTATCGTTTTGGCCTGGGTTGTGGGAGTGCTTCAAAATGCTCAATAGATGTCTGTTTAGCTCGCATGTCCATCTGGGTACTGATACTCTTCCCTTTTCTGTGTTATGAAGAGGGAAAAATAGCATACTGAATTTTGGCTCCCCCTGGATGTAATTCTCTCTATCAGTTGGACTTGTAAACATGTTAGGTATGTTTCCCATTCGTAAACAACATGGTAAGTCATGCATCTCAAAATCTTGGTTTCGGATATGGTCTTCTAAACTTGTAGATTCTGCAACCCCAAAGAACTGGTTGGATGCGTCCAGGTTTTTCAAAGTATATGGTGTTTGAGGTCTGTAGTATATAAGAATATAAAGGAGTTTGTGCTTAAATTTGATTTGGGGTGATTGCTTCTATTCACATTTTCGGCTACCTAGTTTTTGCTACATTTTTACCCTTTTATGTCAGATGATGCTTTCCATGACTACAGATTTCTCATGTGGGTCTCTTTGTTACAGTTTCTTAAACAGTCTGCTGCAGATTACGTTAAAGGTTTTGATCCTTCAGTGGATGTAAGTTAATATTGCTATAGGTGCATATATTAATACCATTCCAGTTGGATGTATGAATTAGTCTTTTAATGAGAATAATCAGATGAAGCCTATGCAAGAGGTCGCCATTATTGAGGCAGGGATCTTGATAATATTTTCTGAATTGCATCTAAACTTGTGTCTTTTCTTGATATCCTTTTGTTTCCTGTACTGTCAGGATTTTCCGAAACATGAACAGTTACATCAGCAGTATTGTGATAAAATGCATCCAGAACCTTATAATTGCTTATTGAAGGATGGGTCAGTGAAAAGTGTGGTGCCAGACCCTGATGTACCCCTTGGTTGCGATGCAAACTCACCGGAGTATGATCCTTACCAATGGAGAGGCAGTTTTTTATTTCTGTTTCTAATTGACGCTTTCATGATGGAGAGCTTTGTTACATTCATTCAACATTGCACATTGTGCGTTTGACATTAAGGGTAGTATTTTAGGTTTGATCTGCAACCTGGAGCAAAACCTAAACTTGGATCTGGAGATAGAGAAGATACAGTGGTGGGGTTGTTGCGGAACTTGTCCCTGGAGGGATTAGGTCCTCAGTGGATCAGGCCCCTTCCCCCAAGGCTTCCATTACAGGAGAGGGAGGTAAAGATTTAGGAGTTTAATGCTAGTGATTTATTTAGGTTCTTGGTGTACTTGATTTATGCTTGTAAAGCCCTTTTCAGCTAGTGTGGCTCAGCCCTGATGACAGTCATGAGCTTCTATGGGATTACGGTATGTGTGTTGATACTAGCAGGGAGGCAGCAGTAAGGGATTTGATTGCAAAAGCTTTGAAGGGACCACTTGTGCCTCCACAACAAGAGGTGCCTATTTACAATTTATTAGATCTTAACATGTATTATCCAGTTTACATTTATGATATTTTTAGCAGTTCAAAGTTGGATTCATTTTCTGAATGCTCCTACACGCAAAAGTCATGCTTGCTGTATCTGTGCCATGAGAAGGTCAAACCCTGGGAGGATCAATTGCCACTTTTCTAAAAATTTGGAAAGTTCCCATATATGGTTCATGTGAATCTCTCAAGTGGGGGTTTAAGTAATGGTAAAGTATTTATCCTTATGTGCAAGGATGAGTGAAATGGTTGTCTTGTGAAACTGGCACGAGTTAGGATTCACCATATCCTTGCTATGCCTGTTACCACTCGAGTAACAAGAAACAAGGGTGGGCTTCTGAGTCGTCCCTCTGTAATTTTATGTAGATTCTAGTAGGTGTTTTCTACTTCGCTTGATGATGGACAATTTTACTGTAAGAAATGGAATGATGGTCAAGTTACTGTAACAAATGGAATTACGGACAAGTTACTGTAAGAAGGAGATGGAAGTACTATCATTCACTCAGTAAAAATAAAATGGTCCCTACAGGAGTGTATTTAGGATAATTTATTTAAGATCTTTTGACCTATGCTCTTTGCTTGAAGTAAGTGATTTCAAGTGATGAATAGATGGTGTTTGCTTGTTAGACTTGACGTCAATTTTCAGTGAGAAATGCTGGGGACTTCACCTATGTATACTTTCATTTTGTTGCATTCATTATTTCAAAAATACTCTTTTTTTATGTATTTAATATCATTGTGCAGCAAGTCTTGGTGGAGTTGGCAAATGACCCAAAGCTTGTTTATCATTGTGGACTGACACCAAGAAAGCTACCAGTATGTGATTAAGTAATCAAACAGTTTTTGCGGACTGTTGGCAAGAGTGGTTCTGGCATGCTATTTGATTACTTTTTTTCTTTTTTCTTTTTTATTTTCTTAATCAGGAATTGGTGGAAAATAATCCTCTAATTGCAGTTGAAGTTCTCACGAAATTGATAAACTCTACTGAAATTGCAGAGTATGTCTTGGTGTGTTGATTTACTTCCTGTTTTATACTGCTGTGCCGATACACTTCCTAACATTGCTTGATTTGTCTTTCCCTTTCGTGATTTTAATCCATATGTGCAGCTATTTTACAGTGCTTGTCAATATGGACATGAGTCTACACTCGATGGAAGTTGTTAACAGGCTCACAACATCAGTTGACCTTCCCTCAGAGTTCATACGCATGTACATAACTAACTGTATATCATCTTGTGAGAATATCAAGGTACTTTATTTTACCTTGTGGCTGTTAAGCTGCTGTTTTCTGCGAATTATAATTAGAGCATGGAGGGGCAGTTGGTTGACTAGATGTACCCATTTGCTTCAGATGGCAGTTTGACTAGAGTAGTATTAGGGTTAGAGTTTTTTCCCTTTTCAAAGGCTTCAAAATTGAGACGAGGGGTATCTTAGTCCCAATTGTGGGAAGGTTTATTTGAGTTGCTCACTTTTAAGTATGTGCATAGGAAAGAACTTATTGTTCTCACGGTTGTCGTGGTTTTTTTGAACATCTATAAGGGGCGTAGATCCATCTATTCCACTCCATGATGCAGACTGTCATATGCATTCCATGTAAATGCCATATGAGCAACTTTGTTGATTTCATATGGCAACTTAGTAGCAATGTCGAAGAAGTTTTGTAGCATGATGGACTTATAATTTATCTGTTCTTTTGATGTTTTCTCTCAGACAGTTTTGTTCTTTTTCTGTGTTTTTTGTTTGTGTTGGGGGGGGGGGGGCGCAATTTGGAATTCACGCTGGATGCTTGTAGGAATTAAGAGACTTTGTCATGGGTACAATTTGAAATCTTAAGAATTCTCTTTCCTCCAGGATAAGTACATGCAGAACAGGCTTGTGAGACTTGTATGCGTTTTCCTACAAAGCCTTATCCGAAACAATATCATCAATGGTGAGTGTTCCGTTTTATTTGCAGATTGAACTACTGTTAATCTTGAGGTGATTTGATTGTGCAATTCACCATGCAAACGTGAGTGGCTGCAGCGATATCTATACGTGACTATGTAGATATGTATAGAAAATACACAAACACATGTATATTCAAAGGGGATGCAGAAATGGAAAGAAGAAAATTAGGATCATAACAGATACCGAAGTTCACATGTGAGAAATTCAAGTGTCAATGATGTCGATGCCATGATAATAGAGCTGATTTCATCTTTGGACGAGGAAATTGGAAGCATGTTGAACACTGGCTAGCTAAAATTTTAATGCTCCTTTGGATGAAGATATTTTCTTTGGCATGCATAATCAGAACATGTCTGAAACATTATATGAGGGTATAGAAAAGATTGGCATGCAACTCATTTTCGAATGATTCGAGGTTCCCTACAGATTCTTAATTGATAAATCATGTCATCATAATTAGTTCTGGAAAAGTATAACATTATATGAGGGTATGTAAATGGTTATATACTGTGTGGACGCTCAGGAAGTAGAAAGTACGTTGTCTAGAAGAATATGGTTAAAATATATGATGATTTCTCTCAGTGGTTTGTCATCCTTGCAGTTAAAGATCTGTTCATTGAAGTCCAAGCTTTCTGCATTGAATTCTCGCGTATTAGGGAAGCAGCTGCCTTATTTAGGCTTCTCAAGTCCTTGGAATGATTGATCCATTTTGTTTTCTGGCAGTATTTTTTTCTTGGGTTAGGCGACTAGATTTGTTTTTCTCTTAATTTCCCTACATGTAGATAAACACATCATCATTTAGAGTGCAGATAGTGTTTTCTTCTTCTCTCTGTCTCTGTGGTGCACTCGGATTATTGTACTTATTTTTGTTTGAAAGATAATAAGACAAGGTTGGCATGCATGTTGGTGAAATTTCCACCTATATATCTTTATACATTGATATTAGGTTTGGGGCATGCCATAACTTTATGCGGTTAAAGCAAGGCTTGTGTGCTTTCAGCGAGCTCCCAGTTGAAAATTTTTGAGTTTGCTTGCCTTGGATTCGGAGGGGCTATTTTCGAATGCTATTAGTATAAAAAAAACCTATGGAATTCTAATATTTTCAAGGAGGTTATGTCCTAATCGACAGAGGTGATGTTTGTGGTAGTGGCGCGCTTTTGATCGAGTTGAATTGCAATTTTAGCCAGTTTTCGAGTAGAAATTGATGTTCTATTGTTGTACTTTTGCATATATCCCGGTCCGCAATTTGATGAAGTTCTAATTTCAAAATTGGGAAACGAACGAGAGGCCTTTTGATTTCCGTAACAAGAAATCATCACTCTAATATCTCATATGCCTTTTAAGTACTTATCCAAAAAAAAATATACCGTTAACCATAAACTATCGTCCCCTATTTCTTTGTGCGATGCCGACAGAATACCAAGCAAAATCATGCATTACGGAATAACTCAAAGGAACATGAAGATGTTTCTTGAAGAAATGGTATTAGCAAGGAAATTAGGGAGTTCTTCGTTAACCAAACATTGTTTATTTGATTTGAGGTAACTCGGCAATCTCTGTTTGATTTCCAAGACAAGTGAGTCCAGGATGGAAGTTGAAACCTTCCCCCCCCTCGATTGTATGGACGAGTTCGGTTATTGTGCTAAGCACTATTGTGCTGAGCATGCTGAGACACGGTTGAGATTAAAAACTAGAGATCCAACGGTTGTAGTGAAACACATCATTTAAATATTCAAAATATTTTAATTGATGTGGTGCAATCTACACTCTTAAATTTTGACGATTTTAATCTCAACCGTGGCTCACATGCTCAACACAATAATGCTTAGCACAGTAACTAAACTATGGACATGGTGGGGGCATTTGAGTAAATACGATATGCCCTACCATATCTTCCCTCCACGTGAGGTCAACGTATTTTCTACTTTCGCATTACTTCTTCCTGCGTTTGGGCAAAGGCTTTTTTTTTTCTTGGCTTCCCTCTTTTTCTAAATATATTTTGAAAGTGAGTGAGAAAAATAAAACTCAAACGGTGGATAATAAATTAGTCACGAGTCCGACTGAGATTGTGATTAGTAAAACCGTTGAATTAGATCACCAGGAGGAGAAAAAGGGTTTTAAAGTTTTTCCAAGGTTTAAAGCAACAATCTTGGTACGTTTGCCTTGTCCCTTCCACCTTCCCTCCTATGATATTTTTCTCCTTGCTAATACAGTGTCTAGGGTTTTTTTTGGTTAATTCTTGTTTGGTAGCTACAGAAACACGAGAAACTGAAAGAGAAAAAGTAAAAAACAATGAAAGTTTGTGTCTTTTGCGTGAATTTGTTTTGCTCTTCTCGAGAACATGAACCTACCTCATGTAAGCGCAGGCGACTATTTGGCTCAGATCAAATCATTGAAATGTCAGTGATCCAGCGAGTTTTGCAATTTGCTCTTTGCATTTCCTACAAGTCAATGATTCGGAGATGTTTTTTTTTTTTTTCCTTCTGTTCATTTTCCTGCATTTTCTCGGCAACCAAAGAGTGGAACAAGTTATTGTCCAATGCTATGTTCAGAATCTGTGACCTCTGCTTCTCTGCCCCTCTCTTATACGATTTTCATCGATTTGTTTGTGACAGCCCGGTTCGTTTTTTAACTCCTTCCTTCTTTTTTTGTCCGGAATTTGCCGCAATACATTGTTGCTTGCTCGAAGCTGGTCGAGAAGAAAACACCATAAAATCTGTTACTCCGAATTGGCTTTCAATACTTTAAAGGAAAAAAATTGGCTCTGTATACAAGTTTGTTGATCAGTTAAATTGGAATTACTTTTCTTTTTATAAGTGCATTCCTTATCGATGCCGGCGCCGAGTTAAATTGGAATTACTAAGTTCTTCTTTTATATTATTACGTGCTTTATGCTTGTGGTTCTGATATTGGCAACCTCTTAAGTTGAGCATATAAGGACATTGTCTTTTGTTTATTTCTTCTTCTTTTCTTTCCTGACCTATGTTTGATATGCTTCTATATACTGTGAGAATAGTTGGTCAATTCTACAGCATTGCCTAATCATGTGACACTCGCTGACATGGTTTTCTTAATGTTTTCAGGCGTTAATAAGTAATTTTCTTTGGTTAAGCATTTGTAGAACAAGGCTCCTTTTGTATTTAAAAGGGCATGTTCTTATCTTGATGTTTTCCAATTACAAAATCTTAAAGGGAAAGAGAAAATTGGTTAAAAGTTCAACTACAGTAAAAGATTACTGGACAGAAAGCAAGGACCTTTTGTAATGACTAGAAAACAGAGGAGATAATGACGGTACCTGAGTTAGGCTGTTCGCTTAAGCAGCTACAGTTCCAACCTTTGGATTTTAAATTGGAGACTTCGATAAAATGACACGCATGCATTTAATAGTTAGAAATGTAAAAACTCTAGGCAATGCAGCGTACTGTTGGCATGCGTGCAACTGGTGTAACTTGTTTGCTGCCATTTACTTCAAAACTGAAACTAACATTCTTCGTTCTCTTTGACATAGAAGTGAGAAATATGATTTGGGGAAGAAACGCCTGAAAAAAGTCATTCGAAGAACCATAAAGGAATAGTGTTTAACTGGTTGTGCGCAAATTAAATTACCAATAGTTGATTGCTCAGAAATGAACATAATTTTGTATGCTATCTGGAATTGTTTGAGAATTTTTTTATTCTTCTCTTATTTTCATCATTGTAGCGAGTGATAGAGCTGGTGACTTGATTAATAATAATGATGGATGCGCGGTAATTCTTTGTTTGTTGCTTTTTCCTTTCATTCCTTTTTTATTTTTTGTTTCTATGCGCTGATCTTGTTGGTGTTTTTTGTTTGTTATCCGTCTTTGGCTCTTTGTCCTCCTATGGATATTTATTTCTTGTCATAGTAGAGGATTGTAATGATTACGGGCTTTACTGTTATTTTGAGATGACGACAGTTGGGACCAAAAACTTATCAGTTGATATTTGTTGAGACCTAAAGCATGTCTATTGATCCTAGTGCACCGATGAATTTTGTGGATGAGGATGCTTCTTCGGGCTCCGGAGATGATGCTAACATGTTAGATGGACATAAGCGTCAGTCTGGGATGCCATCTAGTTCAGGTCGTCGGAAGAGAAGTCGGAAAGCTACTGGCGATGCTTTAGTGGATGCGATGCTAGAAATTGCAGCTGCTTCAAAAATGAGGGCAACTGCAATTATGAAGAATGAGGACCGGTTTTCCATAAGCAAATGCATAAAAGTACTGGATGAGATGCAAGGTGTTGATCAAAGCATCTATTTCTTTGCTTTGGATTTATTTGAAAGCCCCAATGCCAGAGAAACTTTCGTCTCTCTTAAAAATGAGAAACGGTTGCCATGGTTGCACGGCAAATTTGGTGCTTCCTCTAGTTGACTGGATTAGGCCACCTTGTTGGTTTTGTTCTATCTTGTTCTGGTTCCAAAGTTATGGTCTGTACAATCAAGAAGACTCCTAAGGAACTTTTGTTTGTAATTAGTTTTGACTTTGTGGTTTATGGCTGTATCACTTTTGGTTTGATGGTCTAAACGATAGTTAGCCGACTTAGATTCTGTGTTGATTAACAATTGCCTCGATACATGATTGAAATATTGCCAAGAACAATTGATTGTGTAGGTCAATGGTTATTTTCTTGTGTTGCACATACTGTATCCATATTTTACTTTTACAGATACATCAGCAACGATGGATGACTTTGACTTGGAATTGGATGAGATGGAATTGGTTGCAGCAGCTGCTGGTTACTATTATTATAAGAGTATAACCAGGCAGCCTTGTCGCACAATATCACCTCATGGAAGTAGTTTCATGACGGAAGTGCTGACGGGCCATGATGATGGATGTTGGGAAATGCTGCGGATGAATAGACATGTATTCCACAGGCTATGTGACATTCTTAGACAAAGAGGCATGGTACATGATACTGCTGGGGTTATGATAGAGGAGCAGCTGGCAATTTTTTTGAACATTATTGGTCATAATGAGCGTAACAGAGTAATCCAAGAGCGGTTTCAACACTCGGGTGAAACCATTAGCCGGCATTTCAATAATGTGCTGAAGGCAATCAAGTCTCTATCACGTGAATTTTTACAACCTCCTCTCCTCACAACTCCTCCTGAAATCCTTGGAAATAGTAGATTTTACCCATATTTTAAGGTCTACATTTAAACGGTTGCTTTGTCTGCTTTATTTCTTTTGCTTCATTTTATGTCATTGACCTACTATCGTCTCAGGATTGTATTGGAGTCATTGATGGCATGCACATTCCTGCACATGTCCCAGCAAAAGATCAATCTCAATTTCGTAATAGGAAAGGTATTCTGTCTCAAAATGTATTGGCTGCTTGCACGTTTGACCTACAGTTCATATTCATTTATCCTGGCTGGGAAGGTTCAGCTGCCGATTCGCGCGTATTGCGGGCGGTCCTTGATGACCCAGATCAGAATTTCCCTCACATTCCTGAAGGTTTGATCACTAATATATATTCCTGTCATGAAAAGCCATTCTTTTGTTGTATCTTGTTCTTTGTTATTGCTACCAATGGGACAAATTTGATGATGATTATGTTGTGCAGGAAAATATTATCTTGTTGACTCTGGATATTCAAATATGGAAGGATTTATTGCTCCGTATCAAGGAGTCCGGTACTATGTTCATGAATATAGAGGTGCTAATCAGTTACCTCGAAATGCAAAGGAGTTATTCAATCATAGACACTCGTATCTGAGGAATGTCATTCAAAGGTCTTTTGATGTGTTGAAAACTCGATTTCCTATTCTCAAACTAGCACCTCAGTATGCATTTCATATACAACGGGATATAGTTATAGCTGCCTGTGTTCTGCACAATTACATCAAGCGAGAGGAACCAAATGATCGGTTGTTCACTAATGTTGAGGGAGTGATGGTGGATGAGTTTCCTGATTTTGAGCATCCTGATGTACCATTGGGTTCACCAATACAGGAAGAAGTTGCTTTCTCATCACGCGAGTCAATTGCCGCTGCAATGTGGGATGACTTCATAAATAACTGGGATGAGTGGTGACCATTAGCACAAGCAATCAATGAGTTGATGCAGTTGCAGTAGAATTTTCATGCAGTAATGGATAAACTTCGTAGATGAACATCTCTCTCTCTCTCTCTCTCTAAATATATATATCTGTGTGTGTGTGTGTGGGCCAAGAGCACTGCTTGGAGGTACATATTTCTTCCTCAATAGATCCTTCCTAAGCTCTGAAGGGAACAGAGTAAACAAACGTGACGATCAGAATTAGTAAGAGGTAGTGCATTGGGCCTGTATTTTAGCCCAGAGGTGCTATATAAGCTTGTATTATGTTTTTGTGGAATATTCTCTTGCTAAATCATGCTAAAACTATTTGACATCCATGTGCATGTCAAAAAATCTAAACAATGCGCATGTCAAAGTACTTAGCTTAAATATTGCCGGTGGAATGGGTGTGCCATGCATTGAAAGTATGGGTCCAATTTCATTATATTAGAAGAAATGATCGTGTGCAGTCTCATTTCCAGATTTTTGGGACAATCCAAACAATAAAACGGTGCTTTTGTCAAAATGTTGTAGAGCAGATGATCATTATGTTTAAAAGCCTAACATGATGAGATCATTTAACTGGATAAACTTACAAAAGCTCAAACACCGTATGCAGTTCACTGTAGTCTATAGATTTTGTATATGAAAGTCTTAAGAAAAAAGTTCAAATGTTCGATTGAAGTCTTGAGAGAAGTGTTAATGCGTGGTAAGGCTTGTTCAGCTGTATTTTTATTATTATTATTATTATAATTAGGGAAAAATAAACTTGGCATGTTCTAGCTACTATGCTTTTATAATTTACATCCTTAACTACTAAACTTACACATTGCATTTCAAAATACCAACGAGTTTACCATGCCTTTACAATGCATACTTTTACAATTTATATCTTTAACTACTAAACCTAACACTTTGCATTTCAAAATACCTAGCGATTTTATATTTTACACTATGTGCTAATATGGTCCAACTTAAAGCGAGAAAGATATAATACGTGGCTCCTCCAACATTTAATGTATGCTGATCCTGTAAAAGAACTCTTTGACAATGAGGAGGTAGATTATTTATTTAAGAGGCCACACTTTGGAAGTAAAAGCAACCTCATGATCCTCATCTTAAAAAGTTGCTACCAATGTGTTCCAACTATATCGATACCAATTGCACATATCTATATCGCCCAAAAGAAAGGAAAAAGAAAACGTAAAAGCTTAATCAAGTGGCCTGAGTTAGTGTTTATGGAACACTCTTGAATTTCGTTTAGAAGTGAAAGAGCAACTCACCCATAACGAAAGTTCAAAGGTTAAAGACCATTCTGTTGATATCATGCCGTAAATATTTTCTTAAGCAACCAGTTTTACTCATTATGCGAAACTAGAAATGACAGAAAACAACATTTTCATATTGTCAGAACTTGCATCATTAAGAATCAACAGGCTTGTTCACTACATCACATCAGGATAAAAAAAGTAGTAAATACATGAGATGGCAAACGTTGGAAAGACTTCAAACTAACTCATAGATAGAAAATGGACCCGAGCAAGTGTGTATTCCTTCCCAGCAATCCAAACGCCTGTTTGTGACCACTGCACATCTTCCCAGTCGAGATTCTCCTCCAATACCTACTTAAGCCGAAGAACATCCCATTGAAAAATTACAAAAAAACAACAATTATTGATGTTATATATATATATATAGAGAGAGAGAGAGAGAGAGAGAGAGAGAGAGATTGACACTTTGCAATCCAAAGTATTACTTTTGTCAAATTCACCTACCAACTATTGATTATTGATAGTTTGATACCTTGTATCCTATATTGAGTGGGAAAAAAGAAGGAATTCAAGACGAGTTCTGTAAAGACCAAATTACACATTGAGATCTTACTAAGTGGAATTGAACCTTATAATGATTTCAAGGAGCTTCAAAATCAATATTGACTAGTCATTTTGAAGTCGGAGCACAGATGTGGCTACCGCTCCCTTAAGTCGTTACAAGGATCTAAGGTGATTGGGAGGGATTGTGAGACCCCGCGTATCCCACGTGGGAGAAAAGCATGAATGAGAGATGAATTCTATAAATACCATATCCATATTTCAGAATCTTTCATATTAGACTGAAATCATAAAAAATTCAAGTTGTTATATAGCACAGCAATTCACTAGATTTAGCCTAAACAATGACAAAACAAATCAATGTTCATACGAAAAATGGTACAAAAGGTCCAATAAACAACATCAGCCATGAGGTGGGCAGAAAGAGATAACAGCTCAAGTTAAGGGTTCAGAAACCTACGAGATGGGCAGTAACAAATAACAGCTCTAGTCTAAGCACTTGGGAAATTTACTAAGTGTACCACCGCTGCTTGAGCACCAGATAAATTTGGGAAAAGGAACATGCACATGCAAAAGAGTAGAGGCAGATACAAACACCTAACACATACAAAGAGTACATAGAAGGATGGGGATGATCATATCTGAAAACTACTATTCCCTTCAATTTATAGAACATATGTCGGGCAGTCAAAATAGACAAATGGAGAAGAGAAGTACCTCCACAAATTCAAGGGGAAGGGGGATCCCAACTGATCGCATCACTTTCTGAGGAAGAGGCTTCTTACAACGAGACCATCGGAATGCATCAATCACCATGTTATCACCATCATTCTTTTCACCATTTGTGGTATGGGAATGATGATTTTGAGACTTCTCTGGTTCTGTGTCATGCACTTGAGAAGCTGGCATTGCTTTGACCATTTTCTTCTCAGTGAAACAAAGCTCATACCTTCATATAATAACTCAAAAGATAAGAAAACCAAGAAAGTCACCTAGGAGTCAGCACATGGACTTCAGCCTCCAGGAACCCAAAATTCCAGACATATATTTCTGCATAACTATAACGTTTCTCTAACCTTTCTAGTTAAGGAATTGAGTAGGTACACAAAATTTAGCAATCAACTTCCAGCCAATTACAGAAAACAATAAAACAAATAGAGAATTGGGGGAGGGGTCGGGGTCGGGTTTAATTCCCATCTCATTGGCATGCAAATTTTTCCTAGTAAGCCTTTGCATCTTAAACGTGAGAAAGAGCATCAGATGAGGGAAACCAAGCGAGCTATGGGCCGAAAACACAAAAGTCATGTATCACATCCATTTATTGCATCTAGCGATATGTACCTCTTAAGACAAAAGCACTAAAAAATGAGGTCACAAAAAGCATGAAATCCATTACATAGGTAATAAAGTTGGATGAGCAATTATTAAGAATAATACCTGCGTGAATGTGTCTCTAAATAAAGAACTTCTCCCTTCCTCAACCGTGCAGATGTATAAAGGGGTTTTTTCAGACCCTTGTCAGCAACAATGCTTATACTGTACTTAATCCTGAAATTCACATCATATATCAGATAAGAGTGACCATCATTCAAGTATTAAAGGGTTAAGAAACACCCAAGGAGAGAACCGGCAGCACAGCATACATTGTCAAAAGAATTGACATTATTCTCGGAGACTGATTGGCATAAAGCAGATACACCATAGCCACCAACAATGTAAATGAAGGAAACAGATCTGTATCTCTACTTAAGTCCAGTGGACACAAAAAATACTGAGGACATGGGGACAGAGACACAAAAGTGAATTAACAGGCTACATGCTGATCAATAATACCAAATGTTAAGAAAATACCACACATCCACATCAACTAATTTTGCATGTTTCAGTCCCTTGTGATGGCAGTGCATCCGATTTTTTACCTTAATAGAGTTGGTGAGATATGTGTTACAAACATAGGTTTCTATAGGAAGAAACCGTATCATATTAATATGTTTACCCAGAGAGCAATCAGCATTTTCTTTAATGGAACCTAGATGCTCTACAGAGGAACGGGCTACTATAAATACATCATACACCAAAAAAGAAATTCAAAAAAAAAAAAAGCATAAGCCCCAGAACAACTCGACAAGCAGATGCACAAACACATGCACTCAATCTTGGAATGGATCCTTTCAAATGGATATAAGTGATTTTAATGCCAATGTTTGCTAACACAAGGCCACATAGCTCTATGGCTTTCAGGACCCCAACAATATAAGATACAAGTTTCAAGAACATAAATATCTGCAAACTCCATGAGAATCTCAATTTAATAACTTAGGCTTATGAGAGAAAAAGAAAGAAAGATGAGAGAGAGTGAGAATGAGTGAGAGATGGAGAGCAGAGATCTGAAGTGTACCAAGGCTCATTGCAGAGGTTGTACTGTATCGTAACTTCTCGTACATATCTCTGTTGCCGCAGCGCATTCTGAAGAATGAAAGCCATCACAAGACTAATTACAATGCATAGTTTCGGTATTTTTACAAGTATTTGATAAAATTGCAATCTGGAAAGTCTTGTCCAATATGGTAGTATGAATTGTGTATATGAAATGGGACCAAATCCGAATCTACTTTGGAGGCAAACCACTGTCTCCTCCTCTCCTGGTACTATCCATACACAAATTTTGCTAAGCCTTGGATTCTTGGAGATATTTTGGTCCCCAGAACGCCCCAAATAAATATTTGTTAAAACGAAAGAGCACAAGTTAAATGTAATAAAAAAGAATACTTAAATAAATCAGAGCAGGATAGGTGGGGCAGGTAAAAGAGAAGATGTCACTGATACCGAAGCGGCAGCCCTGGTAGTCATTGTACGCTCAACAGTCACTGGAGCAAGGGTAGGCTCCACTGTTGATGTATGCGTAAGACAAGGCTCGAGCTCAATGGTTCCACCTCCTTTCTGAAATCAAAGAACAAAAATTGTTACACAACCCTACTTCCTGAAATCAAAAGAAAACAAAATGATGAACAAAAAATCAAGATGGGTTTCATATTAGAAAATGTATATTATACAGACCATTTAGAAAGTCAAATGAAACAAACTGTTATGCGAGTAATAAGTCCAGACTTGAACAACTGGGTCCAGCATTCAAGTGAAGATGCGCAAGAGAAATTCCATAACCACTTCAGAGAGACAATAATGCAAAAGACAAAATCTAACTAGATGTTTTATAACCTTCACAATGCAGCAACGCTCAACACGGTAGCTACAACCAATTGCAGCACCCCAGGCTCGTGAACGAACATTGTTTCTCAAAGTGGAGATGTAACCTAATAAAAACATTTGATATACTCTGTTAGGATTCCACGAACAGAGAATAGCAGAAAGAACAAAACTGAAACTAAAAATTGCAATGACGGAAAAGTTAAAAATCTGTGTAGTTGTTAATATTATAAACAAAAGAATAATTAACCTGATTGCTGGAACATGATCAAAGATTGGGAATTATTTGAACAGCTTTTGCCTACTGTAAAAGCTGAACTGTAAGGCTACGGTCCTTCACAGAACGGGAGGCTTACAAGAATACCTTTAAATCAAGTATCTATTTAAGCTGTTTCTTCTGGGGAAATTGTATTTATTCAAGCTTAAAAGTCTTGATATGACGAGGATTTTAGTATACTAGTAGGACTTGCTTGGTCGAATGATATATAAGTTTTAATTCTCTTAAATTGGGGAGATGGAGAAAAGAGAGCAATAGAAATGAAAGTCAAAACTTCCTTAATAAACCTCTCCATTTCTCGCTTCCCACTCCTTTCTTCTTCCCCGCTTAGACTTCTGCTTGATCTATTGCCTTATATTATTTTCCATATTTGGTCTCAAGCTCACAGAACTTCTCTTACAATACCAAAAACCCTAACCATTTCCATACCCAAGCAACCAATTAAACATTTAACTGCAAAATCATCTTCATATTGTCTAACTTCTATGTATGACAGCAACTACAGTGTTTTTCAACCATTAGTTTATGCAGAAAAGAAAGGAAGAACTGCATATAGACATACAATCTTGTGGAGGTAAAACTCGGATCGTAGCACGCAACTCTAGGATAGCAGGAGGAGGAGGAGAAGCTGTGGGGCGGCAGTAACCTGTATGCATGAGGACTGGAATACAAGAAAACTTCAAATTTAATTTTCATACACCACTTCAGAAATTCATAAAACAAAACTGACTCTGTTCATAACACAACAGACCAGCCACAAGATCAGAGTCATCGGTGTATATATCAGTTCCCCATAGCTGGCCACCTCTGACCTGCATAGAATGGCTTCAATAACTCAAAAGGGAGATACAGCATAGTTACCAGGAGCATATATTCAAGTCCCCACCCCAATCTGCCACAGCAATGCAAATAAAGTAAAGAGCAACTAAAAACAAATCAATCTAAAGGAGGTTACAAATGCCCTTTTCCAGTGCAATTCGTAAATTGCTTAGAAGTCAGTGGAAGAATAACTTGTTTTGATAGGTAAATACAACTCATGCACCCAAACGAGATTAAGCGACTCAGCCTCCAAACCTTTCTGATAGGGGGAGGAGATGTTCAATGGTCCAAAAACCATAGACTGGGATAGGAGCACACAACACTTAACTCTGCGTTGCCACAGTCAAAAGACCTTGGGCAACCATATCTTCCATAGAGCTAGGCATCAATGTAAGAGTTGGTGAAGACAACATGTAACTCTTCAAAACCATCAAACCAAGACAGACAACCAAGAACGCATGAAAGCTTCCTTATAATGCCAATGCAACATGTGAAGCAAGAAAAAGGTGCTCTGAAGTACACTGAAAAACATATCTGGGTTATATTTATACAAATAATTTAATGCGTAGCTGGATTTTATTAGTGTTCTGCCAGCCCTTTGGCAGGTGTGATATAGGTTTGACAATATTACCCTTTTCCAGACAGGTCAGCCCCAATTGCATCCGCCAAAAGAACTCTTTCTTGCCAATTTAACCAGGTTACATGTGAACTTGTCCAACTCAAAATTTCACGAACTAATCTACTTGAGAAAAGTCGCAGCCACGGTTGACAACAATCAATCATCAACATATTTATTTTTTATGGAAGCTGCATTAAACAAGACACTCCCAAGGATAGCCTAGCAGTCATTCAGACACAAGAACATCACAGCTCATGCTAAATAGACCAACGACAAGGGAAAAAAGTAATAAGGAAGACATTATGTTTTAAACTTCATTGGCCTCGACACCCACTACTAAAACTAATCATAATTCAGAAAGGATCCATATCAAATATGAACTTTTCCTCTGAGGACACGGAAATATTTAAAAGATGTGGAAGTGACCGATCAGCTAGATATAGGGCTGTTATAGTTCGAGCCAAACCTGACCAAAACCAACAAAAATTGAACCAGATATGCACGGGCCATGATCAGGGTTGCCGCAAAAGTTCTTAAAACCAAGGCGGAAACCGAGGAGGATGATTTTAAGAGGTCACTGAACTGAGGACTGGCCCGACTCCAGTAACTACAAGACATAAAGCATGTCTGGAAGCTTCAGCCTTCTCTCACTCGGTTTTATCTGTTTCCCCCTCTTTCTTGTCGCCACCATCACCTACCGTCCCTCTCTCCCTTCAACACAAATCGTTTGTCACAGCCTCACACCACATCAGACTCTCACTGTCCCTCTCTTCTTTCCCTTTAAGCCAAGAAAATCTTTCCATTTTCCGTTGTGCCCCAGCCTCTCATCGTAGTCATTGCTCATTTTTCTTGCCATTGTTTGTATGTTCTCTCACTATGAGAGCCAATCCATTCACACCCATGTAACCGATCGAAGGTTTTGGCTGAAACGGAGCTAGGGAGGGGGACCGTGGGGGACATGGCCCCCCAACCCCCACAAATGGATTTTTTTTTGTAAATTGCCCCCCTTACTGTCCAATCTTGGCTTCGTCCCTCGTGCTGGGGTCAGTCTTGGCCGGTGTGAACCAAAAAGGGGTTAGCGCCTGCCAAGGAAAAAGTACTACCAACCTGCCATGGTTCAGCAGTCAGGGAGGTCCTCACCCTGGACTGAGGGGGTCAGTTTTACGCTCCTAGCTAAGTATACCAATATTCTACAAGTATTCTCTTCACAATCTGAGCATTTTAGTTTTGTCTGAATGGGGAAGTTGTAGACTCTATCTCTCACTGTCCCTCTTTTCTTTCACTTGAAGCCAAGAAAATCTTTCCATTTTCCGTTGTGCCTCAGCCTCTCATCGTAGTCATTGCTCATTTTTCTCACCCTTGTTTGTATGTTCTCTCACTATGAGAGCCAATCCATTCACACCCATGTAACCGATCGAAGGTGTTGGCTGAAACGGAGCTAGGGAGGGGACCATGAGGGACATGACCCCACCCCTACAAATGGATTTTTTTTTAAATTGCCCCCCTTACTGTCCAATCTTGGCTTCGTCCCTCGTGCTGGGGTCAGTCTTGGCCGGTGTGAACCAAACAGGGGTTAGCGCCTGCCAAGGAAAAAGCACCACCAACCTGCCATGGTTCAGCAGTCAGGGAGGTCCTCACCCTGGACTGAGGGGGTCAGTTTTACGCTCCTAGTAAGGTATACCAATATCCTACAAGTATTCTCTTCACAATCTTAGCATTTTAGTTTTGTCTGGATGGGGAAGTTGTAGACTTTTTTTTTTTGATAAGTAGGGAAGTTGTAGACTCTCGCAAGCGTCCTAAGATATCACCTAGATCTCATCATGGTAGAGAAAACTAAAGGCTAAAATAGCTCATTACAGGCACAAAAATGTTACACAGGAACTACCTAAGAACTTTCGAACACATGGAAAATCGCACTATGCATATTACAAAAAGATCATAAATCAGGGTCACATGACCAAGGATCAGTTTGACCTTACTTGGCGATTGGTAGCGGTAACATGCTCAGCTGGAATCCGGATTTCAAGAGTGGGATCATTTAAAGGGCTTTCTCCAATTTTTTCCGCTTCCGATGCTTTGTACTCCTTCCACAACTTAATCAGTTCTTGCATGCATTCACCAACTTTATAAACAACAGAAGATACTTCAGCTTTACCTGAAACATGCCAGCTTTAATATAACAGACATGCACAGGAAACAATGCAACCCCTAAATACATGATGACTGAAGACAATCAACTTTGCTTGTGATATTTTAACCACGGATAATGCATTACCTTCTCATAGGCTATAATAACTAATGCTAAAGTGGTTTAATAACAAATAATATATGTCAAAATTTTGCCAGCTTCTTGGAAGCACTTTCCAAATTTCAGACAGAACTAATTATTTGAAATTTCCTGTCTTCGTTAAACGAAGTTAGCTCTCTTAACCAGGCTGTAGATTGGCAACAATTTGTAAGTAACAAACATATTACAATTTGCTTCTCAGATCTTTTTGCTTTCAAAATTCCAATAAAGTTGCAATAAGCCCATGTAACCACCCCCACTGCTTATAGATATGAGATCAATGACTTAAAAGACAGAAGCCGAGAAAACTGCTAGACTTCTTTCTTGCATTGCAAAGAGAAATCAAAGATGAAGATTTGCTGATATTATGCAAGGAGACATTGCTTTTGCTAATTCGAATTGAAGGGTGATATAAAATCGGTCTATTTTTGGCATCATATCCATAGTTAGCGGATTCGTCAAAGTTAGAAGCTCCAGCTTCGTATCAAGGTCATGGTCAATATCGTCACTATCCTCAATAAGAAAACTCTTAGGCTTGTTATACAGGAACTTGTTCAGAAGTATTGTAATGAAAGGAACATAGGAGTTTTCAGCTAGGTATTTGACCAAATAGGATCATCCAGTTCCTATAGAACCTATCACTAAAATACCTCTAGAGGGGGATAGGGCTAAGTGGAGCGAAAGG
Organism: Myrica gale; assembly: GCA_963930655.1. NCBI lineage: Eukaryota > Viridiplantae > Streptophyta > Magnoliopsida > Fagales > Myricaceae > Myrica > Myrica gale. The sequence goes on along the minus strand of OZ005616.1, from coordinate 24,114,984 downwards.
GGTTTTCCATGCATCGTCACTGAAGCATGAGCGTAAGAGAAATTAATTTTATGTGAGAGGAAAAAAACAAAGACTAAAATGAAAACTAAATAGAACCAAATACCAATAATAATAATATAAAGGCATCAAATTTTGTTTCTTTCAGTAAATTAAAAAAGGCAACATAGTTGATAACTGTTATATCTGTTATTAGAGAAACAATCAATGGAATGCCTTTATTTGGTCAGCATATGGAAAAACCAGAAGGACGGGGACCATCGCTTGCAGAAAGGTGGACCACCTTACAAGAAAAAAATTAACCTGCAGCTACATAGGAGCTGCACCAAGGTTATCTTTCTAGTACTGCTTGTACCATAAAAGGAAGTTCTAAAGCTGGCACCAATAACCAAAGGTGTGTTGACCATTAAGAGGCTAAGAACGTATGCCTATGTTATGCCTAAGAAAGACAGACTCAAATAGTGTCTTTTTCCGGTCCACTCATGTCAACTTTATCCACAAAAGCTTGGAGGAATTCATCATTTCTTTCTTCCCATGGATGACTCTAGTAGAGATTCTTTTTTGTTTACTTTGAGTGGCATCAATAGAGCTTCTCCAGGCGTCCTATGGACCTCCTCTCATTACTTTATATTTTCCAAATGGGAGGAAACAGGGTTACTTCTCCTAATTCTGAAAGAATAATGATAACCTAGTAAGAAAACAGAAAGTGTAATTCCAATTTTGGCCAGAGTTTCAAGTTTCTATGACAAAATATTGGTAATTTTTTTATCACAATGCAGACCAACAATATCCCAAGATCACCCTGCCACCCATCCACAACAAATGGGGAGGCAACATCGTAGTTGATAACTCAGAACAAGATCTTGTTGAGGAAACTTTTCATGTTTAACAAAATAGCACGTCGCAAGTGGTAATCAGAACCCAGTTAATGTTTTCAGTGCACACTCACTCACAAGGAGGCACATTCTCTAGTCTTGTGATTTTATCGGAAGGATTATTTTGGCGATTACTACATTAAGAGCAACAGTTATAATGTATGTATCATTCAATAACATGAGGGTAACAATTAATTACTAAGAGGTAAATCTCACACTTAAAAAGAGGAAGAGAAACCAAACAGAAGTATACATTAACACAGACAAAATAGTCTCAAAATGAAAGGTAAACTGGAGCTGCACAATTGAATCAGCATTACTTCACCAGGCCCAAATCCTGTTACCATGGGGCATGAAATAAGTTCCACCAATAAGACTGAATACAGCAGCTTACCTTGAGAGCTGCAAAAAAGGCAAAAAGGAACATTGAAATATGTTTAACCACCAAGGGGGGGAAATTCTTTAAGGATTAACATTAACCAATAAATATCCACCAAAAGAAATATGAAATCCAACATTTTCTTTTTTTGATAAGTAAGTAGAACTTTATTAAAGAAAAAGAAAGTTGACAGTACAACAAAAACCATGGGATTGGCATCACTGATTCACTAAATAAATTAAGTCAATTTTCTGCAGTTAAAGTTTGACATTGAAAAATAGGTTTCTTACCTCGAAAAAGTTCTGGTATTAACCTTTTTGACCATATAGTCCCAACTAAGTTGCTCATTTGCACATACTTTGTTGTGGTGTCTTTCCTATTAACCATGACCTCTCTTGTTTGGCTAATAATAACCCCCAAGTTCCTTATCCACAACCAATCAAACCAGACCTAAAAGCTGTTTGCAAACAATATATGAAAATTTCAACATGACATCCTTGAGGAGGAAAAAACTACTAACCTATGCCTGGATACCTGAAAAAAACTAAACTTTACCCTGTCTATAAATCTTCGGTTTTAAGTTAAACTAAATTCTATTATCCTCACAAAAATTTTCAGGCTCTAACAAATTGAGCGTTATTAGTGCAGTTACATTACCTTCTATTACGTGAACTATTTAATGACTGCATTTCTGCATAAGAGATAGGTACATAGCTAGTATTAATTTTGAAAACAAGAAAGAACTTGGTTTTAAATTTGATACCTGACTTATAATATAAATATCATCTATTCTTAACAGAATCAAGAAGAGGAAGATGCTGCAACAAATATCTTTAGTTCTTTCAACGATCATGATCTTATGGTTCACACAAGATTGACTAACATACCATAGATGCACAAAACCATGACAAAACAAGTAGATGAAAAACACAATAATCAATATCAATGAAACTTTGACATCAGGCCATTGTGACTCTGTTGAAGATGGCTATATATCCTGATAATATAATAGTTAATTATCCACTAAAGATCTCTCCACATAGCATTGTAGAGTCTTGAAAGTGCAACAAATTTCAAATCAAGAGGGGAAAAGAAGAAAAGATATGCCAACATCAATGTTAAATCTAGATATTATGTAATGAATACTCAAAAAATTCAGCGTAAAAAGATGACTACAAACATGTCTCATCCAGACTAGTTTTCAATCTAATAAAAAGCCAACTGATTATTATCTGCTGTAAAACCTAGGTAACATAATCCCAAGAGGTCATTTTCACAAACGGTAATATTAAATGATTAAATTTTGTTAATCTCTTCTGGTTAAAAAGCTTGCAATCAAAACAAATTCTGGGGCAAAGAGTATGACTCACCCTTCATTCTCTTGAGCACGAGGCCTAAACCGATGCTCGCGGTTAGCCACTATAGGGCTACCCCTTAACCGTTGCAGCCGCTTCCGTTGTTGAACTCCATAATTATAAACCTCCCTTTCCCTTTCGCTTGCCCCTTCGCCATCTGCACATCCATCATCTGATTCTTTGTCGTCACCCTTAGTGCACCTTTCTGTTCTATCACCATCAATATCACTGCTTTCTTTCCTCCTTTCTCTTGCTTCCCTATCAGCATTTTTCCAGCCATCAACATCTTTCTGTTTCTTCGGCTCTGGAGCTGGATTTTCCTGCTCTGGAATTCTTAAAGATCTATCCCCTAATTCCTTCTCGGTCTGGGAACTCTCTTTTTCTACTACATTCCATGAGTCTCTCCTGGTATGATCCTTTTCCCTCTCTTTGAGTCTTTCCCTGTCCTTCGAAAAATCTTTCCTCTCTCTCTCCCACCTCTCTGCACCTCTTTCTTCTTTCGCAGACTCTTTGCACTCACTACTGTTGTTAGATAACGGTATACCACTCCTACGATCAGTTCTTTCCTTATCCCTTTCTCCCCAGTCCCTATGCTTCACATCTTTCCTCTTCCTATCCTTATCTTTCAATTTATCTTCACCCTTTGAATCAACTTTGTTTTCCCCAACAGCCTCATGAGCTTCCACATTATCCCTCTCTTCAGTTATTAAGCCTTCCTTCCCAACCTCGACTGGGCTTTGTGAATTACCACGTGGGACATGCCAAAAATTTACGCCTCCACTCGATGTATCTGGATATCTCTTCCCCCTATGATGTTCTTTTGAATCTTTCCAATTCAAGTGACTATGTGCTGCACCATAACCATCCTTTTCTGTCTTCACATCACTTTTTGGATCATTATAATTTTCCCTCTCATATCTGATCTCCTTGTTGTCATCCTCTCTACTCTCAGGTCTTACATCCTTTTCACTCTTAGCAGTTTGAGATTCCCTCCTCGACTCTCCATACAACTCCCTCGTTTCCATCTTTGTATCTCGGTTCTCAAACCGAAGATCTCTAGTTTCCTTGGAATCCCTCGATTCAAGCCTGTTTTCAGAATGATCTACATGCAAATCGTTTGAAGAAGATGGCATCCTATACATTGAATGAAGTGGAGATCGTCTATCCGCATCACGAGATTCAGTCCGAGGAAGTTTTGCCATCCGACCATCTTGACCCATCTCATAGGGGGGATGGTACTCACTCGAAACTGCCGTTGGCGGCTTGGGGAACGCACCAGAATCCTCATGTGGGTATTTCGACGATGAGGAATGGCCACTCTCTTCATGAGATCTTTTAGGAACACCACTCATAATGATAATCCACAAACAATTACCCAACCAAGCAACCACAACTAATTAAGGGCTTATCCTATTTTTTAAATAATCCAAGCATTCGATGAAGCCGCGCCGAAACCCTTAAAAAGTATAATCGGAAAACAAAAGAAACCCTAAAAGTTCAATAACGAGTTCAATTGAAGAATTTGAGGAAAAAAAAGGTTCAATTGAAGAAAAAAGAGTGGAGTGTTTGAGCTCCCGACCTTCTTTCTTGATCAGGCTTTCCGACGTGGCTCGTGTGCGCGCTACTGTTTTCAGTTTTGTGTCTGTCTTGTCTGTCTGTCTGTCTCGTGTCTCTGTCGATTTCGCTGAACAATTTATATCAGGCCCTTGAATCCGACGTCGTTTCGGTCAATGTTATGGCCTATGGGTGTGACTGAGTTTCCTTGTATAAGCAGGATTTTTTTTGGATGGCAAAAATAAAATTTTAAATTTTTTTTCCGATCACTTGTTTAGGGCTGCAAATTGGAAATTCGGTTAGGTTTTCGGATCGCATTTTTGGTCCTTCTATATTAAAGGACCGGACTGGACCACTTATAACTTTAAAAAAAATTTAGGTTAATTTCGAAGGGAGAATGACATATAAAAATGTAGAGTTTTAGTTTAGGTTAAATTAAATTTTTTAAGTTTGTAATTTGTATTAAAAATATATAAAAATATATTTTGTATTTGTATTAATAAATGCAATCCAGTCCGGTCTGGACCGCATTTATAAAATATAGGACCGGACCGGACCACAAGTCCGGTCCGATTTTGCCGTCCGGTTCGGTTCGCGATCCGGTTCTGTGCAGCCCTACTTGTTATTCACTCATTCTAATATTATTTTTTTTACAAATTTCAATACTTTTTTACAAACTCAACTCAGATTTCATATGCAATTTCGTGTCCAAATTAGAGAGATAGACTCTCTAACTCATGTTATCCGTAATTTTATATAGTCAATACTAAATGGTAGTAGGGTACAACTATAGTGTCTATCTCTTTTTAAATTGTATCATACAATTCGAACATAAAATTGCATAGTATCCTAATCCTACAAACTCCAACTACTTTTTCACCAATTTCAAGAAAATCTAAACTACTTCTAAAAAAAAATTTCCCATACCTACCCAAACACTGCCTAACAAAAAAAATCCGGTTAGCTTAGAGACTGTTCTCTCCTACAAATGTGCTTTTTTACCGACGGATTAATGTCTCGTAAAAGCAAATAATCAATCTGTTGAATGAGAAAGGTTTGGTTTTACTTTTGGGTCATCAGTTGAATCGCTAATTTGTGAAATATCTCTGTAATTAATACAAGGGAAAAATAGTAGTCTACAATATTTTGATTTTACCTTTGGGTCATCAGTTGAATCCTTTTCAGCTTTCATCTGAACTGTGTTTATCCACAAAAAGTATTTTGCAAACAATAAACACAGTACAGATGAAAGCTGATAAGGATTTTGCAAAATAATAATATATAGCGAAAAAAATAATGAGATAATTACTTTTTAACCATGCGCACCAAACTCCTATTTCTGGTAAATGTACAATGCTCTACATGCCCTCGGCATAATTTTCAGAAAATACAACTGAGGTGGTCTCAGTTCTCATGATGTGTAAGATCAAAAAGGCAAGAGATGTCGGCAGGACTCTACTGGGTTGTTACACTCTTGGCTAGATTCCGAGGCTGATCAACATTGAACCCCCTCAAAACAGTGAGATGATATGCCAGCAACTGCACTCAGACATGGAGGACAAGTGAGAATTTAATTAGGCATATCAAAGCTTTCTTGATACGAAAAGAGAAAATATAAAAGCTAGTAAAATTGTCAAGAACCGTTATGCAGACAGCAAAATATCGAACTTTAAGATTTGTGGGGTAAGAATATTAGCATAAGATTCCACATTTTCTTCTCTATTGCTCAGTCGTTTGGAACTAATACTGTTATTTTAAGGATCAAGATCCTCCGCAATTTCCAGAGCAGCTACTCATCTACGGAATCTTACTGTTTGTCATCCGTATCCCCACATAAAATGACTAGGATTCAAATCTCATGACATCATTTGATCAAGATGAACAGTACATATGCTCAGAAATTGCAGAAACGTACCTGTAATGGAATTATATTAACAACAGGTTGAAGACAATCCTCAACCTGTGGAACCTCAATTACTCGACACGATCCCCCAGAGGATACAGCAGCAGCATCCCCTTTCGAACACACCACAATTAATCGACCTTTGCGGGCATGAAGTTGCTGGATAACAGACTGCTGCTTGCTGTCAGCGAAAGAAATATCAGTACACTGCATACTTTAATGAGTTAGATGCTCCGAACCTATGATAGTAGTAACCTGAAGCAAGTATCGCGGGTGGCAATCACAACAATGGGAAGAGTTTCATCAACTAAAGCCAAAGGGCCATGTTTCATTTCACCAGCGAGTATTCCTTCACTATGCATAAGTGCCACTTCCTTCACCTTCAAAGCACCCTCTAGAGAGGTTGCATAATTGTAGCCTCTACCAAACACAAGGAGTGACTGCTCAGCAATCAATAGGTTTGCAAGATCCTTCATTTCCTGGTCAAGCTTCAAAACCTCTCTGACTTTATCTGCAAAAACAAAAGAGACAAGTACTTACCTTTTAACCATTTCCCCAACTTCTTTGGACACAGACAACTATCCAGTAAAATGTTAAAGAGAAAGGCCTAAAGCTTACTTGGCAAGTCAAATAGGCCATCTATTATAGCTTCTCTTCTTGCTTGTTTGGAAATAGTATCACCTCCTATTGCTAGTGCTAACATGGCCATCACTACTATTTGACTTGTGTAGGCCTATTGCTCATGGTAATACCATTAGAAATAAGCACCACCCAAACAACACAAATGAAGAATGTATAATTGCAATGTTTACCTTGGTACTGGCAACACCAATTTCACAGCCAGCATTTATATGAATGCCACAATGTGTATGCCTCGCTATTGCACTACCAACAGTGTTCGTTATGCCAACACATAATGCACCATTATCTAAAGCATATTCCAATGCAAGTAAAGTATCTGCAGTTTCACCAGATTGACTAACAAAAACAGCCGTATCTTCTCTGTAAATTGGCCCCTGTCTGTCCAAGAGATCACTAGCTATTTCCATTGTAACAGGGACACCTGTATGGGTCATGTGAAATTGATAAGGAAAATGTTCAGAAAAACAAATTTTATTATCTGAAGAATCATACTGAAAGTTTACATAGTACTTACCAGAAAGCTCTTCCAGGATGGGTCTTGCTGCTAAAGCAGCATTATAGCTCGTTCCACAACCAATGAAAACAATCCGTCTGCTACGCCTGATTGTTTTTAGGTGATCCTTCAGCCCGCCCAAAAGAACAGTCTTGGCTTTGCAGGAACCCCCACGAATAAGCCTTCCCCTCATTGTGGTTTTTAAAGACTCTGGTTGTTCATGAATTTCTTTCTGCATATAATGCTCATAATTTCCTTTATTTATTTGCTCAACCTCCACCTCAAGAATGGATAATGCACGCTGCACTGAAGCAGGCCTAGAAAGGGAATCACCATGTTTTCCCTTGTCATTATCAAACTTGAGGATTGTTGCTCCTCCATCCTGCAGCAACCACCATCATTAGTAAAACTAAGTGGTTTACAACTTGACATGACATCGTAAGGTTCAACATCAATATCAATGAACATCAGTATAGAAGCATCGGAAACTATAGCAACGGTAAAACCGTAGGATCTGTTTTCACCTTAACTCTAAACAGTACATTGCTGAAATGTTTTCAGCAGTTCGGTTCAATAGATGGAGATGAAAAGTCTTTGCAACCATAAAATGTGTCTATAGTAGGTGAACACCGTGTTCTTTTGAAAGGATAGGGAATGTTCTGCGATAGAACAACTTCCCACAAGCTGTAAAACACGCTGATGTCCTAGTTCAAACTTCCAGGGAATAAAATTCACTTTTAAATTCATTCCAGACAATGGCCAAGTCCAAAAGGCGAGTGGAGAAACTTGTACACTAAGTATACAAAAATACATAAAATAAATATAGTAAACAATGGGAAGTCAAGTACCTTGAGATGAACAACTTCACCATCCTCAATTACCAAAACTTTCTTCGTGTGTTCAACTACAGCATTGGCATCACTGGATAAGAAAAGTTCTTTTGGGTGTCCATTCTTCGACAGGAATTTGTCATCATGAAATGCTGATCCATTGCAGTCGCCCTCCATTAACTCCTGAGACAACAGCATTGATAGACAATCAGAGAAACGAAATAGAAACCAACAGAGAAGGTCCAACAACAGGTATGCGCAAAATGCAGTAGGAAGCATCATTAACGAAATGATCAAGATAGGTCTGAAACTTCCTATTCTTTCTGGATTGTTTTAGTGCTTGGAGGAGGGGGGATGGAGGGGAACTTTCGGTGTCAAATATTTTCACTTTTACTATTACATAACGTGGATATTTAACTTACTTTTACACCTAGGAGCAATGGACTGCCACGTTTGCAAGCAATCAATTCATTGGGATAATGCCGGCTTTTGAAAATAAGAGCATAGGCTCCTTCTAGGTGCCTCATAACTTCAAGCACTACTTGACTAAATGTGACAATCTGGTCACCTGCAACATAAATGATAAAATGGCCTGAGGTAATGTCCTCTTTATATCTGCTTTAAATTTTACACGAAATAGAAAAACAGTTTGAAAAATAACAACAATAATGTCAACTGCACTACGCCTTGAGCAACAATAGTGCAAGAGAAATGCCATAATCGAGTCAACCACAGTCAGCAATGGAAAAAGGTATGGTGCTTTTGTTCAAAAAAAATGGAGTATGTAGCCTTTGAAGGGTCTGAATGGCTAGTATGGCTTACTTAACTCAAAGCATTATCTACATGCTTGATGAAATTCATACATCTCAGACAAAAGAACTTTTGGCATAAAACTATTCACCGGCCCTAATAATTTCCCCTAAGAAAAGTAAAATCAAATTCCCACTTGCTTGTGCTGATGCAACTCACCAAATGCTGAGACAGGTCCTAGGGGTAAGAGAAACACCAGAAATGTTGAGACAGACCTTTTACAGCACAAGCTCTAAGTATTGCAGAAGTATATACATAATGAAATACAAGAACCTATACTCAGCTAATTCGTTCATGCCTACATGCAAATTTGTTATTTGACTTCAGCAACATGAATGAAATCGTAAATTAAATGATCATGCTAACCCCGCTCCCGCGAAAAGGAAAAATAACCCATTTTAAATATTCTGAAGCTATTTTACTGCATCAGTGATGAGACACATATTGCAGGGTTTCTTCAAATTCCAGAAAGTAATTTGCAATCGTTAAACAAGAAAGGTGACATTATTCACAAATTAATATTACCTTCTTCATTTGCTTTGTCAAAGACAAACTTGGCAAGCTTTGGAATTACTTCTGTGTCAGTTTCGGATTCAAAGGTGAACCTGTGTCGGACTAGTGTCTCCTTTAAGACCTGAAGAAAGGCCCATAGATAATAAGGATACTGTCAAAGTTTACACATGAAAATAAAAACAGTGTACATGTATGGAATAGAAGTCAAAAAGTCATATACACGACCATCGTAGTTAATACTGCACAAGCATAGGCATTATCTCCTTCACAACCACCATCACTGCTGCTTTAATTGCAGCTCTGGACCAGTGTTACTGCACATACTGCCATGTCTACATGACTGTAATCACAGTACCGAGTGATCCACAACCAAAGCTACAAGTGTCTAATCACACCATCTCCAAAGTGTCTCCATGACCTCCTACTGATGCAGGACAGATAGAATAAGATAAAATAAATAGATAACATAATGAACGACTACCATCCAACAACAAGTGCCAACAGCCTGCATTAAGAGCACACTCGTCTGCTTTACAACCCCCACCACCTTTGACGCAGTGCTCAGACAAGCTATCCCAAGCAAGTTTAAACATACCAAGAATATAGCAATACAAGCAATTTGCCCACTTGTGGGTGTGTCCACTGCTAACTAGCAATATACAAACCTAAAAAAGGCCAACACAAGCTTGAGAAAAGCTTTTCATATGGACCCTGAGAGTGAATGGGATATGCATTTAGAAATCAGAGTATGAAATAAAAATGTGAACCTATTAAGGACACACGGGGAAGCATATCCATGGTGAAATCATTTTGATCCTCACGAAACAGGCTACCAAAGTACCATCCCACCACAAAAATCATAGATTCACATTGTTTAGCTATTCTTAGACACAGACTCAAACTAATCCCAAGAACAATAATAGGAGATAGTTCCTCCTTCCATGACTATTTTTTATTATTACATTAAGAGAACACATAAGTCAAGTATACCACGTTATAGAGTAGCTGAAAAATACTACAAAAATGAATTGTATAACTGCAGAGATCTTTAACATACCTCATAGTTAGTGATAACTCCATTATGAACAACCAAGAACTCGTTTCCATCATCAGAGCTCTGAGGATGACTGTTCCGTGGAGCAGGTTCTCCATGAGTTGCCCATCGGGTGTGGGCTATGCCAGCATGGACGGAAAAAGATTCCTCCAAATTCAAATCAGTTTCAGCAACCTCTGGACACAGCAAAATTACCATCAGTTCTACCTATCTTTCAATCTTGTAGCAGCAAAAATAACAAATGTGAACAGAAAAACTTATTAAGAAATGGGGAAGAAATAGTGACAGAAGAGGCATGGGCCAACTAGAAATATAAAGCCAAGCCACATTTTTGTGCATATATTCGTAATACCTGCAAAGAGCATTTTAAAACCAGTCCCGACTTAAAAACTCTATCCTAATGGTGTGCTAATCGTTGATGCATGATTGACTTTCCTAACATTAATATGTCAGACTCGTAATTTTTTCTTAACAGTATCTGTGGTAAAATCCTATGGATTTCAATTCCAAAAATCAACCAGACGATTTCTTTTTTTCTTTTTTGGGCAACTGAACAATAAACCAGGCCCAGCTAGAAATGAAAGTGAAAAGGTTAAATTGGCTCCTACCAAGATGTTGGATTTTACTTTGAACGATTTGAACAACAGAGCAAATTGGTATAGAGACAAATATTCGGGATAATCAATACACCATTTGGTATCTTCGAAAATGTCTCTGGAAAAAAAAAAATCACCTTTGTACACACATGATACAAAATCCACCTAGTAATTAAAGAAAGAGAACAACGAAATCTTTCCACGCTTTCCCGGAAGCCAACAGAACATTTAAATCAATCAAAATCAAGAAATTAAAAAAAAAAAAAAAAAAAAAAAAGAAATCGGGAAGAGAAATAGATCAAGGACCTTGGTAAACGGATTTGACGAGAGACTCGATGTTGCCTTCGCGTCGAAAGACGAGAGGAGGCAGAGAAATGACGGAATTGTTTGAGCATGATGGGGAGGAGGAGAGTGAATTTTCGGAGGAAGAGTCAATGGCGATGCCGGCGGAATCGTAGCCTCTGTACTCCAGACGCCTCAGACCGTTGAAGAGTACTTGCAGAATATACCGCCTCTCCTTGTTGACATTGTAATTCAAATACGCAAATATCCCACACATTTTTCCTCTTGCTCTCTCTCTCTTTTCCCCTTCTTCTTCCTTTGTCTCCTGGGTTTAAGAGAGAACTTGTTTTATTTTAAAAGAGCAACTCGGGTGGACAAATTTTGATTATTTCATTTGACTGGCTGATTTTTCGGGCGTACGTATGTTTAAATGTTTGATCAAACTAGGGGACAGAGTCAGAGCCCAGAGGTGATAGACTAATTGAAGGGGTTTTATTGTCATTTGAGTGTGCGTCGAGCGCGCTCATGTGGCTGCATGTGGTTGGGGAGAACATATTGAACGCGGCGGCCGACAACAATTTTCTTGTTCTTCTTGTTGAAAGAGAAATTTGATTTTTAGACCTCGAGTTTTAACCCCTTTTCATTTTTAGTCATAAATTTTAGAGGGTCAAAATTTTAGTCCTTGAACTTTCATCTTTGTAAAATTTAGTCCTTCCGTCAGTCTGCTGTCAGTTTGCCGTCAAATTTGTACCGATCGACCGCTACATAAAGCGGTCGACCGCTACATGTACCGATCGACTGCTCACTTTCAAAACATATATCCGGTTGACCGGTACAAAAATTGACAGCGTCTGACGGCAGACTGACGGAAGGACTGAATTTTACAAAGATAAAAGTTCAAGGACTAAAATTTTGAAGGTTGAAAGTTAAGGACTAAAATTAAAAAGAGTTCAAAACTTAAGGACTAAAAAGCAAATTTCCCTATTAAAAACAAAAATAAACTTTGGACACATGGAATGCTTCTTGTAGTTCTAGAACATGGGAAACTAACAACTGCGGAATCTAAAGGGGATCCAAACTTCAACCATATCCACCACTTGTTAATCTACGGGAACTTAAGCAGATAGTGTTTTAGATTTTACTTTTTAGGCATCTAGTTTGTTAATTGGAGGACAAATTTTCCATGAGTTGAAGATTGGGGGATTAATGGAAGTTCAAAAGGATTGGGTAGGAAAACAGCTATGTAAATAAACAAAGGTATTTTCGTTTCTTTTGTATTCTAATAATTTTTTCAATTTTTAGAATATATAAACCGAATATATTTTTTAACATCATCTAAAAATAACTGCAGTATGTATATCAATAAAGTTATTATCATCTAAAAATTCTCATAACACTAAAAATTCTCAAAAAATACATTAATCGAACATCTTCACTGTTAGAACGTTAGAGATCTCTCTCACACACAAAAATTACCACTTTATATCGTCAAACTGTAATTTTTATTTGTCTTCCAAATTATGTTAATGTCAGTTTATCTTTTGATTGTTATAATTCTATTAAAATTTGATTTTTAAAATTATCATTTCACCATTAAACAACACACATAAGAAAAAAAAAAGTAGTCTAAAACTAACACCACGTAAGATCTAAATCTATAAAAAGGAAATGACAGTTGAAGAAGATCATTTACATATTTGGCATAAAAAATAACTATAAAATAATCTATTTCTTCATATTAAATTATCTCTTTTTATCACAATAAACATAAAAAAATTCACTCAAATCATTTCTCTTTATTTTTTCACAAATTCTCATATATCAAAAATTTTGATATGAAAACATTACTAATTTTAGAAGACGCTTTATGCATATTGTCACGCTCTGTGCCAGTACTTATCCCATCGGCTCACGTATAATAATCGCATGCACACAAACGAGGATTACCGCACGATAAAAACTCTTAGGATCGTTGAAATGTCCTCGAATTTACTTAACGGAAGACTTGATTAAAAAGGTTATTGATAAAAAAAGGTCGTAAATCGATTTAGAAACTTGAACAAAGGAAGTGAAATCGCACAAAGTATTAAAAGTGGTAAATTTGCACTTTACTAAGAAAAATCTTAGTCGCTTAACGACTAAAAAGAAACTGGCAAAATCGTAAACTATTTAGAAAAATCTAATTAATGAATCAGGTGGAAAACAGATTGACATCGTAAAAATATTAAAGCGTAATTAAAGGAAATAAATAAACATTGTATCAAGAAAACAACATAGAGAAATACACGCTTTCCTTTAAACAAATACGGTTTGGTACAAAAGGGGTCAATCATGAGGGTTACAAAAGAATAGGCTTAGGTCATACAAAAATGTGAACTTCCTATAGTTCCCTAACCTATACAACTGCGTGTCAGATGATCAAAAATAATTTTGAAACATTGCCAACATAAGAAATAAAAGAAACAATGAAATGGGGGTACAAAACAGATTATGCATCTTGAACATCGTCGGCCTTAAAATAATCCAACATCCTGCTTAGAAATAAAAAGGCAAACACAAACAACATAAAAGGAGTAAGTCCTACTGACTCAGTAAGGTGGGGCGGGGAAAACATGATCAAACAAATACAATGCATATAATTTACTTAAGCATGATTAGAACTAATTTCCAGCGTAATAAGTATGAATTTGGATAAATTAAAATATGCAATGCATCACACTATCATTGGTTTCTGAAGAGTTCCCGAGTCGGGTTGTGCGTCTCTCCTCTCCTCGTGGGACTGTCCCGTGTCACCTACACCAGAACCTTTAAAACAACGTCGTAGCGCTCAGAAAGAGCTCACTCACTCCCTATAGTGGGGGGTTGCACTCTCCTAACATGTGTCTGGTACCGTCACTACCATTCGAGGAACCCTCGCAAGCTAGGGGTTCCTCACTTTCGTTTTCCTTCTTATAAATGTAATCACATATCCAAGCATTAAAGTACATATATAACAATGCACATTAATTTGATATGAACTTGAAAGAATCATAAATAACATAACACGTTTAAAGAATAATCATTGACAATTGAAACAACAATGATAATAACTAGAAGATCTCAGACCATTAACCTCCAATGAAGGCTTATTGGGCCTCATTAGACCATATTGGGCCTACTTCCAAAGTATTATTGGATATGATGCTCTTTCAGGGGTATTGTGCATAAAATCCATTTAGGCTCCTACACAGGCTTTGTAATTTGAGCCCTTGCTTCAACTCGGATTGAGCTCAAATTTGGGCTCCCCATCAATTTATCGTGATCTATCCAACCATGTAACCATTATCTCATTTTGGACCCTTTTACCTTAACAAATTAGGCAAAATGCCGAATCTACCCTCAGAGACCTCCAGGGTAATGTTCAACCTTTCTTTCATCATTTTGGGCTGAATTTTTTACAGGAATCCTAATATTAGGTAAAGATTCTATCTAAGAAGCTTCATACAAAAATTAAACCTATAGCTTAGGGCCGATTTGGGCAGCACCTATGTTTGCCTAAATGCTCAAGCTAAGTATTCATGCCTTTGATTGATCTATGCATTTCGAAACTTTAGGCTAAAAATAATTTTAATTTATCAATATAAAGGAGATCATAGAGCACCTAACATGTGGATTTTTCAAGAAACTTAGAAGCAAACAAAGATTATTTGCAACATCATCAAGGAACTTGCATAAATGCATCTTTTTCATGCTTTCAACTTTCATAACCTCTTCCTTGAGCCCATGAATCATTTCGTTGGCCCCATTTGGCCTTCTCTTGATCAATGATACTTCCAGGCCTTTTGGCCATCATCATTCTCAACAATGCTCAACATTTCATATCACATATGCATAACATTGTATCACAAATCTATGAAGTGCAACATGCAACACCATGAGTCATTCTTCTAGACCAAACTATGGCCTATAAGGCTCCAAGCTTAGGCTTATCACCACTACCATAGCTCATAAACTTTTTTGAACAATCAAACCATCTCAGCAATCAATCTTATACACATGCTTCAAGAAATATTCATTAAACCTTAACATGCAAGGTGTCTAGTTTAGGTTTTTACGTCGTGGCACCTATGAACCTTTCTTTTTGAAACCAATATAACTCTAACATGTTCATCGTTGAATCACAACTCTATGCACAAAATAAGCATGATCATTCAACACAAAAGAACAGGTTATCCATCCTCCACAAAACTCAAGAACCTAAACTCTTACCTTGGTGATCTCGGGTAGCACTTGATGTTTTCATAATAACACAAGATATATTGGTTAATGACACTGAACTAGGGGCTAAGAAGAAGTGGAAATGATGATGAAGAAATAGAAAAGAGGTGGTGCAAGGGGGTGTTCAAGGCCTTGGTCGAAAACCCATTTGCCAACTTACCTAGGCATGAAAGTTTTTCTTTTCTTCTTTCTCTCCTTCATCTCCCTCTTGGCCGAATGCCTTCAAGACTCACTCATCACTCTCAAGCTTAAATGGCCGGCTATGTGTGTAATGCATGGCAATGGTTGACTTTATAACCAACATTGCCATCATTTGGTCAAGGTGTGGCTGTTACAAGCAAGCCTATTGATTGGGTGGCTTGAGCAGCACAAGGGCTAGAGGAGCCAGATGACACACTCCTCCTTCCCTAGGTAATGATTAAGATCACTTACATAAGCTAAAGTCACTTCAAAATCACATCAATTGTGATTGCAAGCAAGCATGACCAGTTGATCCAAATTTGCATCTCACTATTCATGCATCAAAGGCCAAGAATATGGGACAAGGAAAAAGGACAAAGAAAACTAGACAAGACAAAGATTTCATTGTGTGTCGTGTGACCAGGCATGTCCCCGGGTATTCCCAGGCATACAGACATGCTCCAGAGGTGCTGGTCGGGCATGCAGGGCTATGACTTCCTGGGCGCATAGTACTCGGCCCTCCCGGGCACGCAGTACGCAACCGTCTCGGGCGCGCAACACTCAGCCCACTAGGGAGTGCAGTGCTCAGCCTTCCTGGGAATACCCGGGCGCGCAACACTCAGCCCACTAGGGCGCGCAACACTCAGCCCACTAGGGAGTGCAGTGCTCAGACTCCCGAGCACTCAGTGTTCTGATCTCCCGAGAGTCTGTTCTCTGCCCACCCAGGAGTTTGGTCAGACCAACCAGTTTTAAAATTTTTAAAAGAAATAAACATTAACCAACTTACTCGCATTATTCAAATTTAATAAAAAAAACCTTAAGGGCACAAAATTCAAGTTAAGTAAGAAATTTTAAGCACATGGAATTAAATGAACAAAATTCAAGGGTTCGAGAATTAGAGAAAGAAAGCACATACGCTACGCAAATAAAAAAATAGAATATTATGGTCATAAATTTATTACCCGAAACAATTAAACAAATATCAAGGAGTATAATTACTTATACTATTAGAGGAAGAAAATTGGATCAATCTAATCATATGATGAATACTAAACAAGGCACACAAAGTAAGCAGATAAAGCCAACACTAAAGAAGGAACACAATTTTCAGGTGCAAAAAACTAAACAAAAACAACTGAATATTCAGGTGCAAGACAAGAAATAGTCATTCAAGTCCTCAATGGACTAAAAGGAATTTAGAGTTAGAAAGAAAATGGAGTTTACGTGAGGAATATTCTTTGATGTTGTTTGGATTTTCGTATTTTCTGACTCTATTTTGTTTGTCTTGCTACTTGGGTTTGTTTGAGGGTTTGAGTTGTTCTTGGTTTGAGCTACACCCCATTGAAGGGAGTTTTCACCATTTTTGAGGGTATAGGTTTATGTTGGTTGAGATACGCCCCATTGAGGGGGAGTTATACATTTTGTGAAACATTTTGTTATAGTTATGAGTTTTTCCTCGTTGTGAGGCTTACTCGAGGGCTATCTTTGTAGGGTTACTTGAAAATTAATATACTCACCCGTTATAAAAAATGAAAATAGAAATCAGTCAAGGATAGTATTATTGGAAATTTTGGCCTAATTTTTAAATGCAAACTTTTAGTCAAAATAATATATTCTTATTATAATAAATATAAAAAACTATACTCAAATCAACTCTCTTTAATTTTTTACAGTCTCGTAAAATTTGATTTTTCACTAATTTTCCTCAAAATTCAATAAAATCTCAATCTACCTCAATTTTCAAAACACTTCCACTACTACAATAAAAAATTCTTCAAGTTTTTCATCAAATATTTTCACAAATCCCATAAAAAATCAAACTTAAAAATTTTCTATACAAATTCAAAAGTTTTTAAATTTTTTGCTTACCGATATTTGACTAATTGTTTTGCACATTTCCTCGGTCAAAGGGTAGAACTCGGTGGGAGACATTGCCCAAACCATACCCGACCCGCCCCAAACCTCGTTAACCACGAGAACGCCCTAAACCTGCTGGGCAGTTGAATGAATGAAGCGCACGACAAAGAAGCGGTAAAGAGCTTCCTCCGACAAACGCCATAAACGGCGCCATATTTTCTGCCCCTTGCAACCACTATGGCCACCAGGTGAACGTTAAACCTCCTATTTTCTTTCATTTTCCTCATCTATTTTTCTCAACCACCAAACACACACAACACAGGCGTCTGAGGGCGTTCAAGCGGTGGATGAAAGCCCAAGGCATCGAGTGCAGCGACGCGCTCGGCTTCACCGACATCCCCGAAGGCCAAGGCATTACCGTGAGAGCGCTGTGCGATCTCAAGGAAGGCGACGTGGTAGCGAGAATACCAAAGGCCTCGTGCCTCACCGTCAGGACCAGCGGGGCATGTGACGTGATCGAAGCCGCTGGCTTTGGCGGTTATTTGGGGCTAGCCGTGGCGCTTATGTACGAGAGGAGCTTAGGGGAAGACTCACCCTGGGCTGGTTACCTTCAGCTCTTGCCTTACCAGGAGTGCTTGCCCTTGCTTTGGACTTTGGACAAGATGGACTCTCTCCTACTTGGCACCGAGCTCCACAAGGTACATATGAGGACTGTGAAAGTAGAGCAAAAGTTGTTTCAGCTTGGAAATGGGTTGCATCTGCTCATGCCTTTTACCATTGTAGGCAGACTGTGAAAGAAGACAAAGCTCTTATATGCGAGGACTGGAAAGATAGTATTCTGCCCCTCTTGGATTCACCACCTTTCAGCCTGAGTCCAGACTTTTTTAGCATTGGACAATACTTTGCTGCTAGAAGTCTGATCTCTTCTCGGTCTTTTGAGATAGACGATTACCATGGATTTGGTATGGTTCCTTTGGCGGATCTGTAAGTGAGACATTCATTTAGCTTCTGAATTCTTCACCTAGCTTATTGCAGTTCTGTTTATGATTTCTCTATCTATATTGGTATATTATTCGTCTGTTTGGTTCTTGTAATCAGTTCAGTGTTTACAATAAGTTGGTACTCTCTGAACTCCCTGGTTCGTTGCATCTCTTTGCTAATGCTTATCCAATATCCCGAAGCTATGAATATATAAGTTAATACCGAGGAAATTGTTCCAAGGAAGTTTCCTCATCAGTGTATATATGGACACTTCTAAAGCCAGATTCCCATAGGATTGGCTGGAGACTGCAACGAGTGTGAATCAATTACTATGGAATCAAACAGGAGTAAACTCCTGACCAGTCAGCATGGCCATAACTCATGGACACATTTATGACTTTGCATCACCTGTGATTAGTCTCTGCAATTGTGTCAGTTCTACACTTTAGATGTTGAATGCCTATTCCTTTTAGATGTTTGCTTTAGGAGCTATGTATTTTGAGTTGACCTTTTCTTACTTCAAATTTCAAGGCTGAGACATTATTCCCCTGTTATTTTTAAGGGAAGATTAATCTTTATTTGAAGCAACAGCTGACTTTAGATCCTGATGAACCCTGTGGTATACCATTAGCGATTCAGGGTGTAATGATTGAAAGCTGCTTATTTAACAAACTAACTTCGTTTGCGTGGGTGGTGTGTGGGCTGGGTACAAACTGCTTTAGTTTATGCTACCATGGGACAACATGCTGTACAGGTCTTTCTCTGTCTTGAAAAAGGATATAAATTAGTAAATTCCTTCTTGTGGTCATGGTACAAAACACCTTTTCATAGTTGAGATTACTGTTTAATGTCTATTGTATGCGAATGTTTACTTTCTTAGTGCAGGTTGGAAGATGCTATCATATGTTTCTTCTTTATTGAATTAATTAATTAAGTTTCTTTCTTGTTTGGTTGGGGAAGATTCTATCATACATGGAGTTGTTGTTGATGGTTCCCTATGTGGTTCTTACATCTTGATGATTAATTTACCATTAATCTCCCTTACATGAAATCCAGTTTTAATCACAAGACAGGAGCTGAGGATGTACACTTCACCTCTGTATCTTCTCATTCTGATTCTGAAAGTGATGCTCACTTCAACAAAAATGATGTGTATGTTGGTGCTGGTGATAATGAACTGTCGACTCAAAAATCCTCTTCCGATGGGGAAGTGTCGGATATCACTCTTTTCAGGAAGAATCCCTGTAGTAGTGACTCCGATTGCTCTTCAATTTCAGGGGAGCAGAACCCAGTGCTAGAAATGATTATGGTGAAAGATGTCGAAGTTAGATCTGAGGTTAGAATTTGTTCTTTTCCGAGGAGTTGCTTTGTCAATGAATTTCTCCCTTCAGGGTTTCAATGTAGTCCTGTAGATCTTCAATTTAAGGTGCATTAATTGGATATCTTTGGCAGAAAAGCACCATGGTCGAAATGACTCAACCTCTTCTCTTTCTGGAGTTGAATGGCTATTGTCATCAATTAAAGGCCCAAACACGGACCTTCAGAAGAGAGAAGTTTTGCAGTCCCAATCCTTGCGTGTGTTTTTTTTGGTGGGGAGCAAGGATGTTTCTTGAATATGGGGATGGTATTTTGAATTTTAAAAAGTAGTAAACCCCGCCGATTTTTTCCCCTCCAAAATAATCACGTCAAATTTGATTGTACTCGTTGAACCTTAATTTCAATTCTGACAAAATGTAGTAACAGGAAGTGCTCTTCTGAGTTGTGTTCCCTTGTTGATACTATCTGATCACCGCGTAGGTTGATTAATGTTTGTAATTTCCAATAAAAAAACTTCCCTCTTTTTTACTATGTTATTGTAATATCCGCTTTCCAATACTTACCGGGGGAAATAAAAAAGAGCTTTAAATAGTTAGTGCTTGATGTACAATGACTTGTTGTCAAACTGATCATTTTATCGTCTTTTCCTTTTTCCTCCTCTCAGGTCTTTAATACATACGGATCATTGGGCAATGCAGCATTGCTTCACAGATATGGATTTACAGAGCCAGATAATCCATTTGACATTGTAAACATCGACTTGGAACTAGTACTCCAATTGACTTCGACTTTGTTTTCTGGTCGGTACAGTAGAGCAAGACTGTCCCTGTGGAGAAGATTGGGTGACTGTGGATATGTCAACCAGAACACTGAATATTTCGAGATCTCATATGATGGGGAACCCGAAATTGAGCTGTTGGAATTATTGTACATAATGCTGTTACCAGAGGATGCATATCATAAGTTGGATCTTACAGTGTCAGTTACAAGGAACTTAAATGGATCTATAGGCTCGATTTTGTTGGAAGAAGGCGAGTCCACTAGGGAAAAAGCTTCAGATGTGAGTAAGGATTTGTTGTTAACAAAGGATGTATGTAATGCTCTTTGTTCACTGGCAGATATGCGAGAGAATTTGTATGGTTCTAATTCTATAGAAGATGATACTCAAGCACTTGACAGTTGTTGCATAAAAGAAAGAAAGTTGTACCATTCCTTAATGTTGCGTGTCAGTGAGAGGATGATCCTGTGGAGGCTCAGAACTTATGCTGTTGGTGGTGCTCACACTTTTAGAGCTTCGAAGCGATCCTCAGTGAGGAAGAGGTTGAAGAAGACATGAAACTTTGAGCACCTTCTAAATGTATTAATGGCATTTGCTATTACCTGCCTGTTCTTGTGTTGCTCCAATTTATTATCCAAATCACCCTACATAGGGTACACCGCCACGATTTTGCTGCAAAACTTAGGTTTCTTGAATAAACCAAGCTGAAACAATTGGCAGTTGGTGTGCAATCTCACCAATCCAGAGTAGATGGTATACGTTTAGCCAAACCCAAAAGTTAAAGCTTTAAGTGTTGCTCGTTTCGGATTTCATTGGTCTGTTGAATTTGCTTTGGAGGAAAATGTTCCCACTGGAGACACTGATGATGAAAATATGAAGTTCCTTGATTTTATTTTGGTTTTGATATAATTGCCTCGGGCAAGCTTCATGTTGGCCATGTATTTTTCAGTTAGCAATTATCTCGTCCATGCCTGAGGACATGTGTTCATTAAGCCATCTCCATCGACGTAAACAAGGGCCTGAAGCGGTTGTGCTGCTTTCGAATTCTATGTTTTTTTTGTTCTTTTCTCATTAGGAAAAAATAGTGTTGTTTCTTAATTTGTATGCGGGTTTATTTAGTTTCTTGAATTTTCTCGTCATTTGTTCAAGTGAATGGTTTATGCGATATTGTTGTTAGCCTTGAAAACGAAATAATGATTTTGTTATTTTGCTTTCTCCTTGCCAAATTTGTTGCAGTAATATATGTTGATGTCGGTTATTCTTTTTTTAAAACAATATCTTAAACTAAAGTATAAAATGGGTACAGAAAGTGGGCCCTCCTCTTATTTCCGATCCAGCCCGGCATGGCTGCGTCAGGTCAGGTCAGGTACTGCTAACTGCTAAGAGCGCAGCATAGGCTTACCCGTCTTTTTTCTTCTTCTTCTAGTATAGGCTTCCCCATCTTGGATTCTTGATTAGTATTCCTACAAACAGCAGCTACTACAGTGAATTTATCACAAATAGCGATATCATTGCTTAGTTGGGATAAACATTTTGGGAGGAGGAAGGCGATGGATGATGTGGTTGGTGGAGGGAATTTCCTGGTCAAATTCTACATTGGTTGGTCCAGGAATTTGAGACGAAAAAGGCTTATGACCAGGCTGTTATTCCACTGTCTGAAATTATCCTCGATAAGATACACAGCCCGGCTCTAGCGGGAATGTTACTTGATGTGAAGATCAATGGAGGCGTAGAGGATGAAAAGGGGTCTGGTTGGTGGAGGAGGTAGGCTGCCATAAGACGTAGGACGATGATGGTGCAGGAAGAGGTTTGATGGAGGATAGGGCTGGCCAAGGGGATAGAATATGGGGATGGTCAGTGGGAAGGTGGTAGCCTGTGGTAGGTGGGGAAGACAAAGCCGGTAGGTTGGTGGAGAATGATTGCTGGGCAGGTGAGGATAACCGTAGAAGACCGCAGCGTATTTTGGGATTTTATAATAAATGACAGAACCCCGACATAATACGAAGTTACTATTATATATATCTGCTGAAGTTGGAAGGTCTCTCTGTCTCTCTCCCCCCAACCCAATATAGCTGTATCAGCACCGGCACCATCAGAAACAACCACAGCGGGGTTGGGTGCGATTTAGATAACTTGTAGGAAAGGGATGGACACGTTCTACATATCTCATGGATCGCCGACGCTGTGCATAGACGAGGCGATACCGGCAAGGCATTTCTTAAAAGCCTGGCAGGACGAAAGTATCTGCCCCAGGCCTACTGCCATTCTCGTCGTTTCCGGCCACTGGGACACGCCCGTGCCCTCCGTCAACGTCATTACTGGCCGCAACGAAACCATCCACGATTTCTATAATTTCCCCAAACATATGTACGAGGTATAACGCGTACCTACAATTTTTGCATATCTGTGTTTGTTATAGCCAACTTTGATTGCGTTTATTAGAAAAGGGGAAGTCTTCTTATTTATACTGTTTTGCCAAATAATTGTGGAAGGGGTGGGTGATGGACGTTAACTGATTTGATTTTTGCGTCATAATTTTGGAAGATTTAGGTGGGGGAAGAGTTGGGTGGGTGATTGATGTCAACGCGTCTTCCGCGGCGTTTCCTAAACAAGCTTTTTAAAACTCCATTCTACATTTCTTACATGAGGAGGGATTTTAGATGTTTTGAGGATTGTTCTTTGTCTTTGGATAGGTTAAAAGGCGTTTTGTTGTCTTTACTTTTCTGTTGGGTGACCTCGATGCTTGGTTGCCCTGTAAGTCACCCAAAATGCTGTGAATGAGCTCCCATTTAGCCAAAAGATGGGATTCCAGTGCATTTCCCAATCCTTGCGAGTCACGAGGGCCTGTTGAATTCCTAAACAAGCTTATATAGTTCTAGAGGTTTCTGTTTAAAAGGCCCTTCTTTCCTGCTTTATTTATATTCCTTGGATTAGGACGTTATTTTAATTTTTTTGTCCATGAATAACTAATTAAGTTCCTTATTTGATTGCCTCCTTTCCCTATTAATTCCAAAGCAGCAGTCCTATGTACCATTGGCATTTGACTTTCAGTCATGCTTTTGACCTGCATCAATGTCCGTTGACCCTCAAAGTTTTGATAGCTTGTATATATGCATATCCATAGATATATGTATGTTAGCACTAGCTGAGATCGAAGTTATCTTTCTTGCTGAATTCGTTCCTTGGTACGAAATGATGGGCCAATCATTCACTTCATTGGTTCCAATGGTGGCAGTTGCAGACTGTTCAATCACTAAGAGGATCAATACCAATCAAATTAATAACCTCTCTATGTAAAGGTTTGTCCATTATTTTCCAGACTCGGGGGAGTTCTCAGCCCAAAAGACGTGACCATGCACACCTATGCACCTTCAAGTGTTATAGATAGAAGTTTCATGTTTGACCACTTGTGGATGTTGAATTATTATTGATTTCAATCTTTAGGCAGATTGGACTCGCTTCTAACCCAGAAATATGGTCAATTGGTCAACTTTGATTGCGATTATTGTTAGTCTTTTGCGAAAAGCCTGTGCAGGGCTTTCATCGTTTTTCTGTTTATTTATATAAATTCCCCCCAGAA
The DNA here is from genome assembly GCA_963930655.1 of Myrica gale. Taxonomy (NCBI): domain Eukaryota; kingdom Viridiplantae; phylum Streptophyta; class Magnoliopsida; order Fagales; family Myricaceae; genus Myrica; species Myrica gale. The sequence goes on along the minus strand of OZ005616.1, from coordinate 24,090,751 downwards.
ACAGAGAAGGAAAAGTCTTCTTCTTTACGCTGTTTTGCCAAATAATTGTGGAAGAGATAGGTGGGGGTAGATTTGGGTCGGTGATTGATGTCAACGTGTCTTGCGCGGCGTTTCCCAGATGAGGCTATATAGTTCTAAGGGTTTTTGTTTAAAAGGTCCTTCTTTCCTCTCTATATCTATTCCTGTCCTTGTGAATAGGAAGTTTTTCAATTGTTTTTATCTCCATGTGAAAGTACTTAGGTTCCTTAGTAGAATTGCCTCCTTTCCCTATAACATTTTCTGAAGTAGCCATTATATGTAAACAGTTATTCATATGTTTTTTTTATGAATAAGCAACATTTTATTAGAAAAGAAACAAAAAGAAAGAGAGGGAGAACAGTACAAAGGCTGTACTAAACTCACTCAAAGCATACAAACATTTATTCATATGTACCATTAGCATTTGGCTCAGTCATGCTTTTGACCTGCATTAATATCTGCCGAACCATAAAGTTTAGATAGCTTGTGTATATTGTCAGTAGATGAGATTGAAGCTTTATAAAGTTGCTGAATCTAAAGTATCTCATGCTCGAAAAAGGCGCAAAACCATGTACGCTCGTTGAAGGTTTATGTTTGGCTGATTTTTGGGAGGTGATTTGTAACTTACAACATAAAATGTAGATAGTATCCTTAAATTTTGGTCTTAAGGAAGATCGGACCTGCTCCTAAGCCAGAAATAGTGTCAAGTGAGGCTACCTGGACTTGCAAAAATGCTTGAGAGGGGGGGCACCGCCAGGGCAATATGTTGCATTCTCTTCTCATTCTGTTTGTTTCATTGTATACCAGCTCAAGTACCCTGCACCGGGAGCTCCAGAACTGGCAAAGAGGGTTAAGGAGCTGCTCATGGCATCAGGCTTCAAGCGTGTGGATGAAGATAGAAAACGAGGGCTGGACCATGGTGCATGGGTCCCCCTCATGTTGATGTACCCAGAAGCAGATATCCCAGTGTGTCAACTCTCCGTACAGTCAGATAGGGATGGCACTTATCACTACAACTTGGGGAAGGCGTTGGCCCCTCTTAAGGAAGAAGGTGTCCTTATCATGGGTTCTGGGAGTGCTACTCATAACTTGAGGTTCATTTTACCCAGAAACAGTCCTGTTCCTTCTTGGGCTTTGGATTTTGATACCTGGCTTAAAAATGCTCTTATTGAAGAAAGGTAACCAATGAGTGTTTAGTATTTTCTTCACTCATGTTTTTTGTTCTACATCTAGTCACATCGCACATTCTGCAAGAGCTCATGGGAGCAACCTATGGTGAGATCTTTTGGTTGATATAGCTGTAGTTCTGTAAAGTGGGCACATAATTGACCCTCAGTGGCTAGCATAAAATGTTTCACAAAATGGAGGTCCCCACTTTGAATCTAGCCCTCCACCTTTCCTCTCCCTTAGGGCTGAAGTTGTGATTGGAAAATTTACCCAAGTAATGGCTAGGACCCTTTTAGCTTCAAGTAGTCAGATTATTAAAACGATTCGGCTCGGAAATTGGTGTAGATTGGTAAGTGAACCACTTCAAGATAGGAGGCCAGTTACATGGGAGCTCAGGACTAGTCCATACCGTTTGCTTACTGATGCAAAGCAACGGAATAAACTCATACTTTGTAGTCCACATTTGTTTAGAAGGACGAGTGTAGGCTTTTTGGTCTATTTTAGGAGTTCGATGCTAGGTTAAGCATCTTTCTAAAAAAGGAAAAAAAGAATGTGTGATTTAGAGTTTCATGATAGGTTTTAGATGCTGATTCTTACACCTTGGGGGGGGGGGGGGGTTGGTGGTGAATATAAGCCGTAATCATGTTCATTGTTAATGATCTAATAATACTATTTTTTTGATGATTTTTCTCATTGTGCTTTAAAATCAAAGCATTCTCATCAAGGTTGGTGGTGGGCTTTTACCCTTAACCAACCACAAGGGCATTATGAGTCAGAAAATGCCCAGGCTTTTGAACCTTTACTGTCATTTGGATAGTGATCTGAGTTCGAATTAGCTCCTGAAGTTTTGTGCTTGAGGATGTTGTTCAGAAAGTAGGCGTGGAACTTGCTCAATAGGAGGCAGGGTTTGTCAAATGTGTGGGAGTGCCAACCCAATATGGGGGACTAAGATAATACATATGAGCTTGAGGATTCTTTACTCCTTTTCTTTCTTGAATTCTAATCATGGCTATTGTTGCACTGGAAGTGCAATCTATATAACTTCATTAACTTGTACAGTTTGAAATAAGTGTTCACTACTTCCTGTAGATACGAGGACGTGAATCACTGGGATGTGAAGGCACCATGTGCAAAAATGGCTCACCCTTGGCCAGATCACTTTTACCCATTGCATGTTGCCATGGGTGCTGCGGCTGAAAATGCAAAGGCGAAACTCGTCCACCATAGCTGGGACATGGGTACTCTTTCTTATGCTTCTTACCAGTTCACAGCAGCTACCAGCTGATCTACATGGCAGAAGTGCGCTAGTATATTGTATGTGCCATCTCATTATCTTTGAAGTCTGCCGTAATGTAATCTTCAAATAAGGTTGGATGCCAGCTGAATCTGCATTGTGGAATTGCACTTTGTTTGATGTCCTGTCTCATTATCTCCAGTCATTTGTGCTGTTATGCTATTCTCAAACGAATTTGGATACAAACTGGAAGTTCTTCTAGACATGTAAATATGTGTTTGTTATGATGTCAACTTGTAAAAATTGCTGCTATTTAAGTTTGGTATAACTATAGAATGTGGAAGTTTGGTGGATTTCAGTTGTCAGACTACAGCTCTAAAGATGGTGTTATGTTTTGACCTGGCAACATCTTAGCAAGTAGATGGAGCATATTTGAAATCAGCATTGCTTCGTTGCTGGGGCCTTGAACCTCTGATATAGGCTTATGGACCAACTTGATCGTCTGCAGTCAATCAATTTGTCGATCGTCTGCAGTCTCTTTGAGTGGATGTTATGAATATTCATGGACCCAAAGGGAGTGAGGAAAAAGAGGATATCTCTGTTTCTACAATAAAAAAAGAAAGAGTCTAAACTTTCTCCAGGAAAACTCTGAAGTGCTTCTGCGCAAAGGAACTAAGGACCAAGAAAACATTTAAGGTTTCCGGCACTGTAAAATTTAAGGTTAAACATCAAATGTGCGAATTCAGAAGCATCATAATCCATAAACACAAGATGTTGAAATTTTTAACAAATCCTCATGATGAGTAGTGAAGGTTTGGTATGTGTACTCTTTCCTTTAGACACCCAAAATTAAATGGGAAATGGATACACAAATAAAAGCCCTTAGTCCCAAAGGAATAAGCTTGTTGATCTGATCATCTAAATAGGATTCAGTGGGACTGGAAAAGGGTCTCATATTCGAGGTTTTAAAAGCAAAACGAAAGTGCTTATTTTTCCCATTGTTTAAGATGGTCACGAGTGGCTTTTTGACCCATTGGCACCATTAGCTTATAAATAATCGCAAAGAGAAGGGATTAAAGAAGAGGAGCTACCTCAAAGCTTACTTCTGTCTATTTCCTGCCTTTCAAGCAACATCTAGAAACCACAATTTATGAAGCCTAAGAATGTCCCGCTGTCCTATGCTTAGCTCTTAAACAATCATTAAGGCTAGGTAGATGAACTTTAAAAAGAGAAGAGGTGCCATCAGACTGCCGAGCTATTCAGGTCTAGAATACCCCATAGATATGGTCTTATGAATCACCTCGGGATGTTGAAGCATAGCCGCTTCAAATTTGTGTCTTAGCTTACGTCTTCTTTCAGTACTAGCTAACACAAGCATATAAACCGAGCAAGCATTAGACAAGAAGAAGCAATTTTTGAAAATTAAAAGAATGATGAATTTATTTTGAACACCTATTAAAGCGCCCAAGTGTCAAAAGGTAAAGAGGAAAAAGCACCCCTAATTTTATTGTTCATTGTCATATCTTTTACAGACAAGTGACAAATGTTAAGTACTGGGAGGTAAATAAACGGAGAGATGTGTTACAACCAAGAATTGAGCTTTTATCTTCAAATTGAAATTTAATCTTCAGCTGAAAATTCACAAAAGAAATATGCAGCTCTAAAACCTATATCAAAGTCCGATTGACCATCTTATCTATTAGCATCTGCTGGAGTGGTTGAGGACCTTTCGAGTTGGATCTATTTATAATTACAAGTAGTTGGGAATTCATTTTTTGGTTGGAAAAACAACAAATCCAACATCCATATTTGGCAAGATCAGTCATCTTGTTTGAATGCAATTGCATGTTAGCCTTTGAAACTCAAAACGGTACATTGAAAGTTGGGTAGATCCATTAAAGTTGAACCAGCAAGTACAGTGGCAGGCAAGAGGATATTTCGAGGCTGAGTGGCATACATGTGGTCTCTCTCTCTCTCTCTCTCTCCCCCCCTTCTCCCTCTCAAGCAATAATAGAAAAATAAGAGGAAATGATTTATGTTTTCAAACGATCTAAAGTTATAGAAATGATTCTGGTACTTGAAATGCTTTATAAAGTGATAAAATTCTTAATTATAGAACTACATGTGGATTTGAAACCATTATGCTCCTTAAAATTCAATGCCTTCTTGATCTGATTATCAATTTCCCTTATAATCACTCGTAGGAATGTATATAATGATCAATCAGAACCTTTTTCTGCATTCAGGAAACATGCATAATAGACATTTTTAGTCAATTAATGTTGTTATTCAGGACAATTATGAACCAGTGAGTTGCGAGTTTCTTCAAAATAGTAATTGAGTCTTTGTTTCTTATGGAACGCTAGATCTTTAGCTTTGAGTGGAGCTTCTGTGTCTAACTCTTTCTTTTGTTCTCAGGGGTAAGGTTATCTTAGCTGTAATCAGCTTGCAGAGTGTTATAGTAAGTGTCTACTGCTGCAGTTAAGGATGCATGCATGCATATGTGCTGTGTATACCCATACATTAAGCGTCTATATATGTAGATCAAAGAAAGCATGTTCGTGCGCATGCATGATTAACTAAAATTCCTTACATTACATTCCATTGAATCTTTATTTATTAGATGTTAAGAAGTGAAATTAAAAAGAAAATAATCAAATAATTTAGTTAACTTGTAGGAGACACGGTGATTTTCTAAGACTTATATTTAGAGGGCATGCTTCATTTGCAATGATGATAAGAATCTACGGTCTACCCTAAATTTTATACATGGTCTTGAGCTTAATTTCCAGTTAAAAAATGTCTAAATGGGCATCCAAAGTTTTTGTCACCATGTAGTAACCAAATCTAGCACACAAGAGTGACGAGAACTGGATAGGAAAGAAAAAGCAACTACCTCGAGGGCGCCAAATAAAATCTAGCAACTAGAGGAACTTTGTCAATGCAACTATTTGAATTAGAGTTCTGGTCGAGGCAGCTGTGAGATAAGTTCCTTAATTTGAAACCTTTGGAACCACTCTATAATCAAGGTGATTCCTTGTCAGCGGTGCACTTTCCTCAGTTACTAATTGTGCATCTTTGGAACCATTCTTTAACGGCAAAGCTACGAGCATATATATTGGTTTGAAGTTTTTTTGCATGGATGACATTTTACTCAACTAATTGGATAACTCCATTACCCTTTCCTAGCTAAATGCTAGCAAGAGCAAGGGGATCTCTCCATTTCACATGGTGTTTTAGTGAGACAGAGACTAAGGGGGTTTTATACGGAGTCCAGTTCATTATACAAATCTAAACGTCCATATTTTGATGGATACAACAGCAAGAGGTAATGCTAAGCTTTGCAAGGTGTTCCATGGTAATACAAATCTCCATTGGAAATGCGGAATGGAATTTTGTGTCCATAAGAGAAAGGAGAGATGTAGAGGAATGGAGGAAGCTTCCACTTGTTTGTCTAACCTATGCTTAGTGCCAAGCAAACAAAAAGAAAAAAAAAAGAATCACATTGAATTGTTGTGTAAATTACGATGGTTTCTTGCATGGTAAGAGTCGCCTTCTAAAACAAAAGCTTTCAACTTCAGAGAATGTCAATTTGATTTGCAATGGTTTCAAGCGTTCCTTATTTATTAATTAACGATTTTGGACGTTTTTCTATGGCTTAGGTTTGATATCTGATAGTGCAAGCAAAGCAACCTTTTTAAATCCCATGTGCAGCTTTCTGCAGATCCCTCTGCCTCTAAGGAATTTATTCCGTACCCTTAATAGGTTCTCTACTGATTAAGTTCACCAAAAAAACAAAAATTGTGTGCCCTTTAAATCTCCGTCTCTCACATTTGTGTTATATATAAGCTTCAGTTGCTTCACTTGCGGAATTCCCCATCAAGCCTATTTCTTGCAGCCTTCCTCACTCTTTCAACTTTGCGTCCTCATTCCTTCTTCTACCTTTCTCTAGAAAAAGGCAGAAAATTTATTTTCTGTTTAACACCTATTTGTTTTATTGGAGAAAATTGAGCTCAATATCTCCATTTAGAATTTCGATATTGCTATCCATCTTCCATATTTCCTGTTTACTTTCTGTTTATGAATAAAAAGAATTCGGACATCAAATCAGCTTCCTCCCGGTATTTACAAGTGGTTTCCTTTAGACAGTCTCTTTGTTTTCTCCCACCATCTGCAAGTGGAAAGTAGCAAGGTTATTTGCAGTTGTTGTAAAGCTTTGAAGCCATGACCACCGTCAATCTTCGTCATTGCTGCTGAGTTTGACAAGGACCCCAAGGGTCTTAACACTTGCCAAAGGGTCCCAAGAATCCCACAAAAAAGGATAATTAAACCAGTTAAAAGGTTGGAGAGGGAGAGCGACAGAGAAAGGAGAGAAAATAAGAGATGATCAATTCAACCGAACATGGAGAAATTCCATTTTCGAGAAACAACATTCATACCGGGGGAAATGGTCACACGGCTCCTTCGTCAGAAGCACAACCCTCTGATGTGGCAAGCCCTCCAATCTCAGAGGACCACAGACCCCACAAGAAAGTCGTGAGGTACAAGGAGTGCCTCAAGAACCATGCAGCGGCACTTGGGGGGAATGCAACTGATGGGTGTGGTGAGTTCATGCCAAGTGGAGATGAAGGCACCATTGAAGCCTTTAAATGCTCAGCCTGCAACTGCCACAGAAACTTCCACAGAAAAGAGATTGATTCTGACTGTTCCTCCTTATCCCTATGTTACCACACTCCATTAATACTCAACAGTGCTGAGAGATCACCCGCATTGGGCCATCCTCACAACGCAATTCTTGGGTCTCCAGTGGGGTACCCAACAAATACCGTGATAATGTCATACAGAAGTGGGTCGGTCGCTTCAGAGTCTGATGAGAAGGATGATGACTATGGAAGTGGTGCTGTGGCAAGGCCAGCTGCAAATGTGAGAAAGAGGTTCAGGACTAAGTTTACAAAAGAACAGAAGGAAAGGATGTTGAGCTTTGCAGAGAAGGCAGGGTGGAGGATGCAGAAGCTAGAAGAATCTGTTGTGCAGCAGTTCTGCCAAGAAACTGGGATTAAGAGGAGAGTTCTTAAGGTGTGGATACATAACAACAAGCACAACTTCGCAAAGAAAAACTCCACTAGCTAGATGAAGCACTGCCTCATATTTCATCCCCTTAATGCTCAAAATTTCCCTTTTAGCATTTCTCGTTATTCTATGTAGATCTTTTCGTCATCTAAAATTTTCATTTGCTGGCTGTGCGAATCCTTAAATGGTTCGATTTCTACTGTCGTAGTGTTATTTAGGGAGTTGGCAAAAGGAGAGTTTCAGCACTGGCAAATGTCAATGCTCTTGAAGTCTTCATAATTGTTTATTTTAAAAACTTAGAGTCTCCTTTCCTTTTTTCTTTGGATACTTTCCTTTTGCTTTCAGTCTAAATTATAGATGCAGGAAATGAAATGAAGTCAATAATATCGGGTGTATATATGAAGTAATTCCGCAGCATCACCCACGAAGGTATACCTGACTCTGACTGGACTCTGTTTTTTCTTTGTTTTTTTTCCAAGGCAAATGATAATCTTCATTAATAAGCAGAGCACAAGCCCTTTCTAGACCAAATGTTATACAGCCCGTCACATAAAACATGGTAGACCTAAAGTCAATGACTCTTAACCAAGTAAATATTGCGTAGGAAGGATGCAATCCTTGGCATCTTGATCCAAGTTCCTAGAGACTACTCGCTTAAAAAAAGTGGCTACATCTAGGGAGTACTCCAAAATTTACCACTAAACTTGAATGAACTATTTGAGTACCGTTAAGAGACGGCCTTGTCATTGGTTGGAGAGAGGATAAGTATGATCTTGTACTTTGGAAGCGCAAAAATCGCACGATAATGAATGGAATCTGATGGATGAGCCATTTTCAACTTCGTTATCTCGGTGACATGCATGCCTCCAAGCCTTACTGAAGACAATGTGGAAGAAGATGGATTGCATGTTCAGAGTTTTACTTTAAAGACAGCAAAGTGAATTTGTTGAGTCGCATATGAAACTGGTGTTTTAAGATTTTACTGTTCCTTTTTTTTTTTCATGCAGTCCATATGAAACTGGTGTTCTAATTTTGGCTTATCAACGAGTTGTTAAAGATTTTATTTGGGGTTATAAGCACCTTTTGGAAAAGCATTTCGATTACTATCGGATATGGAAAAATGGTAGGCATCAACGCCCTTGTCTTCTCTGCACAATGTTCAGTGATTAATGTGAAACGCAGTAGAGATAAGAAACACATCCAACTTTGATGCAATCTACCCAAACCAACACAACATCCAAGACGTATAAGAGATAATCGACCAACAAGTATGGCTTCCAACCTCTTGTCGCGGTTAACCGAAACATCATACTTGAGCACGACGGCTCTTGGCAGAAAAGGAGGAATTTCGACAAAAGAAAGAGTGAACAAACGTTGGAATCCCACCAAAGGGGGTCGGTGCATGGGACATTGGATGTATGGCATGGTCGTGAGAAAGCTTAGGAGCCCAAGGAATCCAACCCCATGGCCGGAGCTCCTCTTGCCGACCCGCTTTGGTCATTGCATAAGCTTGTAGTCGTAGAGGGTTTTGACAGAGAGGAGAGATCTAGAACAGTGACTCCGAGTTTTGTCCACCACAAACATTTAACTCTAGAAATTTCTCCTCACCCCCTTACAGTCCTCTTCTCCCGCTTGTGGCTTGCGGTGGGAGGAGCTCCGGCTCCTCCCACCGCCCCCCCTTCTCCGTCCCCCTCCTCTTCTTCCTCCCCTCCCTCTTTTTCTTTCTCCTCCTCTATTTCTCTTCTGTTTTCCCCCCTCTTTCTCTTTTGACCGGAAGCTAAATGGTAGATCTCGGTGCTTCTCCTCGCCTGGGGTGGTCACAGCCCTGCTCATTTCCATTTGCTCCTCCCAACGAACCCAACAGTGCCGGTCCGGTGATTTTTGGTCGGCGCGTGGTGCCCCACGCGCAGCATCTCTTCCAGCCCCCGCGCACACGACATCTCTTCCGGCGGTCTTGGTTGCTGTTTCGGCGTTCGGCTTCTCTTCCGGCGGTCTTGGTTGCTGTTTCGGCGTTTCCGCTCGTCCATGGTGGAGTTGCTTCCGTATACTGTGCTGTTTGTAGTGTTTTTGCTGTTTTTGTTGGCTGTTTTTTGGGTTATTTTTTGTTGGTTGTCCGGCCCCTGAGTGGGCTTTTGCTGATCCCTTGTGGATCTGTCCAGCCCTTGTGTCGGCTTTTGCATCGAGCTGTTGTGCTTATTTACTGGCTGTTTAGGTCCTGGTAGCTGCGTCTACCGAGTCCGGCTGTCGCTCCCTCTGCTTTGCATGGAGCATATAGCGGTTGTATCTGATCCATGTTTTGGATCATGCCGGTGTTATATCGCCTGGTTGCTGTATTTTCGGCTCTTGGAGCATGATCAAGAAAAAAAAAAGACTCCGAGTTTTGTCCACTTTGGTTCCAGTACTATACATGTTCTAGAATTTGAAATATTGATGGCGTGAACTTGTAGGAATATCTGAAAAACACAACGCGAGCCTAGAAATCTATTGCCTACTTACAAGAGTTGGGGGACATAATTTGAAATATTGGAGTTAGACCAACAAAATTCGTTTCCAGTAGAGGACTATTAAGTCTAAAGCTTAGGATACCCACAGAAGCTAAAAATTACAGTTGCAGGTCTAATTATGATAATCGTAGGCACTAATTGCCCTTGTTATTTTATAAAGGCCACTGCAATTGATTCCTACATTTTTTTAGTTTATAATGGTGGCTAGTGGGTTTGTTAGGCGGCTGATCTTGATTTCCTTGCATTTTCTCTGCACACCATGATATGATTAACGTTAAGACCAGCTCAAAGGTTGATTCTTAAGACATGCTTTAGACTTGGATACTCATCTAATCCAACTAGGGACTCTGCTTTTCATGAAGAGACAGAAGGTTATAACAACAAAAAGCTAATGGTGGATGTTACTGCCGCGTTGGATTGGGACATTTCTGGTGAAGTTACCACCATTCGGAGATTGCTGCAGGATCATTTAAAGTGGAGCTTTGTTTGGATCCCTCGTGAAGCCAATATGGCTGCCCATAATCTAGCCAAGTGGCGTTTTCTAGTTCAGTCATTGGGGAGTTTTATCAGTCGGAGTTACCGGTTGATGTTGTAAATTGTGATCATGAGGCTCATGTGACTCTGCCTCCCTAACGTATTTCAGGATGCTTGCTTAAAAAAAACAAACAGAAAAGAAGCATTTCATCTGGCTAGCGCCCCTAAATTGCTACTGAGGTGAACAAGGCAAGTTGATAGAACTTCAAAGGGGCAGTTCTCCAGATGTTTCAGTCTGTCAAGTTATCTTACTAAGGAAATGGAAGAGATTGAACAAAGTTTTTTTTTCTTAGCAAACAAATCAAAATCATAGTTGACTATGGTAGTGGGAAACTTGAAATTCCTCTCCCAAACTCGGACGTTCTACGCATCCTTGTGGACAAATAGTCGAGTTAGCTTCAAAATCATAGTTCACTAGCAGAGAAAATAATGCTCCACACGCACTACTATGCCCTTGATTTGACTGAATAACAGCAGTCTTGGACCTCAGCTATACCACAAAGTCGCATCCCACTCAATCTGGGGAATGTTCAAATCCTTTATTGCAATTCAGATCTGTAAATCCATTTCTCTTATGTTGGTTTAATGACTTCGACATTTCTTTTTCACCCTCCTACAATTTTAACTCCAACTCTAAGAATCCTGGCCGCATTTTAACTACTCTTTAACGTAATGACTCTTCCCCTGTGCTGAAGTATACTTTTGGTCTCTTGACCAACTTGGTCAATGACTCTCATTTACAACTCCCCCTCTGTAAGCACACCTCATCAACATCCCCTGATTTGGAAAGCGTATACAAACTTGCTCTAATATGCATTCCACAAGAAAGAAGTGCGCCTATAAGCTTGGATTTCTAGCTGTATTTAACTACTTCAGCACTAGTTCATAGATTATGTTCCTCCCACAGTTCAAAGCTGGATTAGCGCCTAAATCTTAGGCATGCAAAATATTAATACCATGCCAGCACGGCAGATGCATGCAATCAGTGGACTTTGGAAGAAATAGAAGCAAAGTAAGACAAAATGCATCTTGACAAAGGATCACCACAATTTCATCAAAATGTTCCCCTTGTCAGGAGACAAATTCAGTTCAATGAGTTGGTTTTCAAGTAGTTCAACAACACAGGTGAAAAGACTACATAGCTCGATAACAGGTTAATTTCTATCAACATAGCCGTGCCAAGTTCCTTCTCCTAACACAGATTGCAAGAAGTAGTACTACCCAAGGAAATTGGTGAAGATGACAACCTCAGTCCAATGCACAGACACCTTAGAACTCAATTCTGGCCAACTGCATTTAGAGTGAACTAAACTCCTGGCGTGCATAAGTCCACAACAGTGACTCACGTCAGGTTGAAGATCGTGTTGAGAAGTTCTTGATCATCAAATAGTATCTCATTGAGAGGATTAGCCTAAAAATCTGTGTCAAAACAAGATACCATGACCTTTGAAACCATGGACCTCGCAAAAGGAATGTAGCTCAAGCTATACCTGTCAATGACGTGACCAAGAATTGGGGCAAAATCATAAATAAATTGGTGCAACAATGAGAAAACAGAAAGAGAAGTTGCATATCCATCAAGACGGAGTAAGCTGAAAAACACAATTAATTTCCACTCCTATACGAGATCAGGAAAATACACACAAGACATAAGTCAGAAATTGACTGATTAAGACTACTTTATCTTCACTCGAGCATTCACATTTTGAGCCAATTCACAATTGACAACTTGACAACCTATTTCATACTATAGGCTTCAGCAATTGGGGAAAATACTGATTTGTTGGACATAACTGGTGCAGCAAATGTTATAAGCGAGGGCAAAGAGAAACAAAATACAAGTGCAACTCAGTGTAATGAAATTCCAGGCACAAGAACTCAGCTATGACAGACTCTTTGTCAACATGCGACCAAGCACAAGATTCAGGTTTCACACAACTACGCAGAAAAAACTGGAAAACTTATATACCATGAAATAAATGAGTAAGTAGACTCTCTAAAGTTAAAAGGCAAAATACTCATAATTATCAGATGACAGTATTACGGGAAAATAAAAAATGTAAGCAGTATTAAATAAGTTGCACCAAGCATGTGAGTAGGCTTCATGTAACAGTGTAGATAACACTTCCACATGTCCTCCCTATGATGATCTTTCTTTTTCTAGCACTTTTGATAAATTCATCTTCCCTCCACACTTGATACAAAAGCAAATTTATTCAAACTTCTTAACTGATTCTTGTTCAAATTTCAATTGTCATTTATATTGTTACTGACACAACTCTTAAACTGAATTGTTTGCTATATAACATGCTGAGAGAAATGTAAGTAAATATAGAAGGCTGGCAGAGTAAAAAGTATGAAATGATTTGACATACCAGATTAGTGCACCAAATTCTAAAATAATAGCCAAAAGTGTCAATAACCTGCTATGAACCTGCTCCAGTGCCAAAAAAGGAAAATAGTTTAGATTATTACATGATTCAAAGCAACTAAGAATCAAAGAAAACTGGGAAAGAGGAGAAGAGTGAGAGAGGGGGCAAAAACATACAAAAGGCCACTATGCAACTTACATAGAGAGCACAAAACAAGGCGATGATGATGCTTGCAAGGTATATGGCTGTTGCATAAATACGAACAGGGTCAAGCATCATTGTCACTTGCCTCTTAGGGCCTACGAGAAATGCTGTGCTGCCCTACAAAAGACTCCAACTTAGCATCTGAAGCACAAAAAAGATCGAAAAAAGGGGCCATAGAGTATAAGTATGAAAAGATTAAATACGAAATAGCTACTGTTTTCACTCTTTATTTCTTTTAATAAATTGATCTTACTTATATATATATATATATATATATAAATAGCTATTTCTATGGTTTATTTGAAACAAAAGTAAACATTAGAGACAATAAACTAGTTCTTTGAATATGAAACAAGGTGCCAGCACTATCTATCAAAACAAGACCTAGCCAGAAAATTCGTCACTTAAGACAGATTGCCCACAGAGATGGATTCATTACCCATTGAAAATGCCAAATTCATCAAGTATACTACAAAAATTGCAACCCACAGAAGCTCTCTGGCATTAGTGTATAGAAAAAAGTAAAAATAAGAAGAAATTAGTATTCTGAAATCGCACATTACATGAAAACCATGTATGATAGGTTGATAAATTTCAAATGAAAACATTGATATCAAAAGAAGTGAAATAAAAGAAACCTAAATTTAAGGCCTTTGATAAAATGACTAGTAGACATATCCTCCTTTCTTTTCTTGAACATTTATGTAAAGACATGCATTTGAAGGTGTCTAACCTCCATCACACAATCTGATACCTTAATGAAAATCAGAAGACGTGATTTGATTTTGACTGCCTCATAGAGTGGACAAAATTAACAGAAAAAATAAGCATATCCTTCACTTTAAAGTCCATTGATTTTAACATCCATGAGCAGTGGGAAACCAAAGAAATTCACATAACCTCATCCATATTGCATGGTCCCTCTACCATCCATTCCCACCCCCACCCTGGGGCACAAAATAAATAAATTACAACAACAAAAAAACAGATACTTTCGTATAGTCATAATTATGGAACAGCAAAATGGAGCATGTACGACATATAAATTGAAATACAAACCTTCCAAGTGAAAGAAGATTTCCAAGTGTGAATGTTATTCCAAACTTGATTGGCTTGAAAAATACAAGCATCGACTGCACATGCAAAGAAAAATGTCCGCTTATTAGTGCTGTTGAGTTTTTTTTATAAGTAAGATGAATTTTATTAAAGAGAAAAAGAAAAGAGGCGAAATCAGTACAAAGATTGTACTGAAGTCACTCAAAGCATACAAATAAAGAAACTAAGGAAATCATCATAGTCCACAAAACAACCCCCCAACAAAGCATTAGCCCAAAAGAAAATAAAAAGAAACACATCGCCCTGCAAACTCCTTAGTGATATGTCCGAATCTTCAAAACACATTCTATTCCGCTCCCTCCAAAGGCACCACCAAACACACGCTAGAATCATCCCCCAAATAGCCTTGGCTGAAGGATCCTTAAAATTCCTACCCCAACAGTATAAGACATCCTCCACCTTTTTAGGCATAACCCAATGAACATTCAAGATACCAAGGACCGACATCCAAAGACCTCTAGCAACCGTGCAATGCAATAACAGATGATGAACTGATTCGTCATCTCCCTTACACATATAACATCATTCTGTGACATAAACACTCATTCTTCTGAGATTATCAATAGTCAAAATGCGCCCATGGGTAGACTCCCAAACAAAGAAAGACACGCGCATAGGGACCTTGGCCTTCCAAACCCCCTTCCAAGGGAAAGAGATATAACTAGCATAACCAGAAAGATAATCATAGAAGGATTTAACAGAAAAAACAACACTCTTCGAACCCACCCACCACATCACATCAGCACTATTGCTACGCACCCTCTGCTTATATAGGAGAGAATAGAAGGCATCAACCTCCTCCAATTCCTAATCATTCACAGATCTAGAGAACTGCAAATTCCACACTAAGGAAGAAGAATCAAACTCCAAACACTCCACCACCATAGCTTTCTTACAGGAGGACAAAGAGAAGACTAGGGAAGGAACGACTTAGAACTCGCCCACCACACCACCTGTCATGCCAAAAACTGGGACGTTGACCATCTCCTAAAACAAACCGAGTATGCTCAAAAAAAGAATCCCAACCATTACTGATATGTTTCCAAAGGCTGACCTCATAGGAACCGCTGGAAGACAAGGAGAACCATCCACAACAATAACGCATCTCCACAATTTATCCCTCTCAATGCCAAACCGGCATAACCACTTACCCAACAACGCTTTATTGAACACAGTGATCCTCCTAAGCCCCAGCCCACCAAAACCAATTGGAGAACACACCTTCGCCCAACTAAGAAGATGAAACTTATGAACACCATCTTCACTACCCCACAAGAAGTCCCTTTGTAACTTTTCAATTCTCATTGCCACAACACTCGGAATGGGGAAAAGAGATAAAAAGTAAGTCGGAAGACTAGATAAAGTGGACTTAATCAAAGTGATCCTACCTCCCTTCGACAAATACATACGTTTCCATCCCTCCAACCTCCTTTCCATCCTCTCCAAAATGTCATCCCAAATCTGCACACTTTTGTATCGGGCACCCATAGGAAGTCTCAAATAAGTCATTGGCAATGTTGATACTCTACAACCCAATAAAGAAGCCAACCCCTGCACATTACCAACATTACCAATAGGAATAACCTCCGACTTGGACAGATTCACCTTCAACCCCGAAACCGCTTCAAAACATAACAACAAACAACGAATGCTACGAATCTGATCCTCCTCAACCCCACACAAAATTAATGTATCATCCGCAAAAAGCAAATGTGAAACACTAGTAGCCACACTACTCACACCACCAACCTTAAAAGCAATCAATAACACCATGCGAAACACATTGCGCCATCATTCTAGAAAGAGCCTCCATAACAATAACAAACAAAAGAGAAGAGAGAGGATCTCCTTGCCTCAAGTCCCGAGAACTACCAAAAAAACCCTCCGGGAATCCATTCACAAGGATAGAAAATTTGACCGAAGAAATGCAAAATGCTATACAGCTGCACCACCTGTCACCACAGCCACATCTGCGCAATAAATACAGTAAGAAATTCCAATTGACGTGGTCATAGGCTTTGTGAATATCCAACTTACACAACAAACCCGGCTCACCCATTTTCAACCTAGAGTCAATACACTCGTTGGCTAAAGACAAAATCCATAATCTGTCATCCTTCCACAAAAGCATTCTAAGTAGGCGAAATAATCTTATTCAACATACATTTCAGTCTATTTGCCAAAACCTTAGCAAGAATCTTATAGATTCCTCCAACAAGACTGATGGGACGGAAATCTTTCAACTCAACAGCACCCGGTCTTTTCGGGATAAGAACAACAAAAGTAGAATTCAGACTACGAACAAATCTACCATCCCGAAAAAATTCATTGAAAACTGCAAGAACATCCCCCTTGATAACCTCCCAACAATTCTGATAAAACGCTAACAAGAAACCATCCGGCCCCAAAGCTTTATTTCCATTAAAACCTCTTACCACCCCAAACACCTCATCCTCCTCAAACAGTCTTTCTAACCACAACCTCCTCCCCCGAAATCATATCAAAATCCAACTCATCCAAAGAAGGCCTCCAATGATAAGGCTCTGCATACAAAGAAGAATAAAAACTAACAATCCTCGATGAAATATCCGCAGGGTCTTACTCCACCTCAAGAAGAGAGATAGAGTTAGTTTTTCTATGTGAATTTGCAACACGATGGAAGAATTTCGTACACCTATCCCCCTCCTTAAGCCACAAAGCCCGTGATTTCTGCCTCCAACTCACTTCCTCCAAATCAAGCAGCTGATCCAACTCCCTCATAATATCCAACTTCCTATCGACACCCGCATTATCAAGACGACCATCCTCATCCAGCCCATCCAGCAAAGATATCTCCCTCAACAACGTCGACTTACGAGAAAAGAGATCACCAAAAACGTCTTTATTCCAAACTTTTAAATCTTGTTTCAGAGCCTTCAATTTCAAACTGAGCACAAAACTAGGAGACCTAGCGAAATCATAACTACTACACCATTCCCTAATACGATCCACAAACCCCTCCACCTTCAACCACATATTTTCAAATTTGAAAGGTTTTTTTCCACCCCCAGATGAAGCACTCTCCAACAAAATTGGAAAGTGATCAGAATACAGACGAGGCAAACGGCGCTAGATAATCTTCGGGAACAACCTCTCCCACTCTGGGCTAAAAAGGAATCTATCAATCTTGGACCAAGAACGATTATTAGACCACATAAATAAACCACAAACCAACGGAGCATCCACCAACCCAATCTCAAAGATAAAATCTAAAAATTCAATCATCGATCTCCCAAAGCCTCCCAAGCCGGACTTCTCACCGGGAAAACGAGTGACATTAAAATCACCACCAATACACCACGGAGCATTCCACCAAGAGAAAACACCAGCCAACTCATCCCATAATAGCCTTCGATAGGAGTCGCCATTAGGACCATACAGCCTAGAGAAAGCCCAAGCATAACCATCCTCCACATTCTTAAAAAGCACAGAAAGGAAATAAATCCACACACAAACATTGACCATCTCCATCACACGAGAATCCCATAAAATTAAAATACCTCCTGAAGCACCCTCCGCTGGCAAACTACTCCACCTCACATGAGGACCTCCCCACAAACGTCTCACTAAAGCCCTCGAAACATCACCAATTTTAGTCTCCTGAAAACACAAAAGATCTGGCGTCCAACTACGAACTAAATTACCAATCCTAGAGCACTTAATAGAGTCATTAAGGCCTCGGACATTCCAACTCAGTATTCTAGGCTGCATTAACAACCGGATATAGCCCTCCCTCTTGACCTACTTTTCCTAGAAACAGACGCTTTTGAGTTTTATACGCCAAAGAAAAAATGTTGCACCTCAGTTCATTAATATGTGCATTAAAATTTGAAACCCCTTTAACTCTCCCCTACCCTTATGACAACGTCAAGATCTATCTTAGATCTTATTCAGGCAAAAGAGCTATATCTTGGAAACTTCTAACCTCAGTCCAAAAAAACCATGAGATGCTTATTTAATTTATTTTTTATCGAATTCTGAAGAATCCGTTCCAAGATATTTTAGTGGCTCCCTCACTTAAGCATAGCAGGAATGACGTCCGAGGACTATTAAGCTACGTATGCCGACTTAATTTATAATCTAATCAAGTGTAAGCAAGTATGAATATATTTGAGAAATAATTATGTTAACGGTGCACATGATGTACGGAATTTTAACTTGAACTCGTGTATGTCTCAGCTCAAGGGGAAGAACTTATGTTATTACAGTTAAGTGTAAGAAGCTTAAAGCAATGAGCAGTGTCCTTATAGCATACACGATAGAATCTCACAGTAATCTCTAAATAGACTACATAACTCTACTGAGCCAATTTACAGTGAAAGGTACAGATTTTCCAGCCTAACCCTGGAAACAGCGACCAAAATCACAATAAAGATTGCAAAAAAGCGATGGAACATCTACCAAAGAATTTGGCAGGAAGCAAGTAATTCTTGTGCAGTAAATTTCCCAACCACTCTCAGAATAGGATGTTCAAGATCATGGCAGTTGCTAACCAAATGAGATTACTTAGTTTAGTTGACTTATGCAAAAAGCTAGGGCAGTGAGCAATAGAGAATTTCTTACTGAATGAAATCCTTGATGCAGAGAGCCAGTTTGGGAAGAAAGCATGTTTGAAGATGTGTGGGAAGATCAACTAGTGATAAAGTAATGAGCTTACTCTAATAGTGACACTGATTTCCTCTCATGCTAGATATTACAAAAAGAAGAGAAAAACATATCTAAAGTTTCCATATTTTTAGAAGTTTGCCATCTGAAAACTGATTATCTACAGCCATGAAACTTTGTCATGTGGAAACTAATTATGTTCAAGCTTGAAACTAATTGCATCTAATAAACAACAATCTCTTGTGATGCTACAGCATTGGTCTTCTGGTTTTCCTCCAAAGAAAATCCTATTTCTGAAAGAGACTACCCATTGCTCTTAATGCTTCAAGGCGAACCAAGGAAAAGAAAACAAGAAACGTTTTTAGTTGAATCGGGTGTTCATGCACAAAAGTGTCACACGTTTAGAGAAATGGGAAACTGGGATGATTGCATGGGAGCATTTTTAGCTGACTTGTCAATCCAAAGTATGTAATTCGATAAGTCAGCCAATAACTCCTCAATTTGCTACATTTACCAGTTACTGAGGTTCTCAAAACAGTTAGATATTTCGACACATAAACTAATACGCAACCTTTCTATTCATCCAAATGAAGCTGCCTCTCCTCACTTTCCACTAAAAGCATCTAATATCACCAACAACAATTGGTATTAACCGATCAGAAAGGAAATCCGGACACTAAACGTCTAATGGCCAAAACTTACCAAGAGTGTACAAGTCAAACCGGCGACGAAGCATATGGCAAAACCATGAAACCTCTGTTTAATCAGAAAGAAAAGAGTGAAAGGCAATAAGTTAAAATGAATCTTATAAAGGACAGAAAATCTTCAAAGTTCAAGCAGCAAAACATCAAATACTTCAAACATAAAAAGTGGTGGGTCTAAGTGGAACCATAGAGTTCGACCAAAACATACCAATTAAGTAGTATATATCTCGAGGATAAAGGAAACCACAAAGTGCAGATCTATCCACTCTTAGCTTACATGAGATGCCTAACGCGGCACAATACATATCACCCACTTAAGCTTATGGCTTCCTTTATGGCAAGTCATGCTTCGCCAACCTATTTCCAACTCTAGCAATCAGTTTTAGATCCAAAGTTCAGTGCTTTCATAGGGATTGATCACCTCTATTATTTTATCACACAGTTGCAACCACCATTCTGATCAGCTCTAACGCAATGTTTTGGAAAAGTTACCATTCATCTTCTTTCTCGCGGCCAATCCTGAATGCTCCGACTATTGTCATATATTTGTTCGTTAGCAAACAGCAATACTGGTAAGTTTTCCCACGAGTTCTGTGGAGTAGTCTAAAAGCTAGGAAGCGCGCATTAATCTCACGAATTAGCATATCAAAAGGATTTACTTCCCTTCACTTCGATTTACATAATTTCAATAATACTCCGAAGTTTCATGATGGAGCCTCAAGTATATGCAGAACAAGGGTAAGGTAAAGGAGACGACAATGATGAAAGTATAAAGCCAATTAAACAGCAATAAACTTGAAAAGAGAGCGTAATGCCAGCATTTGACGAATTGGCTGGTGAAGACCAAAATGCTTAATTTCTATTTTCCCTGGTTTTCCGAGCAACCAAACAGAGGGAAAAAAGCAAAGATAGCGAGGAATAAAGGACCTGCTTCGTGGACAAGGTGCAGTTGCGATTAAGGTCGTCCATGAAAGAGAAGGAGCTGTTCTCTTCTAGTGAAGGAGCTTCTTGTTCTTCCACCTCCATTCCCACTAGCATCTTCATCTTCTCCAAGGCCTGGTTCATCTTCTCCATTTTCCGCTGATACTTTCACACTCTTCCTCGGCAAAATTGGATCTGCGCGAGAATCAGAGTGAGGAAGTTTTTGCTTCAAGTCTCAGATTTTTTGAAAGGAACAACGAACGGAAGATGACACAAGTCTGGGCTTGGGCCTCATTTAGATCCAGTGTGGGCCCACTTCACAAACTTCGTCGGTTGGGGCTTATACTTATAGCATGTATGAAGTAGAACGGGAGGAAAGAGGATAACGTCTGGGCACTGAATGAATAGGCAAAGATCTCGATATTTTGTTTAGAGATAATTTCCAACTAATTTAATATCTGAATCTTTACGATATTAAATTCTATTAATCGACATTTATCATCTCCCCAATGTTTAATGCTTGCTACTTTTGTAGGAACAATTGGGGTGTGAGATAATTTTAAAAGCCTGGCGTTACGTACGTACATTTGTATGTATGCTATGCATGAACTTTGATATAGCTTCTGGTATTTCTCCTTTTAATTTAGTGTTCAGCAGATGATTCTACGTATTTGTGCATTTATATACATGTACATTTAAGGGGTGTAATATTGTAAATGCATGCATGGCGTACGTACGTGTTAAATTATATTGGGCTATTTATCATGGATCGAGGCAAACAAAATTAATTAAGTTTCCATAAAAGTATTAATTTAATTATTTGCATAGTACTGCAGATACAAATTATCTCAGAAAATAAACCCTTTGAGACCCTTCTTCCTTCCCTTCATCCACTAAATCCCAGAAATTAAAAATGGCACGAGACAAATATATATACTTCCAGTTCATATTTTCATTAATTTTACATATTTCTACAAATGAGAAGTACGTACAAAAATTCCATGAGATCACGTAACACTAGCTAATTAAAAACATGACCCAAGTGTTACAATATTCTACAGGGAACACAGCGGACACTAATAAGGACCGTAATTATTCATTATAATATCTCCATACTTAACAGAATCAATACTGGCTCAACCCTTCACTTTAACTAATTTACTTCAGTTAATTTTATGGCAATCTTCGCGTACTTCGCCTTTGGAACCAGCTTCTTTAACATCAAGTGTGCTCATTTTCACCATTGCCCGCTGGAAATCAAAGAAGAACATGGCTTCGTTCAGAGCATAGCCATTGACAATGGCTCTTGTTTTTGGGGTGGCATATAATGTTTGATCCGAACTAAGCACCCCGGCTTTCCTCAGCAATGCGTTGTAGTAAAGATTGTCGAAAGTGGTCCTCGTCGCATCGAAGGGTTGTTCTTCATTATCTCCAGCACTGCATGTTTTGGCCAATGTGTTTGCAAAGCCTCTATCCAAAGTTGGATCTACACTATTCAATCTGCTTTTGAATGAAGAGCACCTTGCCGCTCCTAGCGTATGTGCCCCTGCATGCAAAAACCAAGATCACCGACGCTAATTAGTGATCGCGTGCGTTCGTAGTTTAGTGATTTTTGGATAGAGGAACAAGAAACTCATGATATGTGACATTGACTCCTTAAAAATAATCCTTTCAATAATGTTCCCTTGAGGAACAAGAAAGTTAAAACATATACGCAATTAATCCTGCAGCCAAAAAACTTGTAACATGTTTAATTGTTTACCCGAGAGAGCCACCATTTCTTGGACACTAAAACCGTGCTGCCCAAACATGTTGATAAGTTGGGAGGCATTGAAGAAGGGTGGGGGAAGGTTGATTGTATCTTCTATTTTGGACCTCTTTGTTGGGAAAAGCGTCACGAAAATTCAAAGAAAGGAACACCAGATTTACGTGGTTCGGCCCCAATCCGACCTACGTCCACCCCAGAGCAATTTTATTAAGAAAGCCTAAGAAAATTACTCTACCCGCCCCAGTACAATAGTCACACCACCCTCTTTCTCTTCCTCTCTCTCTGCCCAATGCACACGATCTCACGTGCTCACGTGCCTCTTCTCTATAACATAAGCCTCTTATTTATAGGGAAGAATACAAAGAGAAAACCCTAAGAGAATCCTAGATAAACTAGAAGTAGGGAGCAAGTAGACTTCCACAATAAGTCTACTTCTATTCTAAGTCTATCTCTTATGGGTGTGGACCCCAACAAATCTCCCCCTCCATAACCATAAGAGAAGAATTTGTTCTTGACATCTTTCGGTTGAGTGCTACCCGGGTTTTCAACAGTAGAAACTTCCTGCAACTTGGTGTCTGTTGCTCC
Source organism: Myrica gale (assembly GCA_963930655.1). Lineage (NCBI taxonomy): Eukaryota > Viridiplantae > Streptophyta > Magnoliopsida > Fagales > Myricaceae > Myrica > Myrica gale. Next base: position 24,067,910 of record OZ005616.1, on the reverse strand, counting down.
CCTTGCTCACCACCCCTTGCAACCTTATTCTACTGGCACTCCAACCTCGTCCTTGTCACCAGACGACCACACTCTCATCCGAGTGTCCTGCACCCCCGCATAGGGTGCCCGCATCCCCTGCTTGTACAGCCGGACCCATGTAGAACAGTATCTCCCCCTGCTCTTGCATCTCCTCCGGCTGGTACCAAGCACCTTCGTTTTCTAGACGAAGTCAACAATCAACCGGCCTATAACCTTCCGGTTGATCTTCTTCCACTTTACCTCGTCAATCCCCTCCGGTTTCTTTCCCATGTTCTCCAATGGATCATACATATCCTTCCCATAAAGAATATCCTCCATTTGTGGCTTCCAGTTCATGTAGTTTGCAGCAGTCAATATCATCAAACCGGTAATCATACTCTCCGCCATCATTCACACTGATCGAGGCCGAATTTCACAATTCTGACTGCACCAATGGATCCGGGATGGCCTAAAACCTTAGGAACCGGTCTGACCTGCTCGAAAACCGGCCTAAAAGCCCCTGAACCGGCCAAAAAACCACACTGAACAAATAAAACCGGAATATTCCTCAGGAATATTCTCTGATGACGTGGCAAAGCTGACGTGGCACGCCGACCCTGATCCCTCTGCTGACGTGGCAATGCTGACGTGGCGGATGACGTGGCACTACCGACTCAGATCTCGTGGGACCCACTGCTGACGTGGCGATGACGTGGATGCTGACGTCACAGGACACGTGGCAGTCTGCTGTCGCTGGCGCGTGTGGCGCGTGGAGAGAGTGAAGACCACTCGCCCTTCTCTGTTCGGCGCGTGCGGGCGCGTGTGACGCGTGGCGGCGCCTTTTCTTCTTCCTGCGGCGCGTGGAGGCGCGTCCCGGAGATTCTGACGACGCGGTTTCGACCAACGGCTTCGTCTCGATCTCCTCTGCAGGCTGGTGTTCTCCAATCTCAGATCGGACCACTTTGAAAGTTTCGGACCTTCTCCGCTTCTCCCGAAAAACTACTCCGGCTCCTCGAACCAGGCTCTGATACCACTTGTTGGGAAAAGCGTCACGAAAATTCAAAGAAAGGAACACCAGATTTACGTGGTTCGGCCCCAATCCGACCTACGTCCACCCCAGAGCAATTTTATTAAGAAAGCCTAAGAAAATTACTCTACCCGCCCCAGTACAATAGTCACACCACCCTCTTTCTCTTCCTCTCTCTCTGCCCAATGCACACGATCTCACGTGCTCACGTGCCTCTTCTCTATAACATAAGCCTCTTATTTATAGGGAAGAATACAAAGAGAAAACCCTAAGAGAATCCTAGATAAACTAGAAGTAGGGAGCAAGTAGACTTCCACAATAAGTCTACTTCTATTCTAAGTCTATCTCTTATGGGTGTGGACCCCAACACTCTTACCATCCTTTCTTCCCTTTGGTACGTCATATACTGGACCCCCAGCCTGTTACAATAATATATAGTCAATTAAACCATTAGGAACCGCTTCAATCATTCAATGACGAACAAAATGTACGTTTTCAAGGGAAAAATGTCAAAAAGAAGATTCATCATTCTCGTCATTTGGTATTATTACCCAGAATACTGCATCTCTGGCAGCCATTGCAAGAATGTCTGCGCATGAGACTACACCGGGGCATTGGTTTTCAACAGCCACTTTTGCTTCATCAATAACTTCATATCCCCTCAAGCTCAAATTTGCTGGAGAGTCCTTCTCTGCCGTGTTATCCTTCGTTGAATCAATGAGAATCGACCCGTCACACCCCTACTTGACAAAAAGTAAGGACTTGTTAAGCTCAAGAAGCTGTAACCAAAAATTCATCCCAAAAAGGAAAACTATTTTCCCAAAAGGCAACATGTATATGAATACTGAGTACGAGAGAGAAAGAGAGAGAAGGGCAGAGAAGAGGACCTCTATGAAGCAATCATGGAAATGCATTCTCACAAGGCCGGCTGCCAGAGTAGGGTCTGCATCCAGAGCTCTGTTCACTGTGTTCTTCACAATCGGTTCTGCAAATGGGCAACTCGGCAGATAATAGTTCATACTCAGACCATTTGCTCCAAACCTAAAGCCACAGAGTATCATCTCCATTACTAAAACTACAGCAAGAAAATTGCCAACAACCATCTAATTAACTATAGATGGAGATATTATAGTCAGCAAATGCTCAAAAGACCAAACAAGCAGGCTAAAGAAAGAAGAACCAAGGGATGTAGGTTGAGAAAAGAAAACTGCTGGTATAGTAGGGGAGGAGTTGGGAGTTTCCAGGATAGAGAGTGGAGAGCAAGCAGCGTATATATAAATGCGAATGATTGCAAAGAGTTGCCCCCAAAAAAAAACATCACTGAATAATTTGGAAAAGAAAAAGTTGAAGATAGTGGTTTTATCCTTTTCTCCACCCAAACTAATGAATCAATCAGATAATATTACTAAAATGCATGTGCACTGCATGACACGTAATAAAACTCACCATGAGTGATTACCAAATCAGTATTAGCCATATCCTTGCATTGGGAATCGTGGGTTGAAAACATTAAAGATTAGGGTTATGTTCGTGTTGAGTAAAAATGTAGGATTTTAGAAAAGTTGTGAATTTTTATGTTGAATAGTATTTTATTGGTATTTGTGTAAAGTGGAAAGATAAATGATTTGATGTAATTGTTTAATAAAAAAATATTAGAGTTATGTGAAAAAGTATAGAGAGAGAAAATTTATTTTGAATAAAAAATTAAAAAATTGTTGGAGATTGTGTAAAATGTATAGGTGTTTGTGTTTGAATTCTAAATATGTTCGGTGATAAATTTATGAATATACTTATAATCCTGAAAAAAGTGTGAAAACGAACCTATTATAAAAAGTTAAAAGAGGAGAAAAGGCAACTTTTAAAGAAAAAGCCAGACCTTTGACTAATGGACACCAGAAACTTTGTCTTATTGTGCTCACCGATTCGAACCACAATGTATAAACAAATTAATCATCTCTCAAGCAACAGCTTCCAAAGTTTTTTAAATAATATTTTTTGCGATATATCCACCTTTGGATATATAGTTTAGGTAGACCATAAGGAGAGAACAAAATAAGCCTCTTAATGTAATTTCACATATGGCTCTGCTCCTCGTGGTAACTGTCCGCTCTTTGAGAGCTCTCTGGAGAACGAGTTCTCCTTTCCGCCAGCTTTCTGTCTGGTTACCTTAGCTTACTTTCGTGTTTTTTCTAATCTTCGTCCCTATCCTTCCTACATTTTCTTTTCTCTTTTTCTGGTTATTAGGATGACGATTCTTTGAAGTTAATATCGTTATTGCGGTTGTCCTTTTGTTCTATCTAGCTTTTGTTCTCTTCCCTTTCTCGTCCCATTATTTTGGTTACTCTGGTTCCTATGCGATGACTTCCTCCCGATCCACCCAACAGTGTCACGTGTCGATTTCCTCCTTTGAATCGGAGATGGAGGATCTTGTGTTATCAAGTGCGAAAGCTTCTGTTCTTCCTTCTTCGGCCACATCTCTTGGTGATTCTACGTCTGATTATGCTGTTTTCGAAGCTGCCACGCTTCTGGTGGGGAAAGTCTGGACGTCTAAACCTTATAATAGGATGGGTATGCGTGAAGCGATTTTCAAGTCCTGGAGTCATGTTAAGGGTCTGGAAATCTCGGAGGGCCCAGAGGACAGCTTCATCTTCTCTTTCCCTTCGGCTCTTATGCGCGATAGAATATTCAGGCAGGGCCCGTGGAATGTGAAAGGCTCTCTTTTAGTTTTGAAGCAATGGGATATAGATGCTACACTCCAGGAGATATCTTTTACTACCACTCCCCTCTGGATGCAAATCCATGGTCTCCCTCTAGGTTTGTCGACTAGAGATATCGCCATGGAATTTGGAAGCAAAGTCGGTCAGGTGTTAGAAGTGGATTTCAATACCGATAAGAAAGTGTGGGGGATGGCTTTTCTTAGGGTTAAGATAATGGTGGACCTGGAAAAGCCTCTGCTGCCGGGCTGTTATTTGCAGAGGGTCGACAAATCTGACCGGTGGATTCAATTTCGGTATGAACGTATATCGGCATGGTGTCATAGCTGTGGCCGTCTGGATCATATTCAGAAGTTTTGTGTCTTCTCGTCTGATCCATTCACGGGTCCTCGGGAGGCTTTGTTGAACCTCAAAGCTACTTCTCTGGACGCCAAACGATACTCGGGGAGTATTCCAGTGACAGGAAGACGTTCAACGGTAGTTTCTCCTTCCTCTCATGGGGGGGCACGCTGGACTTCTCAATCTGAACGACGGTCCGGACTCACTCCGGTGCTCGACAATATGGTCCCTGGGGAGACTTCTCTTTCTTTGCCGAATCCCATGCATGCCATTTCGGTGAAAGGGATACAGATAAGCCAGCAACCTAGTAATGTCCTCTCATCTAGACCGGCGCCTGCTAACCTGTTGCCACAACAGACTATACAGTTATCGACCAATATGTCAGATTCACAGGCCTGGGGCGAACATTGTAGCTTTATGTATAATCTGGAAAAAACACGTCGCAGCGAAGAAAATTTGGCCTGCTCTGAGCAGGATATTTTGCAGGCCTGTCACCTTTCATCAAATTGGCACCTTCCAGTTTCTTCTCGGGTGGATACACTGGCTTTTTTGTATCCGCATCCAGTCTCAGTCCCAGTCTTTATGGGTCGTGAAGCTTCGTCGAAAGGATTGGCCCATGCTGGTCCATCTCGGCCTCAAACCTCATCAGTCTGTATACAAGAATTGGAAGCTGGGTTACTGTCTGGGCCGGCTAGTGGGTTGCAGGAGCCCATGTGCGGTAGCCCAAGGAATATGAATGAGGGAGAACAGGCAGCTTCTGATCCAGATATTCCGAAATTATTAATGAGGCCATCGACGTCTGTCGAGCTTTCTTCCGGCCCAGAGTCTTCCAACTCTCACAGTATCACAATGGTTGGGAAAAAAAGATTGCATGTTGGGCCCACTAGTGGGAGTAAACGTCGGTGCCTTCTTTCTAATGAGGCAGTTTCCTTTCACTCGGAGGAGGACCACCCTATAGCGGCCTGGAAGAGGACTGCCAAGAAAAAACATTCTATGGCTAGGGGCTGTGGAATTCGAGTCCGGGGTAAGCAATCCCCTACTAGTCCTACTAGTAGGCCACTGGAAATCTCAATGGAGGACGCTCAAATGGCTGAGGAGGCGGGCCTTGCCATGCCCCCAACCTCCTCATGAGGGCCATATTTTGGAACTGTCGGGGGTTAGCCCGCCCCGCGGCGTCTCGTTCCCTTAGGGCTCTCATTAGACAACACAATCCGGATTGTCTTTGTCTAGTGGAAACAAAGGTTGGCTCGGCTCAAGCAATCCTATCCCGGATAGGATTTTCTTTCTCATTATCTTATCCTGAAGTTGGCCTTAGTGGTGGTTTGGCTTTTGCATGGAGGGCCGGGGTCGATTTTGATCTAGTCCTTCTGAATAAAAATATCATCAGCATTATGGTCTATGATGATCCAGGAAGACAACCGTGGGCTCTATCTTTTATTTATTGTCCGGTGAATTATGCATAGAAGTATGAATTCTGGGGTTCTGTTGCTGAACTGGGCGAGAGATTTGGTGGCCCATGGGTGATATTGGGTGATTATAACACCGTCATTTCCCAACAGGATAAATTGGGTGGTCGGCTAGTTGGCACGTCCTCGATGGGTGGGTTGTCCGATTTGATTCACCAACATGGGTTAGTGGATCTGGGCTTTGTAGGTTCACCTTACACATGGACAAATGGACGACAGGGCTCCAGAAAAATTAAAGAACGCCTGGATCGAGCCTTTGCTAATCCAGCGTGGGCTGAATTTTTTTCCCGGGCCCAATTATTTCACCTCCCTCGGACGACTTCTGATCACTGTCCACTTTTGTTGTCAACATACGGTCGTCCTTTTAAGGGCAAACGCCCCTTCCGATTTGAACAAATATGGACAAAAGAGGCTTCTTGTGGTCCCACTATTCATCGAGCTTGGGCGGTAGAGGTTTCTGGATCCCCAGCTTACCAGCTTTGTCGTAAGTTGGGTAACATTCGAACAGCCCTCTCAAGGTGGAGTCGGGAGACAGTGGAGTTTATTCCCAACAAAATTCGGAGGCTGCAAGCCCAGCTGACCCATTTGGAATCGTTGCCTAGCTCTGATCAGGTCGATGATTTAATTTCGGCAATCAGATTGGAACTGCAATCTACAATGAAGTCTGAAGAAGATTTATGGAGATCTAAGTCCAGGATTCAATGGCTTTCCACAACTGACTTGAACACTCGATTTTTTCATCTCACAACTCTCATTCGCCGACGACGGAATGAGGTGGTGATGTTGCAAGACTCCATGGGGAGATGGCATTCCGATCGATTTGCAGTGGGAAACTTATTGGTGAATCATTTTAAATCCACTTATGCTTCCTCACGGCCGCCTCCAATTCCTGCAGAAGAAGGGATATTCTTCCCGATAGTTTCGGAAGCGGAGAATGCCTCCCTTTGCAGACTTCCGGATGATGGGGAAATTCTTAGTGCACTCAAACAATTGGGAGCAACGAAAGCGCCGGGACCGGACGGTATGACGGCAGCCTTCTATCAACGGTATTGGTCGACAGTGGGTAAGTCTGTCATCACAATGGTGCAACGTTTCTTTGCTACTGGGTATCTCTTGAAACAGATGAATCACTCTTATATTGCCCTTATCCCCAAAATTCCCAATCCTACACGTGTAGAGCAGTTCCGTCCTATAGCCCTCTGTAATGTGTGCTATAAGATTGTTGCCAAATTGCTTGCTAATAGAATGAAATCTATGCTGCCCTCTTTGATTTCTCCAAATCAGTCGGCTTTTGTTCCTGGTAGACTAATCCAGGATAATTCTATCACTGCTTTGGAAATTATGCATTCTCTGAAGATCAAATCTGGATCCAAAGGGCTTATGGTATTGAAAATGGATATGTCTCAGGCTTATGATCGATTGGAATGGAATTTCCTTTTCCAATGCTTGCATGAATTGAGTTTTTGTAGTGGTTGGATTCAGTTAATTAAACAGTGTATCACTACTGTGTCTTATTCTCTTTTACTTAATGGTAGTCCTTTTGGTTGTATTACCCCTTCACGGGGTTTGAGGCAGGGAGATCCACTCTCCCCTTTTCTCTTTATCTTAGCAACTGAAGCTTTGTCAAGAATGTTTATGAGAGAAGAGAGTTTGGGTTCTCTTCATGGTATTCGGGCAGCTAGAGGGGCTCCTTCTGTTTCTCATTTGATGTTTGCTGATGATTTGGTGGTTTTCTGTCGAGCCAATATTAGAGAGGCGCGTGTAGTGGATCGGCTTCTTACTCATTATTGTCATTGGTCTAGTCAGAAAGTTAACAAAAAGAAGTCAGCTGTCCATTTCAGTAGAAATACTCGCCCTGAGGTCATCGCAGCTATTTCTGAAGCTCTACAACTGTCAAGGATGAAATCAGATTGTAAATATCTTGGCCTTCCTCTTTTCTGGGGTGATATGAAGAAGAAGCACTTTTTGGAGATGCAGGAGCGTATACAGTCCAAAGTGGCTGGGTGGAAATGTAAAGCATTATCACAAGCTGGCAGGACGGTGTTAATTAAATCAGTGGCAACTGCCTTGCCACAATACTATATGCAAGTGCTTCATTTTCCTATGGGGTGGTGTCAACAAGTGGACAAATTGCTAAAAGACTTCTGGTGGGGTCACTCAAGACACAAAAATCGACATTACACTCCAAAAGCATGGCAAGCCATCTGTCAACCGAAATCAAAGGGAGGGTTAGCAATTCGAACCATGAAAGACATCAACTCGGCATTTCTTCAAAAGTTGGGTTGGAATATACTTAATCATCCGGAGCAATTGTGGGTTCAGACTTTGAAAGCTAAGTATTTCCCACGCACTTCTTTTTTATATTCTCACGCAAAATCAGGAGCTTCATTAGTGTGGCAAGGTATTTCCAAAGTTAAAGAGCAGCTCCGATTGGATCTATGTTATATCCCTCGGAATGGTTCCAATATTAACCTTCGCCAAGATCCTTGGATTCCTTCGCTTCCAGACTTTCAACCTGAATGGCTTCCTACTGCCATGACAAATTGCCCTTTACAACAAGTTGGTGAATTGGCTGCTCAGGATGGACAAGGATGGGACATTTCACTTTTACATTCTATGTTCACGCCAGTCTCTGTGGAACATATTCTCCGGTTGCCCTCTCCTCATCCACAACATCATGATTCTATTATATGGACCCTAGATCCTCATGGCAAGTTTAATATCAAAGGGGCAGTTGCGGCAGCTCAATCAAGAAGAAATTCCTTTCAGAGTTCATTGTCTGAAAATGATTGGTCTAAATTATGGAAAGCACCCATCCAAGATAGGCTCAAGTTGCTGTTGTGGAAGTTCGCTGCTGAAGCAGTCCCTGTGAGAGTGCCTTGGTTTAGACATTCTGCGGAAAGGGAGGAGCCCGACCTTCTATGTGTTTGTTGTGGTCAATTTCCAGAGACTTCCCTTCATGTGATTCATGACTGTGTCATTGCACGATTGTTGTGGACAACTTCGAGGTGGGCTCTAGACATCTCCCGGATCCCTGTCTCTTCTTCTGCAGCTTGGATTTCTGTAATTCTGAATGCAGATTTGTTTTTGGGCATTAGTACGAGATCCATGCCTTCTTTCATTTTGACTGCAGCCTTGATTTTGGATGTTATATGGTTTGCTCGAAATCGAGCAATACATGATGATCAACCTGTCAACTCTACAGAGCTTCAAAAATCTGTTGCTCAGCGCTTTCTTGAACATAATACAGCACGTCTACTGCAAAACTCGAAGACTGCCTAGGTTTGGTCCCCCCCGGGGCCACTTTATATGAAGATTAATTTTGACGTAGCTATACGTCAATCTGGATCGTACATAGCCGTCTCTTGTCGAGACTCTTCCAGCTCTCTCTGTACGGCGTACATGGAGCAAGTTAGGGCTATGGACCCACTTTTTGGTGAAGCAATGGCGGCAGTACGTGCGGTGGAACTGGCACTTAGTCGGCACTGGTCCCATGTGATTTTTGAAACTGATTCACAATTGCTTTGGAAGGATATCTCGGATGCTTCACATGCTCCCTGTTGGAAAATAGCGGATCTGGTGACTTCTTTGCGATTGCAATTCCAGCATCATCCGGGTTGGCTGATTCATTGGATCCCCCGCAAGCTTAACCAGCAAGCTCATTTACTTGCCCAATGGGCAGCTAGGTCAAAAGTTACTGGTTTTGTAATTCCTTCTTCTATTCCTTGTCATATTTTGTATTGCGATTCGGATATTCCTATGTTCTAGGGATACCATTTTGAATGGAATAGACATTGACTGTTTTGAGAAAAAAAAAACATATGGCTCTGCTCTGCTTTTATTTTCTCAAATGTTTTGTCTCTCCTACTATCTGCCGAACTCGAACGCTTCCTCTAGCTCTCCCAATTTTCTCGGATCAGTCAGCACAGAGGCAGCTCATACGGGTAGTCAGGTGAGTCTATCGTTTAAGCCCCTAAATTAGGAAGGCTTCTTAAAAAAAAAGTCTAAAATTTTTTATATAAAACTTAATTAAAGGCTTATAAAATATGAATATTTAATAATTAGAAATAAATATCCCATCCTATAATCTAGCACTACTAACATCACTTTTTAAAATAATAGCATTATCCACAATAAATTTTTCGCTCAATCCCAACTACCACAGCTGCATACTTAATTACCCAAATAATTAAATTCTAACTTATTTTTTTCAACGGTACACAACTAATGTATTGCTAATTAAGTTATCAAATAATTAAATTTTAACATCATTCTTTAAAACGATACAGTGACACACCAATTATGACTAACATGAAAGGTAACAACACAAGGTGTGCAAAAAAGACTTTTAGATTTAAATCCTATAGCATTTTATACTCATGCTGTCATAGTTTGAATTTAGTTCTTTGTGTTATGGCTAATTCATGTTCTAAAACAATATCATTTTTTTAGCAGTATAACATATATATTCTTTATTTGCTTCTTCTACAAAAAGATGGAAAGGTTTATTAGAGTATATTACTTTAACTCCTAAAACTATGTGTCAAAAACGTTGGAAAGTCGCATTGAAAGTGTTAAAGCTCTAAAATTCCAAGCCTAAAAAATTAGAGATATTTTATTGAAATTAGCATAAGTTAGTGAAGATCCTAAGACAAGGAGTGAAGCTAAATGCTTAGCACCCTATGAGATTGAAAACTTTTAATTTCTATTGGAATGAATATCTAGTATGAGATATTATTTGCTGTAAATTCAGTTAATTAGTAAGAGCTTACAACTTGAAAATATGCGTATAGATCTTGCTATGGATAAATTAATTGTCAATGATGGTTTTAGATCTGCTTTGAATTTATCTAAACAAGTTGCAGTTAAGATGGATATATAAGTTGTATTCCCTTAAAAGCGTGTCATTCATATGAAGAAACAATTTGATGAAAATGATGATGAGATTATGAAATTAGCATAGGAATCTTTCACAATTGCGCTGTAGAAAAAAAAATCTCAATCTTGAAAATTTTCTTAAGCATGACATGCACTCTGATATTGACGGTTTGAATATATTTTCAGATTAAAAGTTTTAAAAGAAGTTACAGAAATTAGTACTCCACTTGAAATACTTAATCTAGTAAACGAACTAAATTATTTTTCAAATTATTTTATTGCATATAAAATACTATTTACCATCCTTGTTACAGTTGCATACGCAGAAAGAAGCTTTTCAAAACTAAAGATCATAAAAAATTATTTACGAATAACTATATCTCAAGATAGATTAAGTGGTTTAACAATTTTATCTTTCGAAACTGATTTATTGGGTAAACTTGAATACAAAAGTTTAATTAGTAATTTTGTATTAAAAAAGTCAATAAGCAAATTTATGGTTTAATATTAATTTGATTTTTTTAAAAAAAAGTTATTGTTTTTTAAAAAACTAATAATTTTATTTTATTTATTTAATATTAAAAAACTTCATTTTTATGATTTGCTTAAGGCTCCCAAAAAGGTTGAGCCGCCCGAGTCAGTGTTGACACAAAATCTTTCTTGTCCAAGTAAAACTGGAAATAAGTGGCTTTACAAATTTAAATTTGGCAAAGGAAGATGCAGCTGGAGTTGGTGAAGGTCAGATGGAAGTAGTGGGGCGGTGAATGTAGCTGGCTTCCATTTAGACAGGAAGATCCTACTTTCAGATTCATCTTTTTTGGTTTTGGTAAAGTGGGGCGATCATACCATGTGTTTTTTTTTTTCCTTTCTTTCTTTCTTCTCTGTTGGAATATGGATATGTACTATCGCATTATCCAAGGCTTATTGGAATCATTAGACTGCAAAACTTACCCCACTTAAAAAGTGAAAGAGAGAAAAGAGAAGTTTATGTTTCTCTGGCTCTGGGTATTATTCCTAAACTCACTAATCCAATACGTGATAGAGCCAAGGTTTTACTTTATGGGACAAGAAGAATAAAATAAGATAAAGTAGCTTGGCACCTTAAAAAGGGTGTTTGACAAACCAAAAAAGGCTAGTTCAATTGGATTGTTGGTCAATTCTAAAAGATAAACCAAATTTGATTTGAGAGTGATTTCGGCGTTTGCAGAAGAGATTCGAGACTACGGATTTAGATTCCCTATTAAGAAGGAATTAATGGATTCTAATAGGTTATTAGATTGATGAAAACACATTAATGAATCTATTCAATAGTCTATATTAATGTGCTGTCATTTTTTTTTCATTTTACTTTTTGTTAGGCATTTGATATCGACCATTAGATGAATTCATTAATGTGTTGTCATTCATCCAATGATTGTTATGACACGTTAGGTAATTTCCTCTCAGGAGGGAATCTCTTTCCCTTTTTTATTTTACTTTTTGTTAAGCATTTAATATAGACCATTAGATGAATTCATTAATGTTATGTCATTCATCCAATGATTATTAGGACACGTGAGGTAATTTCCTCTATTGAGGGAATCTCTTTCCCGAGACTACACGCACCCTAATATACCTTTTTTCCCTTGGCAATTTGGGGGTGGGGTTAGGGGATTCGATCCGGATCAGGACCCCCCTTAAATGCGGTCATGCCAGCTGAACCTATATTATGAACGGTAGAGTTCGCTTTACAAACTATATTGGAAACACGATCTAGCTGCATTGAAGAGATTACGAGTGATCCAGCAAAGTCTTAAGAGAAAAGGAAAATCTTGTAGCCGTACTACGAGGTAGATGACAAAAAGCAGGAGTAATTGTAAATGACAAACAAGAAAATAGGAGAACAAATTAACAAAACCGAGATGCAGCAAATAATTATTTATTCCTTTCTTAATCAAGTGGGTTAATTTCGTTCTTTTCCATTTCTTGTTAAGAACTTTAGTCATTAGTAGAATGTGTACAAGACATACAAAAGAAGGAAGGATTCCAAAAAAACACGCCGACCACCCTATCCCAAGTCTCTTTATCGCGTTTCATATGTGTACACATTTGTTTTGGCCAGAGGAAAACTCCCAAGGAAACGCAGACAAGCTTTACAGTCATTCCCAAAACTCAGCGAACGTCAAAAGGTGTAGACAAGCATTTTCAAAAGCAGCTGCTACTACCAACATCAGTAACCGTCTCATCTTTGCAGTGTACACCGAGTTTGGTACCTCTGTTGGAGCTCCTGCATCTTTGACAAACAAACTTGGTACCAGAACACCTAGTGTGTTGCCAAACACCACAAACATCGCAAGCCAACATTCTATCCCCATCATCATCTTTGGCCCCACAGCTGCAATCCACTGTCCACCGCTCAATCCCCCTTTCCATTTTAAACCTACTCAGTCCATTTTTTCCGGGGCACCTCCCTAACACCCGAATGATTCAGCTGTTCCTAACAAGAGCTTGATCTGGGTGGTATCATCTACATTGCCATAGCCAAGTAGCTCTTCAGCTTGAAATCTTCTAAACATCACATATACATCTTGAAAAGCTTTTGACGCTTGGAGCTTCAGATCAGATACAGTAGCATTTGGGGGGAGGATAATTAATTCCGGGGGTGGGCTTGTGCCATACTCCTCAGATTCATCTATCAGCTCCACCGCACACTGACAGGCATGTTGCAGAGGGTTTGTGATTGATATGGTCTTTTAAACCCCGTAGTCTTTAAGAAAGTGCTTGCAGTCAAGGAGCTTCTCAGCTGAGCTGATTGCTAGATCCCCTGTTGCCTGATGGCCATTGCGTACCATAGTTCGCTGATGGAGCAAGGATTCATACAGGTATCTGAGATCCCTCACGATATTTTCTTCAGATGGGCAGTTAGGGATGGAAGAATCATTGCAAACCGTTTCGACCATTGACCCACTTACGGGCTCAAGTCTGTAACAAGTAAACCATAAGAATGAATGCATCCAAAGGATAAAAGATACACTAGAAAAGAAAATAAACAGACCATATCATGCACATATTCCCCCCACCCCCCTCTCTCTCTCTCTCTCTCTCTCTCTCTCTCTCTTAGGGGGAACCGGCTACAGACGAGATCTCCCAAATAACACTATTATACTATTCTATTAATACTTTCAGAACAGCAGCCAGATTTTGAAATTTACACCAACTATTACAACATCACTAGAGAGAGCATATAAAACAAAAATGATTTCCCAACATAAAAGACCAGCATTGATAGATATAACCAGCATGAAGGCCCACATCATGCACACAAATAGATAATAAATGGTTGCAGTAACTATGCACAATTGCAAAGCTGTCTGAACAGCTCATAAAACGCCACGAGGAATGTTAAATTTTCAAGGGGCCAACAGTTTGCTAGATTCTTTTTCCACTCAAAAAGAAGAAACAATCAAGAGCAAACAGCTTGTAAAGATCGAAATGACCCTCACCTATATTCCAGAGCACCTGAATCAGGATTGCATCGGGCTTTAACAACCATCCCATCTGCTGCCAATTTTCCTCCAAGTTTCCCGAGGCAGTAATCAAGGAGCTCTGAAGGAGCCACCTTGCAAACAGCACCTCCAAGTGCACGACAACTTACCCAATTAGAGCCAGAAACTGCACGAAGAACTTTGAACATGGCTTCTTCAACCCGTTCGATGTCACTCCCAGTCCATGAACCGAGGATGGCTGACGTGCAAGCACGACGCTTCTTGTAGGTGATATCATCAACCCCAGGAGAACACTTGGGGGCTTCATGGATCAAACTAACTAAAAAACAAAAGAGATCTTTTATATTTACAAGTTCGCGCTCTGATAAGGACTGGTAACGTGAGATCACATCCTGCAGGTGAGTGCGGAGTTCCTGTCCTTGGAAGAGAAATATGGACAATGGAAGACTGGAGAGGGATTCAACAGACATTTTATAGGCATGGAAAGTGAGTTTTATTACGTGTACAAGATTTTTACTGGTGTACAAGATTTTTACCTTAATCTTACAAGTTGCTCAAGCCAAAATCTCTTACCTTCACTGATAAATGGACTTCCTTTTTTTCTTTCTTTTTTTATAAATAATAGAGAGAATTATTCTAGGGGCAACCACTTAAAACTGTTTCACCTAAACCAATGTAGACATATGCAAAAAAGCACCCTCAAGGTTCTGGGTCCTTTGATGCCTGCATACCTGTTCAGCACAAGAAGAGACATTCGCCAGAGGGAAGAGAGGAACCAGTACATAAGAAAGTTGATGCATATGTAGAAAACAAGTAGAACATGTAATGTATAATGAATTGTAACAAACTCTAGCATATCAGTCATCATTATCATCCTAGCCAAAACTAAACGTGAACAATAGAAATAGGATCAACTTAAAACAAAAACTCACAAATGACTATCCTTAAAACTTACTTATCACCATTCAATGTGTGCACAACGCTATTGTAAAAACTTAAGCATAACATTTGTATACAAAAACTTAAAACCAGAGGATGAACAGGTAGTGAATGGCATAAGGAACAATTAAGATAATGCTGTGTCTTTAAAGCTTAACCCCAGAAGGGCTGAGAGACAAAGTATAGTATCTTAAAGCAAACTCATTGACCAAATAAACCACAATTGGCAGCATACACCATATGGAACCAAAACCTACTCTCGCTAATAAAGCTTACATAAAATACAAAAGGGCTGGGTGGACTGGAGTGGCGGCTAGGTGGAAAATCAAAGCCAACCATCAGAAATACGGCACAATATAATCTTCCTGTCGAAGCTAATGATCACAAACCGAAGAAATTATGGAGAATATTTTCTCATCTGACATGCAGAAAGTTCCATAGATGTCAACAATTTGCCACAATTTCAACAACATTAGCTATTCAAAGCATAACAAATCCTTGTCCATAAGCCAAACCAAGTGAACCACGAAAACAAATAAACTGGGACATTAATAAGTACTGAAGGATTGCACTTACATAGGGGCCGTTTTGAATGAGCTGTATACAGCAAAACCATCTGAATCTGAACAACTGAACCAACCCAAAATTTACACCATTTTTGCGTGAATGATCAATAAACTACCTTTTCTTTAAGTACCTACTACTTCTTTAGGGGACCTATTAAAAAAAAGTTAAAAAAACAAAACAGGAAGATAAGAAAAACAAAAACACAACCATTATGCCCATAAAAGTTTAACAAACATGTTTTTCAGAACAGCTTCGAGAATCCCAGAAAAAGAGAATGTTAAAAAATTTCTAAGGAAAGAAATTACTCTGAAGACACAACTGCGTTCCTTTCTTTAAAGGATATTTGTCCCTACCAATTTGTGTGAAGGGTTGATGCAAATTCGTTCAAGATACAATGGACTGATGGAGCCTGAATTCAAGCGCTCTACAGACCATTCACGCACGCGTGTGCGTGTGGTGCACTATAGCTTCCACGCATTACACTATATCAAATGCATAAGTAAACAATGCACTAATAAATGCATTCTCACCTTGTGGAATTTTCCGTCATAAATCACCAATCCCAAAATACTAGCTGTTATAATATTTACTTTCGAAAAAATTTTAACAGAGAAAACTTTCAGGGAAAGTAATCAACCGGGCAATTGCTTAGAAAAAGAAAAAGAAAGCTTAGAAAAAACCTAATCAAACGGGCAATTAAAAGAAAGAACTGTTTCTGAAAATTGTTATGTAACAACGCTGAGAAACATGTCATGGGGTTCCCGAATAACCTTCAATATAACGAATTCAATGAAACCAACCAAACTTAAATCCAGGGAAAACAACAACAGAGACACCAGGAAATCTGAAAAGCCCGCAACTTGACGAATTCCCTTTCAATTTCAGGTTAGATAAAGAAAAGGGGGAATTCAGGATCATTGCACGCAAAAATGATGAGAATCCAATGGGTTAGAAACCACTCTTCGACTATCCCTCCAGTTTCTTAGCCAAACAAATGAAAAAAAGTATAACCGAAAGAAGGACAGGGGAAGAGAGAAGGGAAGGGTTAAGGAGAGATAGATACCTGGGGTCGGAGTGGTCGGCGGAAATGGCCAATTGGTGCTGTAATTACTACCGTTGGTCGATGGGGAAAGAAAGAGATAGAGACGAGAGAGAGGGAGGTAAGTGACCTCCTTGACCAGGTTTAGGGTTTACATGGCTAAATCATCGCATGCATGGTTTTTATAATGATTTCGAAGTTGTATGAATTATTGCATGTGATTTTCTTACTATTGACGTTATTAAACTAATGAGGATGATTGGATCATATGATTTAAGGCATATGGATACTTGATTTTAACAAATAGTTATTCTTGGTATGACCGAGAACTAGACTCCCGAGATGACCGAGACCTGGATCCCGGGATTGCTGAGACCTGGTTCTCGGGATGACCGAGACCTGGATACCGGGTGACCGAAACCTGGTCCCCGGGATTGCTGAGACCTGGTTCCCAGGATTACCGAGACTTGGTTCCCGGGATTGCTGAGACCTGGTTCCCAGGATGACTGAGACCTGGTTCCCAGGATTACCGAGACTTGGTTCCCGGGATTGCTGAGACCTGGTTCCCGAGATGACCGAGATCTGGATCCCAAGATGACCAAGATCTGGTTCTTGGGATGATCGAGACCTGGATCCCCGTTGTTGAGACCTGGTTCCCAAGATGACCTTGACTTGCTTCCCATGATTACCGAGACCTGGTTATCGGGATTGCTGAAACCTGGTTCCCATGATGACCGAGACCTGGATCCCAAGATGACCGAGATCTGGATCCCAGAATGAGCTAGACCTGAATTTCAGGATAACTAAGCCCTGTATGCCGGGAAAACTTATTTTGGTTTAGGCGGCATCTCAAGTTCGTTATTTTTGGCGCTCAGGGTTAGGGAAAGGTCGAAAATGCCCTTGGAGGTCTCTAAGGGTAGTTTCGGCAATTCACACAAAACGTCAGGGTAGAAAGGTCCAAAAGGAGGGAAATAACTTTATGGTTGTATTTAGAATTAAAAATGGATGGGGAAGACCAAATTTGAGCTCAAACCAAGTAGATTTAGGGGCTCAAATTACAAAGCCCGTTTAATGGCCTAAATGGACTTCAGGCCCAATAACCTCCAAACAAGCCAATAAACCTTGAAACCTAAAAAAGTTATTAATTATCATCAAAGGAAGAACATTAAATATTAACCTTAGTCCTAAGTTCTATTATTGAGAACATAAATATTACGTAATAGTACGTCCTAATACTTATTGTCCTATTTAATGTTTTATTAAAGTTCAAATGCATTCTTATGCTATGTCTTTCCATTAAAATATGAATTGTGAATATGTTTTGTTTATGATATGTCAATTGCATTTTTATATGCTATACGAAATCCATTGATCGTCTTTTGTGAAATGATTATCGATAATGCATATGATACTTGTTGCATCAACATATTATGGGGTATGAGGAATCTGTTGACCGGAATGACTGTAATGAAACTCATACCCAGAGGTGGTCCTAAGATTGGGTGACGATACCGTTCACAGTGGGATAGTGCAAGCCATCACTGAGAGGATAATGGTTGATATCCCTAGGCGATAGAACAATGCATGTCTAACTGGGTCCTGGTGTTGGGGCACGGGACAGTCCCAAAGGAGAGAAGAGACGCACAACTCGGACTCTAGGGGTTAAACAGAGCGCAAGAGGACACCTATACCGGATCGAAAAAGAAAGAAAATAAAATGACCGGGAAACAGATGCATCATTTCTGCATTACATCGATCATACATCGTTATCATGTTTATTCTTATCGATGCTTATTTATTGTTTAACTGCTACTATGATTGTTCCTGCTTATTTATTTTTCATAACATGTTTCATTTCCCCCCCCCCTTATTGAGTCAATATGACTCATTTTATATTTGTTTGTGTTTGCCTTTGTATTGTTAAACATGATGTGGATTTTTCTCAAGGTTGAAGAGATTATAAATGGAAAGTCTGTTTTGTACCCCCATTTCATTTTCTTTCTTTTGTTGGCAATGTTTCAAAACTATTTTTTTTTATCCTTTGAAATGCAGTTCTATAGGCTAGGTGGACTATGTGAGGTTTGTCCAGACCTATTCTTTTGTAATTCTCCTAAATAACCTTTTTGTACCAAACCGTGTTTGTTTAAAGGAAAGTGTGTATTTCTCTATGTTATTTTCTTGCTACAACGTTTATTTATTTCTTTTAATTACACTTTAATCTTTTTACGATACCAATTTGTTTTCAACCTCATTCGTTAATTAGATTTTCCTAAATAGTTTACGATTTTGTCATTTTCGCTTTAGTCGTTAACCGACTGGAGTTTTCTTTAGTAAAATGCAGTAACATTTTTAATCAAGTATTCCTCTAAATTCGAGGGCATTTAAGCGATACTAAGAGTTTTTATCGCACGGTAATCTCCAAATTTTGTGTATACTATTACTATATGCGAGCCGATGGAGTAAATACCAACACTAGGCTTGACATGGAATTAGGGGATTCGATTCGGATCAGGACCCTCCTCGGCATGAGCCTATGTCATGAAGAGTTCGCTTTGCAAACTATATTGGAAACACGATTTAGCTGTATTGAAGAGATTAGCTTAACCATAACGTCATCAATACATTCAGAGAAAAACGAATTTACGTACTTGTGATCCAGCAAAAATGAAAATCTTGTAGCCGTACTACGAGGTAGATTACAAAAAGTTAGGGAGTATTTGTAAATGACAAGAAAATAGGAGAACAAAATCGAGATGCAGAAAATAATTACTCATTCCTTTCCTAATCAAGTGGGTTAATTTCGTTCTTCTCCATTTCTTGTTAAGAACTTTAGTCATTAGTAGAATATGTACAAGACATACAAAAGTAGGAAGGATTCCAAAAAAAACATGCCGACCACCATATCACAAGTCTCTTTATCGCGTTTCATATGTACACATTTGTTTTGGCCAGAGGAAAACTCCCAAGGAAACTCAGACAAGCTTTACAGTCATTCCCAAAACTCAGCGAACGTCAAAAGGTTTAGACAAGCATTTTCCAAAGCAGCTGCTACTACTAACATCAGTAACTGTCTCATCTTTGCAGTGTCCACCGGGTTTGGCACCTCTGTTGGAGCTCCTGCATCTTTGACAAACAAACTTGGCAGGGACTGAATCAGAGTCGTTGATACCAGAACACCTAGTGTGTTGCCAAACACCACAAACATCGCAAGCCAACATTCTCTCTCCATCGTCATCTTTGGCCCCACAGCTGCAATCCACTGTCCACCGCTCAATCCCCCTTTCCATTTTAAACCTACTCAGTCCATTTTTCCCGGGGCACCTCCCTCGCACCCGAACTGATTCAGCTGTTCCTAACAAGAGCTTGATCTGGGTGGTATCATCTACGTTGCCATAGCCAAGTAGCTCTTCAGCTTGAAATCTTCTAAACATCACATATACATCTTGAAAAGCTTTTGACGCTAGGAGCTTCAGATCAGATACAGTAGCATTTGGGGGGAGGATAATTAACTCCGGGGGTGGGCTTGTGGCATACTCAGATTCATCTATCAGCTCAACCGCACACGACAGGCATGTTGCAGATGGGTTTGTGATTGATATGGTCTTTTCAACCCCGTAGTCTTTCAGAAAGTGCTTGCAGTCAAGGAGCTTTTCAGCTGAGCTGATTGCAAGATCCCTTGTTGCCTGATGGCCATTGCGTACCATAGTTCGGGGATGGAGCAAGGATTCATACAGGTATCTGAGATCCCTCACGATACTTTCTTCAGATGGGCAGTTAGGGATGGAAGAATCATTGCAAACCGTCATTTCGACCATTGACCCACTTACGGGCTCAAGTCTGTAACAAGTAAAGTACCATAAGAATGAATGCATCCAAAGGATAAAAGATACACTAGAAAAGAATATAAACAGACCATATCATGCACATATTCCCCCCCCCCTCTCTCTCTCTTTCTCTCAGGGGGAACCGGCTACAGACGAGATCTCCCAAATAACACTATTCTATTAATACTTTCAGAACAGCAGCAGATTATGAAATTTACACCAACTATTACAGCATCACTTAAGAGAGCATATAAAACAAAAATGATTTCCCAAAATAAAAGACCAGCATTGATAGATATAACAAGCATGAAGGCCCAAATCATGCACACAAATAGATAATAAATGGTTGCAGTAACTATGCACAATTGCAAAGCTGTCTGGACAGCTCAAAAAATGCCACCAGGAATGTTAAATTTTCAAAGGGCCAACAGTTTGCTAGATTTTTTTTCCACTCAAAGAGAAGAAAAATTCAAGAGCAAAAAGATTGTAAAGATCGAAACGACCCTCACCTATATTCCAGAGCACCTGAATCAGGATTGCATCGGGCTTTAACAACCATCCCATCTGCTGCCAATTTTCCTCCAAGTTTCCCGAGGCAGTAATCAAGGAGCTCTGAAGGAGCCACCTTGCAAACAGCACCTCTAAGTGCACGACAACTTACCCAATTAGAGCCAGAAACTGCACGAAGAACTTTGAACATGGCTTCTTCAACCCGTTCGATGTCACTTCCAGTCCATGAACCCAGGATGGCTGATGTGCAAGCACGACGCTTCTTGTAGGTGATATCATCAACCCCAGGAGAACACTTGGGGGCTTCATGGATCAAACTAACTAAAAAACAAAAGAGATCTCTTATATTTACAAGTTCACGCTCTGATAAGGACTGGTAACGTGAGATCACATCCTGCAGGTGAGTTCGGGGTTCCTGTCCTTGGGAGAGAAATATGGACAATGGAACACTGGAGAGGGATTCAACAGACATTTTATATGCATGGAGAGTGAGTGCAAAGCTACCAGCACCGAATTCATAACCCCAGTCACCGTACCAAGGATGGCCTTTGGTGATGGCATGAAGCAGCCTGTACTCTAATCCATACTTTTTTGAAACATCCATAACGCTCACTTTTCTGTTAATTTGACAAGTGAAACAAGATAAGAAACAAAATTAATGTTTTCAGCATATTGGCTATAAGCAATGGATACAGTATGTGTGATAACCCGGTTTTTTAAAAAAATAGAATGGTGAGTACGAATTTCTTTATCCTGTTAAGAATTATTTTATTTCTAAGAAAAAAGTCCACCAGTCCACCATTCGGGGCCTGGGGTGTGACAGTATGGAACTAAGGGAATCGACAACAAAGCATCAGACAAAGGATGAGGACAAAAGCAAAGACTCATGTTCGTTACATAGAACAAAGACATCAATAAGTTATTCCACTCTGGAGTAGCAGCTAATTCTTTTTTATTTTCCTTCTTTTGGGATTCCAATAAATTTTTAACTTAAATGTTAAAAGAATACAGGGAAATGTGTACTAAAACATTATACGGACAAAAAGGAAAAGTGATTGTGTATCTCGCACTATTAACTCAAGAACATTATAAAAACAGTTCCATTAGCAAATAAATACATAAAATACAAGAAGACCCTAACCTGACTCCAAGCATTTTACATAGGCGATCCCAGAAATCCATGATATGATATCCCGAGAGAACCCTCGATCCCCCTTCCCTACCATTGACCCTGAGAAGGTGGCCATAGCCATTTGAATGGATTACACCATGTAACAGATGAGTTGTGTTCTCCAACTGGTTAAACACCCAATCTTCAACATCATCTGTACTTGTCACATGGTTGCATGACTTGCACCTGAAATAAAGAACAAATCATTTAACATTGAATCAGGTAACAAATAATCGTGTTCAATTAATTTGACATTAACACGCATGAGAAATCAAAGACCAATTATGTCCAACAGACAGACTGAAGACAAAAAAGAGAGGTGGAATGTAAATATGTCAGCTTAATTTCAAAAGCCTCTGAATCCAATTGTTAAAGCGTATTGTATCAATAAGTCAAGAGTTTCACACAACCATACAAGAGAAATATCCGTACCAAGACTAATCACTTGCACATTACCCTAATCACAGATTGGATTCAGGCACCATTAACTTCACACAGCACTGTTGCCAAAAGTATTAAAAATAGATAGTAACCCACCAGATTTTTACTTCAAATGGACATAAACAAAGGCAGAAGAGAGGAAAAAAGTTAAGGCCATACATGCAAAACATCCATACCAAGACTAATAATTTGTACAATTCCCAAATACACATTGTATTCGGGCACCATTAACTTCACACGACACTGTTGCCAAAAGTATTAAAAGTAAATAGTAACCCAAACAAGATTTTTACTTCAAATGGACATAAACAAAGGCAGAAGAGAGGAAAAAAAGTTAAGGCCCCTACTTGGATTCTGACAAGTGCAATACATCTCCACAGCACATGCATGGCTTGTGATACCCACCAATGGAACTACCATCAGCTTTTATGATAAAATGGAAACGCTTTCCGCATACTGGATGACCACTCCAACCTGAAGGATAGAAACAAAAAGAATAGAAGATCAAAACTCTAGCCGAAAAACTTCTGAAGCACTCATCTTAGCAGTGTCCCAGGCTCCCTGGCATTGTGACAGACATGCTCCATTACCGTTGGCGGTTTATGATATAATAGACTCTCAACCACAAATTTCATTCATAATAGGCAAAGTCTACGCATTTTGATTTTTTAATACGGCTATTCTCCGTTTCTTACATTTGCAAATTGATAATGCAGCATTGCCAAAAATCTTGATATTGTTTCATGTTTCGAGAACTTCAGTAAGCAAGGCACGTAGCTTCCATTTAACTAAAAAAACAAAAACAACATAATAAGCATAATTTTTCCTATGATTCTCATGTGACTCAAGCTTATCCAAAAAAACTCCATGCAAGACAAACCTTTTGCAATCTACCACTGTCAGAAAGCTCAAGATTGCAATCATTTGTCCAAATAGATAAAGTCAACGCATGTGGTGAACTACAATGCGCTGCGATTAAAGTCACAAAAATAGATACATTCCAAATTGAAGAAGCATAGAAATTGTCAAGCATGAAGGTATGTGAATGTACATTAATACCCCCACACAAGTTATAAAACAGCATGATATAATGAAAACAAGATGGGTGTTCAAAAAAAATAAAAGAGAGACGGGTGTTTTGGGTTGTGTCTGAGAAATAAAATTTTAGGGTGGTTAAAATTTTAAGTATTGAAGTTGATGAAAAAGTGAGGTTAGAGAGTGAAAAAGTTCAGGAGAGGAGAAAAAAGTGAAAAAGTATGCAGAGAGTGTTTGTAATGATAATAAAATTTTAGGTGACCAAAATTTTAATAAGCGAACTTATGTAACCATTATAGACGACGAAAGGAATAGAAGTCAAATAATGGGTAGGTTTGTTTAACGAAATTTTGGAAAATATTTCCAAAATTTTGAGAATCTTTTTAATGTTGAAATTTATTGGGGTTTGTAAAAAGTTTGAAGTTAACGTGTAAAAGTTGAAAAAGTTGAAAATTTTAAAGTATATTTATTTTGTTGGAAATTTTGAGTCCAAAATTTTGGGCAAACAAACATAGTGAATAACAGCTGGGACGCAATAGCGACAGCACCCTGTCCCATCAAGCGCCATTGGTAAAAAAGCAAAAGCAATGGCCAATGAAAAACAGCCAATGACAAACGAGGTCATATCCCTCTCAGTCAAGGACATTGTCTTGTTGTATCAGCTGGACCCACTCACAATAGCATAACAAAAAATCTCATCTCGATCGCTATTGCAATACTTTCACGAGTAAATGAATGATAAAATCGTATCCGACTCCCGCCCCCAAACAATGTACTAGCTGCCTCACAAGCTCACTGAGCTCGAGTATAGTCTAAAAGCTTACCGAGCAAGAGAAAAAGGCTAGCATAATGTCTCCTTTTACGAAATAATGCGATATATTCCGACAAGAACAAAGCGAGTCCGAGATATTGAAACGAAATAGAGAAATAGAAATCGGGAAATAATCGGTGAGTCGACTCACCAACAACTCGGCACTGGTCGCAGTATACGGATCTGGATCTGGTCACGTCCTCTTCGACGACGTCGAGGCAAACCGCCTCCGTGAGCGAATCCGGGCCGTCCGTCAGATCTCCCACCCGGAACATCATCTGCCACGTAAGCAGGTGCGGAAACAGCGACGACGGAGGCGGGAGGAGCGCGTTCCTGTTCAAGAACTCCCTCACGCGCGTCCTGAACGGACCGCAGGAAAGACCGTCCTTGCCATCCACAGACGATGACGAAGACGACGGCGAAGAAGGAAACGTCAAGAAATCGTGCAGATCAGCAGTCACGCGCCTCTTCATCCGCTTCAGGGGCCTGCCGTTCACGACCATAGTGGTGAAACCGAGCGCGTGGGTTAGATCAGGGCTAATAGATGTTTCAATCTTAGCCGGAAGGGGCTTGGAAGGTTCTAGACTAAGATCCGAAATGGATAGAGCAGATTGAGATAGAAGGATAAGAGAATCGGCTGATTAGAGAGGGAGAGAGGCAGAGGAGGGAAAGAGGAACGTTCAATTGGGTTAGGGTTTTCTGTGCGTGTCTGGATTCTAGAGATTTCGAAGATAACCAATTAGTTTTATTTATTTATCAAATTTTCCTCTGCCTTTATAATTTATGTTCGTACTCTTATAAAGTGATATAAAAAAACAGTTCTGGGAATTCGGGAGAAAGGTGAACAAGTCGTTGGCCGTGAGACAGAGAGATAAAAGGAGAAGATTTTTATTCTATTTTTCTTGTAAATGTTTTTTTTTAAAATTAATATAATTTTCAATCAAATATAATTTATTTAAAAAATATATATTTTAAATTTAAATAAAATTTTCTATCTAATTATTAAACCCAATTTTTATGAAAAGCAACACAAAATTTAATAAAAATTTATCTCACAAATTTTTTTTCAAAGATACTTTTTCTCTCACACATTTTTATGTTAATAACTTTTTCTTTCAAAACATTAACTATTGGGAATGTTTGGATTGAAAAATGCTTTTTTATATATATAAAGATTTTTTATATATATATATATATATATAATATAGGATTCCAATAATCAGATCGCACGCGTGTTTAGCGCGTCGAAATGGTCTTCGACAGTATAAAAGAGCTCGTGAGATATTGAAGTTACAGGAGTGCCCTTCTTGCACGACGAGGGGCGCAACTCCTGGAGGAATGCGGAATGTCCTTTTGACCTTGCGTTTGCATGGCTGTTTATCTAATTTCTTAATTATAAAGGAAGCGATTTTAGAAGTTGCTTTTCCATCGATCATTGCTAGCTCTACTGTGGATTATTTATTATCTTTTTTTTTTTCTTCTGGTAATGCCAGATCATGCAACACAAAAAGAATAAGTAAAGAAAACCCGTCTTTGAGGCCATATATATATTTGATATAATTCCTTAATTTGTCCGTTTTCTAATTTATTTAATTTTACATACCATAAAAGATAATAATGGTGCAACAACATATTATGGTAAAATGGAACCAGTTTTTCTTTTTTCTAACTGGGTGTCTGTTGTTATCCTCAATTCTCTCATTTCATGCAAACCAGCTAATTATTAGGCTAAAGATTATAGGGTGATCTAAAGGGTTAATAACACACGTTAATTAAAACTGGTATGAGACATTAGTACATCAGTTTAATGCTAAAACTACTTTCAACATTATTTTCCTCTAATTCTCATAAACCGTTCCACTTTTTTTTTTGGAGGTGCCTCGGCCGACACCCATTACTCCCCCCAAAAAATAATTTGCATGTAATTTTTTTTAATAAAAGATGGTCTGGGCCCGATATCAATAGGCCCAGCCCAACTTGGGGAGAACCCATTAGGTCTTGGACGCCGAAGGAGTGTTCAAAGGATAGAACGTGACTATTGAGAGCACGAGAGAAGACTATAAACCTGCTAGAGTGTTTCTTACCCAAGACTCATGATCTCAAAAGCAACTAAATCCCTTAGATGAGCCAAATGCTTCAAATGCTTTTTTTACCATATTTTAGGGCCAATGTACTTGTAATAGTTCTAATGTAACAGTTTTTTCCTATGTAACTTGGATTTGTTGTCTTGTTCAATTAGTTGGAGGTGAATGTCAAGTTATTTCGCATAAGCTTGAATAACAGATAGACACATTGCTGATGTTACTTGGCATATATTATCAACTGCATTATTGGCATGTCATTTTTTGTGTGTGATGAATTTTCTTTTATATGATACGTGTATTTCAATATTTTTAATGCTTTTAATCCTTATTTTTCGATATTTTAACTCCAAAACACCTTTTTGCATTACGTAGGAAACAAATTGTCATTTCGTCTTAAGAGTTCGTCCCTCTTCAAATTGGCTCCTAGTTCCGCCACTGGTGGCAGCAGTTGGGCACTTGGTTGCACTCTTAACCAACTGACTGTTAGTCATCTCCCGCCGGGGGAACGTGCAGATTCTGTTAATGTTATCATTAAACCATTCAACATACGGTTGGAATCTCTCGTAGATCAACTAATGAACATAAACTACTCCGGTTTTGGTTCTGGTTCACTTTTCGCTTTTAGACATACTTTCGGAGTTTTCACTGACATACTCAACTTAATTTACTAGTTATGGTAAGAACTTCAATACTATATATCTGATTCCATAAAATGTATGCATTATAAATTTTTTTCTTATAAAGAAAAAATGTCCATTTCATTATATTACGCCATCGAACTATACAACTTTATTAACCTGTGCTCTTTTGTAATATTATGCGATTAAAATAGCAAAAGACGGACTATGTGACACAATCTCTAAAGTTGGATCTTATTAAAAGGCTTCTATCGATAATGTTTGATAATTTGAGAGTTCAATTTATGTCTCATTTTGCTATGATATAGGAATCCAAACACACATGAAAAAATACTTTAAAGGTTCACTTTGCTATATAAGTTGGTATTTCCAAAAACTTGATTCTTTTGGTTATAATTACATGTCTTCGAACTTCAAGTAAGAGTAGCATGCATATATGTTCAGATTTGTTGTTGTACATAATTTGGTATGGTTATGTTTTGCAGGGTATACTGTGAAAGATGAAGGATGTTGCGGTACCGGAATTAACCCAGGGTGGAAAACTTGTTGCCTTCCGTTTTCACCCCCATACAACACCACTGGGGACAAATAGGTTTTCTGGGATGCCTTCCATCCAACTCAAGCATATAACACAGTGGTGGGAGCAGTAATATTAAATTAGAAAAAGCTCGGTGGCCAAAAGAAGAGCCTTAATTTACTGCTTTTTGTTGGGTCCCGTGATGTATTGACAGATAGAAAAGAAAGTGAATGAAGTAACTGAAAGAAATTTAAACCGAAGGAAAGATATATAAACCAAATCCTCTCTCAGACAAAATGTCAAAAAAGTTCTTCAAGAGTAACCAAAAGAAGCGAAAAAAAAACCACACGGCATGCGACACGCAACCAAAAGGGATCACAATAAATGTACGACCTCAAAGCTGAGCATGCCAGAAACCGGGGAGGAAAAAGTGGTTAGACTTGAGGGACGGTTGCAGATTCCAAAACGTTTTGTAGTTTTTTCTTGAGGAAATTAACATCAGTCGTCCCATTAACTCAGCTTGTTATATATGTGTCAAAATCCATTTCCAAACAAATGCGAAAGGGGTGGGGGAACTTGAAAGATGAACGTGCTGATCTCCACAGACCTGCTGCTGCTCTTCTGCTGAGCATCGTATTCGTTGTTGTTTCCCAGAATGGAGCTGCCCAACAGTTTTCTGCAATGTTTGTGTTCGGAGATTCATTAGTGGATGGTGGAAATAATAACTATCTCAACTCTCTAGCCAAAGCAAACTATCTGCCATATGGCATCGATTTCCCCCAGGGGCCAACCGGTAGATTTTGTAATGGCAAAACTATCACCGATTTCCTCGGTAACTGCTCTTCTGCATAACTATGAAAACTAACAACCCACTACTAACTTGCACCAACGCGACCATCTGCACTACCGCCATCTCTAATTGATCCCTACTGCTTTTCTATGTGAATTACTTTTGCAGGAGAACTGTCGGGTCTTCCTTATCTTCCGGCCTTCACGAGTACTTTGACACCGGGTCTTCCTTATCCTATTTCTTTCTTTCTTTTTCTAAGCAAAAACTTCATTAGACTAGAAAACGCAGGAAAGAACAGAAAAAAAAAACCAGAGCGGGATACAAGCATCAATGAGGATCCATAGGATCGTCAGCTGATAAGACCCGCAGAGGCAGAAGAGCTACATCCAGAAAATCAAAAACGAAAGCTTTAGAAGCCCAAGCAGCAAGAAGATGAGCTGCAATATTTTGTCTTCTAGGGGCCCATTGCACACACCAATCTTGATGTCTTCGCAATATCTCTTGAAGCTGATGTGCAATTGCCACCAGAGGGCCTTCGACCAGAAAATCAGCCTCATTCACGATTTTACAAGAAAGCAAAGAGTCACTTTCTATAATCATTCGTTGACCTTGAACTTGGATAGCTTCTGCAGTTTGACAAGCCAAAAGGATTGCTCGCAGCTCTGCCTCCAAAGGATTGGAGGTTAAAGCATAATCACTACGAGCACAAGTGAAACGGCCACACTGATCTCTGGCCAAGGTTGCCAAAAAACACATATTCCCTCTAACTGCAGCATCACAGTTAAGCTTCAAAACTCCATCCCCGGGGGGCTGCCAGCACAGGTGGTCCGCTTGATCATGATCACTCCAAGCAGCACAGTGCTCCGAAAATCTTCTCTTCATAGTGATGACCATATCAGCGGGATTATGTTGTAACCCAGAGTGAACTGATTGATTTCGGGCAAACCACATGACATCCACAATAATTGCAGTCTGTAAGATAAACACCCTCTCATCAACATTGCTCAAAGAGAGAACGGTTCTAGGATTCAGCAGGGCAGAGAAGCTAATTTTTATATCCAAGTCCCGAAAGCTGTCAGTGAGTATAGGCCAACGTGCTTCTCTCCAAAGGATCTTCGCATACTTGCAATGGAAAGCAAGATGTGCTTCTGTTTCCTCCTCGGAGTTACATAGAGGGCATCTGAAAAATTCATCAGTCACTTGGTCCGAGAGAAATCTGAGCTTAGATTTGACAGGAAGGCCTTTGCTAACAAATTTCCACAATAGGAGCTTGAGCCGTGCCTGAATTTTTATCTTCCAAAGTTTGTCCCAGTTAAAACCCAAGTCCCCAGCACTTTGCTGGAATCTGGCCTCTTGGTCAGTATAATAAGCTGACTTGACGGAAAAGACGCCAGTATTCTCCTGTTTCCAAATCAACGTATCAATAGGCAGGGGGGTATCTAGGGGAATGCTGAGAATGTTTGCAACACTAGCAGGAGTGAAGAAATGCTCCAACTCCTGCCTCTTCCATTGATTTGTAGATTCATCAATTAAATCCCCCACTTTTGTAGTAGAAGAAGACAACAGCAAATCTGGAACTCTCGGTTGTGGAAGAAAAAAAGGCATATTAGGGATCCACGGCTCATGCCACATATTCAGTTGACTGCCCCGTTTAACCGTGAAGATCATACCCTTCGAAAGGATATCACGACACTCCAAAATCCCTTGCCAGATCCATGAACTTTGATGCTTTTTTCCACAGGTCAAGAGGGAAGTGTTTTCCAAGTATTTTGCAGTGAGAGCTTGAACCCAAGGAGTTTGGGGTCGGCTATATATAAACCAGCCCAATTTGGCAATAAGAGCTCGGTTGACATCATGCATCCTGCATAACCCCAAACCTCCAACCTCCTTAGGCCGACAGATAGTTGACCAAGCCATGGGCGTAAAGTGACGTTTATCCCCCGTGAAACCCCAGAAGAAATTTTTGAAATGCTTGTCCAACTCACAACTCCAGCTCTTGGGTAGCAAAAAAGTCGACATTGCATAGGAAGGCACAGAGGCAGCTACTGATTTGAGAAGAGTTAGCCTTCCAGCTTGGGACAAACACTTTGCTTTCCAACTTTCCAATTATTTGACTCATCTGACCCTGTTCATAATTCTGATATTGCCTCCCTAATCTCCCCTGTTATTACTGATGTGGAGAATGAAATGTTGTGTTGTGTTCCGGATGAGAGGGAGATTTGGTATGCTGTCCGGTCAATTGGTGCAGCCAAGGCACCGGGGCCGGATGGAATCACTGCTCTCTTCTTCCATAATTATTGGAATATTGTGAAGTTTGATGTTGTGGCTTATGTCCAACGTTTTTTCTCCTCTGGTTATATACTTAAGTCTCTGAATCATACAAACATTGTCCTTATCCCAAAGAGAGAGAATCCCACTCTTGCGTCTCATTATAGACCCATCAGCCTTTGCAATGTTATGTATAAGATCATATCCAAAATTCTTGCAATCCGCCTCAAGCCTCTTCTTCAAAAGCTCATCTCACCTATGCAAACTGGTTTTGTCCCCAACCGGCTTATTCAAGAAAATTCTATCCTAGCCCATGAACTCATCCACAAAGTGAATCATAAGAAAGGGAAGGCTGGATACATGGCTTTGAAGATTGATATGGACAAAGCTTATGATCGAATAGAGTGAGAGTTCCTTTTTGAGGTCTTGCGTAGCTTTGGTTTTTCTGGTGCTTGGATCCAATTGATAAGGCAATGTGTTTCTACCGTCTCATTTTCCATTCTATTAAATGGCAGCCCCTTTGGTTTTTTCTCTCCTCATAGGGGTCTCCGACAAGGTGACCCGATTTCACCATTCTTGTTTATCTTGTGTTCAGAGGTGTTATCTCGCCTCTTGTTACGAGCTGAACATCGACGTCACCTCTCTCCCTTTGCCTTTACGAATCTTACTATGAAGCTTGAGGGATGCAATGGTGCAATCCGAAGAGAAGTCGAGAGAGACTCGGTTATCCTTCCGCTTCCTTGCAGCTTTGAATCGCTCGATCACCAGAGAACCACCTGAGACTTCAAGTTTCGGCTGAGAATGTTGGAGATTAGTATGGGCCCAGGGTAAGTTAATGAGAGGCGCAGAGACTTCAATGTGGGCTAAGGCGTTAGTATTCTGGGCTGAGCTTGATGAGGGATCACACGCAACTGGGCTGGGCTTGATCAAAGCCCACGCATTGTGAGGCGATGAATAAGGGCAGGTTTTGTGGCTCTTCAAAGTCGATGCGCCATCTGGCACAAGGGAGACAGTTTCTGAGACATCAGAGAATGTCAGACGACGCGTCTGTAGCAGAGCGTTGTCCTGCAGGTAGCGACTCGGCCGACACTGATGTGTCAGAGAATCATCAGGCGCCCAGAAGGAGATGTCGCACAACGATTGCTTCAGGGGAGCTCGTTGCGCAGGTACAACCTCCACCTCCTCAACCTCCTCAACGCGAATCAGAGAATCTTCCAACATCGGCGGGGACCGTGGTGGGTAAAACCATCTTTGCCGCTCGGAGGACAGCGAGCCATCCCGGAACAAATGCGATGTATGTTCGTTGGGCGTTCGTGTTCCAGGGAAGTTCATATTGAGGCCACCCTGAAAGGAAGAACTATCAGGTTGCACCGTTCCTTTGGCCAACTTCCCTGGTGCATCTGTGGCCTGAGCAGCAATCGACCACTTGCGAAATTCCGATCCAGGACCCTCTGCTTTCATCTTGTGACTAAAACGGAAATTAGGATCATTAGAACAGAACTTCACGTCACACGAAGACTGAGTATGGCCAATACGGCCACAAGCATAACAAAAGTCAGATATCTTCTCATATTTGAGTTGCACCCAACACGGGTCCGCCTCCCTTCGTTTCTGATAATACCCCGGGACTAAGGGTTTCCTAGTATCCAACAGCACCTGAACTCGGAAGTAACGCGAGCATGCATTGGAAAATCATGACTGAGGACTGGCCCAACAAGCTTTCCTATATTAATGATGCTCTGTTCAGTCATTTTAAATAGAGGCAGCCCATGAATCTGAATCCAAACCGGGGTAGTCAGCAGATCAATCTCCCCTATGGTCAGACTTGGAATCCACGGTTTCAAAATAAGCATCTGGCCACGGAAGTTCCAAGGACCACCGTTGTATATCATGTCACGTACCTCCGGAGTAGAGAACGTAAAGTGGAAAGCATTATTACCTAAATCCTCCACCTCCAGGGTGTCAACAGACCGCCATGAATGTGCTACAATCTCCCTCATGGCATGTTTGTTGAATATACGTAGGGAGATGATTTTTCCCACCAGAACTCGATGGGATTGAACTTCAGCATCCGTAAGAGAAACGTCAAGAGCAGTCGGGTCGTCATCCCAGTTAATGTTCTGCGTTCTGTCCACCAGAGAGGCCATCTCTAGGTCGAGATCTTCCTGGGTCAAGGTTGAAGGATTCATAGTTGCGACGGGAAAATGAAAGGGAAGGCACAGAAGGTTAAGAGAGAAAAGGATGCGGAGAAAAGGGCGGGGATGACAAAAAGGCAAAGGAAAACAGGTGCAGAAAAGGGAAAAGGATGTAAAGATATCAAAAAGGGAGCTATGGAACAGAAATATGGAAGGTGGGGTCAGCCATGCCGAAGTAGAAGGGAAAAAAGGTCGGACGTTGAAGAGACGATGAAAAGGTAGGAGAGAAGGGAGAGGGAGAAAGTAGGAGCTCTATTAGGAGAGCGGAAAAAAATATCATTCACTTTTTCATACATGTTCTACATTTTCCTCTTCGAAAGCGTTCCCAAAAGCTTGTCAAAAGCGAGACATGATCAGCTTAATTAGAGAATTTTGAATCTGAAGTCATTCATTTAATTGTAGGCACTATCAGCTTAGGAAGTTCTTGCTGGCAGGAGTTGGGTCACTTGGTTGCATTCCGAATCAACTGGCTACTGGTCTTCCTCCGCCAGGGAAATGTGTCTCTGCCGTTAATAATATGGCTGGACTATTCAACACGCAACTAAAATCTCTAGTAGATCAACTGAACAGAAACTACCCCGGTTCAATTTTCGTTTATGGCAATACTTATGGAGTTGTCATGGACATACTTCACAACTCCAGTAGTTCTGGTAAGAACTTCAGTTTCATGACAAGCAAACAATGTTGTGGGCAATTGATGAAGCATAGTAGCATTTTTTTTTTTCAAATTTCTTGTCGTACATCATTTGGGTATGGTTGTGTTTGTAGGGTTTAGTGTGATCGACAGAGGATGTTGTGGCATTGGAAGGAACCAAGGGCAGATAACTTCCCTTCCCTTTGCAATCCCATGCATGGCTAGGGACCAATATGTTTTCTGAGATGCCTTCCATCCAAGCCACGCTGCCAATAAGATTATTGCTCGAAGGGCTTATGCTGGTCCACCTTCAGATTGCTATCCAATCAATGTGAAGCAAATAGCACAAGTTTGAACCTAAGTTGTTTTGTTACCTTTTATGTACACTATAGCTAAATTCCATAAATCTTTTTTATGTGTATGCAACAGTCTCCATCATCTTGTATTTCTTCCTTATTGTGATATCTCTATTGTTTTTAACTAGGCCAGGTCTGCTCGAATGCAATGTACAAAAATTGAGTGCAACAAATTTTGCTCGTTACTAAAAAAAACTTAATTATAAAAAAATTACACTTTAGACCCCGAATTATAATTCATTATTGCAGTCTAAGCGAAAACTTTGCACTCTATGTCACAATTTAATTGTTAAGATTGAAGTGTAGATTTTGCAGTGTGTGGAATTTAATAGTATTGTGATACCCCAAATCCCACAAGGAGTGGGAGAGGAGAATGAATGAGTGATTGATTCTATAAGGGTCAAGTCCCACATTAGGACCTTACTAGGTTGAACTGAGCTTTATAATAATCCAAGGGGCTCCAAGAGCAACCTTGACTAGTCATTTTGAAGTCAAAGCACCGATGTGACTACTACTTGTCTTGGGTCGTTACAAGTTTATACACTATTTCTCTAATCGAAAAGGAAATAATAGTGTGGTGGGCTACTACTAAATTAATAAAAGTATTGGGGCTTAAGCAAAATGTCAAGTAATAAAAGTTTTGGAAAGAAGTTGTATTTGAGTGTTAAAATTTTAGAGTATTGGAATTGATGAAAAGTGAAGTAAGATGATTTGAATGAATTTTTTATATTTATTATAATAAAAAGTAATAATTTTTTAGAAAAAAAGATTATATTATAATTATTTTATTATATTAAAATTTTATAAAAAAATTAAAATTTTAGTAAACTAGGAGGGCATACAGAAGAAAAATCAGACAATTAATAGTAGTCCCGTCGGGTCCGAAACCTTTGCCATATGGACTTTTGACTATAAAGCCGCACTCTCGACAAGACTTCCTCGACAAGTTGTTTCTTCTCCCAGTCTCTCTCAGTCTCTCTTTTACTCTCGCTCTCTCTGCCGCATGATCCGTCCAATCGTCGGCGGTTTTTATTAGGGGCCTCACCATTTCCGGTACTCTACTTACTTCTTCGCCACGATCACTTTGGATCCACGGGTATTGCTTGCGATGCTCTGTTCTCACTCTCTCTCCTTCTCCCTCTCCTTCTCCCTCTCACTCATCCAAACCCTTAATCCGTAGCCTGCCTACACATATTGTCCGTTTTGTATAGCATGTGCGATTTCTCTTCACGCATTACCGCCTTCTGTGTTTGTTCTGATTTCTTTTTTTCTGCCTATTTATTCATTTATGAGTGCATGTATGTGTGCTTTGTCTACGCTCACGTGCATGTGTTTTCTTGTAAATGCTTGTGTATGTTTTGTGTGGAAACATTCGCCGATCGGTGAAATTTAAGCAATACAGGGTTCTTTAAGCGTAGCTCTCTCTCACACTCTCTAGAGGTTCGAGAACTTTTGATTCGGCGAGTTACTGTTGGATCTATCGGTTAGTGGGTTCATTGGATGCGGCAGTATTTTTCGAATGCATTTTCGGTATTAATTGGTGGTATTGTAGCGCATTTTTGAATAAGTTCCGAGTTTTTTTTGTTTACTTAGTGTGCCTTTTGCGTAGTTTGGTTGCTGAGAAACTGAAGGAAAAAGTTGAAGGTTCCATAATACTGTACTTTTGTTTATAATGGACCTTAATAAGCTGATAAAATCAACTTGGTGCCATTCTGATTCTTCACCAAATAACTCTTATGTTGTTTTGTTGCTGAGAAAGCTAAGGAAATGGCAAGGATGAATAGATGTTAGTCAATGCAATTGAATAGAATTTAGGACTCCTTGCCAGTGGCGGAACCAGGATCAAAATCCATGGGTGTCGAACTTTAAAGGCGAAATGATAAAAAAAAATTCATTTTTAATGCAAAACATTGTTTTAGAGTTACAATGTCAAAAATTAAGAACTAAAAGCATTAAAAATATTAAAATACATGTACCGTAATATGTACTGCGAGACACATAATAAACACGAAAAATTACTATTTTAAATCCGCGCTTCTGAGTTAACCACTTACAATGTCAATATGACTCAAATATCAAGCAAACTGTTGGTATACCAGAGGCAAAAAAATGGAGAGTTGAATCTAGACCTGGCTAGCCAAAATTTGCAAGCCATGTGGCAATTTATGGATTCCCCAATCCTTATAACTTGATTTAGAAATAAATTATCACAACAAATCCCTTTCTTAGCGTTTAAAGTTTCTATTATGAATTAGGATCACATTCTTTACGATAAGTGTGAAAATATAAGTGAACTATACAGAAACTTCCTGCACTTGGGCAATCAATTTACTTCAACTAGAATAGTTTACTGGAGATACAGGAATAAGTAAGAGACTAAGGCTACGTTTGCGTCCTAAAATTTTACACACTCTAAAATTGTAACACAATAAAAAATTACAATATAATCTCTCTCCCCCATCAAATCACTACTATTCATTACAAAAAATATAAAAAATTACCTCTCTCTTCACTTTTTCACTAAACTCAATACCTAAAATTTTAACAACACTAAAATTTTACAACACAAACACACCCTAAGATTGATACCACTTTTTTACATGAGGAGTCACTGTCCAACAACCTGAAATTAAAAATGTAAGGCGGTGTCATTAAATAATCATCATTAAACATATATCAAACTTAAAACAATATCCAAAGTCACATAATAAAGACAACAAATATATAAAGTAATGATCCATGTATTATAAAATCACTTTAAACAAATGCAGGAAACAGAGTAGATAAAAAAAGAAAAAAACAAGATAACATCGAAGCAATGCCATCATTAGTGTATGCTCAGCATCTTCACGAATGTACGTCCATCTTGACAAAAGCTGAAAGCTGAAGTGGCAGAGTATCCTCTACAACCATTAAGCAACATTTGTGCATCAAAAGACCATTCAATATTCTTTTTCAATTCAAGATAACTCATAAACATGGATTCTTAAGTTGTTGAAGATTTATAAAAAATACAGGTGGATGCATTGTCAAAGACAATTTTGAAAAAAAAATATTAAGATGGATTGCGTGCAAGAAACTGGAATAAAG
This sequence comes from Myrica gale, assembly GCA_963930655.1. Taxonomy (NCBI): domain Eukaryota; kingdom Viridiplantae; phylum Streptophyta; class Magnoliopsida; order Fagales; family Myricaceae; genus Myrica; species Myrica gale. The sequence goes on along the minus strand of OZ005616.1, from coordinate 24,031,092 downwards.
TAACTATCAGACTTCGTAGAAAATCTAGGTGCCCTCTTAATAAGTTACAAAGATCCTCGTGCTTAAGGGAAATATGAGAACAATAATCAAAAACCTATGATGCTACTTGCAAAAGCATTAATAATTAGACCTTGATGACTCACATTGACAAGAAAGTATTTACAGTGAGGGCATTCTTTCTGATGGAGAGAAACCTAAGAAGTGATAGTTGATTAAAGGAGAAAGAATGGCATGCAAAACTTATCAAACATCAAGTTTCAAAGACATCCAATTTTCATTCTAACAGCCAGCCTCCTGCACCTATGAGACTTCATGATCTAGTTTTGTCTTAGCTTTGAGGCAAGGACACCATTGTACTATTCGTTTTACCACTGATAAGTATCCAGACAGTTCTTCTATTTATCCAAACCAATAGAAATTCCTAGTTTGGCCATATGAAAGCATCAACTGAAAACTTTATTGGGATTGAGAAAGTTGGCAAACTACCATGCCTCAGGAAGCAGAGGTCCCAAGTTTAATTCAGAACAAAGGGATCAGGCCCACGGGATTTTCCCAGGTACCCAGCATGGCAGCATGTATCTATAAGTACATAGGTACCTGCATTACTTGGCCACCCAAAAAAGGAAGACAAAGAAGCAGCAACAAAATGAAAAAAGGAACTATGATGAACTCCTATAAATGCCGAATCAGTTCTGCTATCACAACTAATTTTTTGAGAATAAAAGGAGGAGACTACGGATGGGAAGAGAATAATAGGAATGAGAATAAACAGAGATGACAAACACACACACACATATTTATATGATCAACAAACTTACTTGTATCAACTTCATCACCTCCCAAGTGAACGAATCTAAATTTAAAAACCTTACTGATATCTGAAGCAAAATTTTTAAAACCATTAAGTTGGCCTGGGCCTGAGCCTGATGGGTGTCGGCCCAGGCCAACTTATTTTAAAAATAAAAAATAAAAAAAATACCATGTGAATTTTTTTTTTTGGGGGGGTGAAGGGTATCGGCCGATACCCTTCGACCCCCCTCCCTCCGCCACTGCTCCTTGCTACTATCCTCTTTTTGGTACATTAGGATTCTCTAACATATTCTCTGTTTTAATGCAATTAACATGACATGTTGGTCTTCGAGTTCAATGCAGTGGTTCTGTTTCAATTTTTTCTTAAATATGGTGTTGCTAGTAGTGTTTCTAGTCATATCTCTTGCAATATCCTTTCTTGACATTGGTGATATTTGTCTGCTTACATGGTGGAAGGGGATTTTGTCTGCTATCACATTGGAATCATCGTCTCCTAAGTTCTTTTGTGTCTCACTTCACATAGGAACAAAGATATAGCCTGTGGTAAAGCCATTTTATACATTGGAAGTCTGATGGATGATCATTGGTGACAAAGATGGTATCTAATGGCCAAGCTTTTCGCACATCAATTTCTAAGCAGTTATATTTATGTTAGTATCAGTTCCTTTGCAGGGAAAGATGAGTTCGGGAAGAGGGGTTGGAAATCATTTCGTTGGAGGTCCTACTAATGATCCATCATCCATGGGGGAAAAAGGAAAATGTATCAGAAGTCTCTAGCCCCGAGGTTGACCAGTTGAGTCATAATATGGCAGACGCCAACCTGAATTCGGGACAGGATGATGGTGAGTGGGAGGTATATGCAAAGAAGTCAAAGAATAGAGCTGGAAGCAGTGCTGCAAAACAAGGTGGTTCTAAGAATAATAATAACTCCAAAGCATGGGGAAATCCAAATATGGGTCAAAAACAATGGACGCTGAGCAATGGTGGGCCTGTAAGGGCTTCTGTAAGTAACTGGCCAACTCAAACTGCTGATTCTAAACGATACACTGGCAGGGGACATGCAAGACAACAATCATCCACTATGGGTTTTGATGGCAGTCACATGGCGTCACAACCTGTAATTCGCCCTCCATTGCAGCATGGATGGAACTGGCATGCTGTTGCTGGTTCCACTCAATCCAAGGGTTCTGAAGATGGCCACCAAAAAGATGAAATCAATTCACAGTCCCATCCTAGTGACGATTTTGAGGATGATAAGGATGGTAATGTTGATGAGGTTGATGACGACGAATCTGATGTAATGGAAGATACAGATGATGATCTACTATCTGACGAATATGACTCGGATGCTAGTCAAAAGAGCCATAACACTCGCAAGAAGAGCAATTGGTTCAAGAAGTTCTTTGACATTTTGGAAAGCTTGTCTGTCGAGGACATAAATGATCCAGCAAGGCAGTGGCACTGCCCTGCATGCAAAGGTGGTCCTGGTGCCATTGACCGGTATCGAGGCCTGCAGCCTTTGATGACACACGCCAAAACGAAAGGGGCAAACAGAATGAAGCTCCACAGGGAGCTGGCAGCAGTTTTGGAGGAGGAGTTGCAGCTGAAGGGAACATCAGTTATTCCAGCTGGGGAGGCATTTGGTAAATGGAAAGGTCTGAAATATGATGAAAAAGACCACGCAATAGTTTGGCCTCCAATGGTTGTCATCATGAACACACAACTTGAACGGGAGGAGAATGACAAGGTATTCCATATTTCATATCTGTGATTGCAAGCAATATCCAAATAAATGATCATCACAAGTTATCTTTTTATTCTTATTTTATTTTGAAGATTGCTTAATTTGATGTTTACTCTGATTTTATTTCTCTTTGGATTAAATGTTTCAGTGGGTGGGTATGGGTAATCAAGAGCTTCTCGACTACTTCTCGAATTATGCTGCTACAAAGGCTCGACACTCTTATGGTCCACAGGGGCACCGTGGGATGAGTATTTTGATCTTTGAGGCCTCCGCAAGGGGTTATTTAGAGGCTGAGCGTCTGCATAAACATTTTGCCGAGCAAGGAACGGACAGAGATGCCTGGGAGCGCCGCCGTGTCCTGTTTTATCAGGGTGGGAAGCGGCAGCTTTATGGTTACATGGCAGTGAAAGAAGACGTGGATAAATTAAACCAGCATTCCCAAGGTTCTCCCTCATTCTTATCTCTTTCCCATCAGTTGAATCTCTTAAGTCATATAATAACTGAAAGGCATAATATTTTTTCATTTCTTCTGCAAGTGAGATATTTACTGATTAGATAAGTCAGTTCTTCTGACACACCTTTTGATTGATTAGGCAAATCTAAGCTGAAGTATGAGCTAAGATCCTACCAGGAGATGGTTGTGAACCAAATTAGGCAGATGAGTGAGGACAATCAGCAGCTTATGTATTTGAAGAACAAGGTTGTGAAGGAGAAGAGCCATTCAAAAGCTGTAGAAGAAACTCTTGGTATTGTGAGTGATAAGCTGCGCAAGAAGCAGGAGGAGATACGAATTGTAAAACAGAGGACCAAAATGCAACATGAAGAGAACAAGGAAGAGGTAATACTACCCAGGTTAAGACGTAGACTTGTCGTGTGTCTAAGCAACAATGATTAGACTGTGCTTGGGGCTATATTGTGTGCACTATTGACAAACCACTTGGGTCACTAACCCTTGAACCCATTCTTTAGCTTCTGGGACCCTGTGCATGTTGGATGTACTTGTTATGTGATTTGCAGTGCCAATCTTGATACATTGCGAGTCATACACCAAAAAGAACAAATATTGTGTTTCCTTTTCAAAAATAATATGCCGGTCGACCCTATTTTGTACTGATGCGTCTCTTTTGCTTTTCATTTTTGTGTCTCCCCTTCTTTTCAAGTTGTTGTCTGGTATGAAAACATGTAGCCCTTTCCTGTCTGTGTTGTTTTGATGGTTCTGAAGATCGATTTAATTTGGCTCAGTGTTTTGAAATGTTTTTTCTTTTTCTTTTCTTGTTTTGAGGAAGATGTACGAGCAAGAACAATTTTTTAAGGATCAGATCAAATTTATACACGAGTCAAGGGACGAGAAGGGAGTAAAATTTGAGAGCCTGCAGTGGGAAGAACGCGAAAAGTTGAAGCAGTTAAACGCAGATCCTTCAGATGCGGATGAATTCAGACGCGGGTAAATGTACCTATCTCTTGAGTGAATATGAAGCCTGAGTTGTGCCTGGAAAATTGGATAATTACTGGGTTTATATTAGAAACACAACATGGAACTTCGAATTTTCTTTGTCACTCAATTTTATTTGCATTTTCCTTGATTTTATCAGTAGGGCGGAGGAAATTGCAAAATATATCAAGTACCAAGACAAAGAGATAAAAGAGTTTGAGGAGGAGAGAGAGAAACTTATTGAAGATCACAAAGAGAAGATGGCTGCAATGAAGCGGAGGCACTGGGAGGAAGAAGTGGAGCTGGAAAAAGAGTTCGATGCTGGACTGAACCAGCTCATGGACAAGTTCTCCCCACATCGTCCCCATGATACCACTAACAGTGTTTAATGGTGTAGAAGCCCCCTCTCCAAAAACCAGTAAAAGCCCCTGCAAACGTTGCCTGCTAATTCCTAGGAACTTGAAACGTTATAAACGTTTACCTTTTGGTTAATGATTACTTCCGTAGAAGAGGAAACGATAACTTATTGTCTTTAACGGTCACTGCATGACTTGTTTTGCAAAGGCTGGAAGTCTATGAAAGTTTGCATTTCATATCTGTTGTGGTGTGAGCTCTGAACTGCTGCTCCATGTTCGTCCCTCTGTACCTATTTTTCTTTCTTTTCACAATTATGCTAACGATTTGCAGTTAGCTAATTCCGAAGGTTTGGATTAGACTGTACAGTATCTTGTTTAATGGCTAAAGTGGAATATTGTTAGTTAGGTCCAGGTGGCAACTTGTATGTTTGCTTGAGGAATTGTTTCAAGATCTTAATGCAAGCAAAGACAAGTCTCATTGAATCAATCTTTTAACCGAATCTCGTACAAAAAGAATCGAATTCCCTCCTGCTGGTGGGTGGGTGGAGAATGTTCTGTTTTTGATCCAGTAAGTTAACAAGCTGTTGCTGGAGTGGAGGGCGGATGGTGCTCGCGTTTCCACAAACCTTGATTTGGCGCATCTGTAGTATCTATGTATACAACAAGGTCACGGCAGCAAATTTCTACCGAAAATATAAACAGGCTCAAAATTTTCAGATTAGTTTTCTTTCAACAAGGAACAAATTTCAAAGTCATACCGCAACAAACAAAATTATTAGCCTAGGCCACAAAATTCCTCCAGAGGTGGCGGCAATGCTTAGAAACAACCTTTTTTTTTTTTCCTGAAACAAACCTAATTAAAATTGCAAAACGAGGTAAAAAAACAGAAAGAAGTAACACTGCTGTCCTAACTAAATATTACAGTTATCTGGAATATGGTTCAATTGCAAGTTTGAAAACCATTTCAGTTGGTTTTCTTCTCTTCTTCATTTGAGGCTATGGCCTCTGCACCATCACCATTGGTGACCTGGTCATCCTCGCCACCAAAGCCAAATTCGTTGACACGTTTCTTGTCCACTGGATATACCCACTTCTGGTACAGATATATCAAAAATATAATATCTGCAAGGCAGCAAAAAGATTTGAAAATCACAGATAATGAGAACAAAAAAAAAAGAAAAAGAAAAAGAAAAAGCCATGACTATTAAGGAAATGAAACATACATAGCACATACTTGGCCACAAATCCAACACAAAATCAACAGTTTCATAGTGGTCTTTAGGTCATGATACCCGTAAAGATGTACTGACAATGATAGCGCTTGCATGACAACTTGAGAACAAAGGGAAAGAAAATCTATAACTGTGATGCATAAGATACCATGCAGCAGGTACATTGGGCCTTAACCATCTACGGGCTTCCCACAGGGTCTTGGTTGCGAGCTAGCCTTCAAATGAAATTTAGAGCAGTTCTCTACCAATAATGCTCAAGTATTCCAAACTTTTCCCGAAAAGCAATGAACCAAAACCCATGTATAAATGAAAGAAAGCAAAACAGGACACAACTCGACACAAGCTAAACACGACACCTGGTTGCAGCTCCATTCCTGCACAAGTTTCCAAGGCCAAAAACCATTTATGGCCATGACAGTATATATAGAAGTAACTGATCAAAACATTCTCATCCTGTTTTCCTATTTTCCCAAAAAGAGCGAGAAAATAGGAACAGGACCATAATCCTGAATTATAAATACCCAAAAATTTCTAGAAAAAAATGACACAATGCAGCCTGACAAAATTAAGCTTTGCACTACCCCCTTCTATCAAACTCCAGGACATCGCAGGTTAGGGTGCTGCACTGTTTAAGGTCCTTCGACCTCAATTAACCAACACTTATGCAGCTTCCGGGAGGTGACATCAGTTTTCCTCTGAACATATCAGGTTCACATGACTATTGTTATAATATCACCGATCTCCTTTAACTTTGGTACCGTCAATTGCATCATGGCACTTCTTCCGCTCTTTCTTCCCATTTCTATTTGTTTCTTTCAACAAGTAGCATCACTACACCTCTATTACCAACCCCTCATTTACTAAGGGAATTAAATGAATATGCCTTGCGAATAAAAGTATGTCTTACCATCACGAAAGACAGACAGACGATGTAGTGTTGGCATTTTTATGACAAAGGCAAAGAGATCATCGATGATGGTGTTGAGGAATTTGTATGTCATCTGCCTCCAGGGGAGATGAGCAACGGACTTGAGCTTATAATTTATGAACAATTGAGGGCACATCATTATAAAACCTGAAACAATGAATTCAAGTGCAAAGGGAAACGAACCTGTCAAACATTGTACCTAAAATAGGGGATTCAAAAGAGATTATTCAAGAGAAAAATTGGCAGATGATGTCAAAAAGTTAGAGAGAGAAAGAGAGAGAGAAGGGGGGATATAAATGGCAAAGTTAGCAGCTGACTTCAAATCAGAGTAACGAACTGACTACAGGTCCTAGTGAATAGAAAAAAAAATATGCTCTCTATGTTCCCAAAGGTTTACAAACGAGTAGGCAACCAAACAAAGGAACCTATATTTGCTTAGAAAAAAAAAAACCAAACAAAGGAACGAGTATGATCAGTTACTCGTGATGATGGAGGTCAAAAGTGAACACCATGAAGGTGCAGGCATTCTAACAAAATGTGGAAAAAGGCCTTGAGATGGCCTATGTTTGAGAAACATCTTTGGTTGTCATTTTACAAGTTTCTTTTTACACAAAATTTATACCATATGCTCTTTGCTACATAAAACGACGCAATAGCACTGGAAGCTGTTTTGGCTCTTCATAAAACAAATCAATATGGAATTTGAGGGACAAATAAACAAAGATCAAAAATATGATACGGCTCCCACAAAAGGGTTATTTTGACGCATGACCTCAATTCCCGAGGAGGAAAAACTGCTTTATTCAACTCCATTTATGATGACATGAACATCTCAATGACTTGCTCAGACCATTAGAATTAGAAACTGAAATATCACAATATCCAGTTTTGGAGGAACAAGCTTACCAAACATGTACACACAGCTTGTCAGTGAAGAAAGAATCCAAGAATACCAGCTCTTGTGGCGTTCATACATGAGTGAGTAGACCGATGAGCATGCAGCAAGGAAGAGAAGCACATAGGTCAAATACTTCATTGCAATATCATCATATTCCTTAGTCTTATTCCCTGCATAGGAATCCCGATCCCGGAACCTCAACATAGGTATCTTCCCACTTCTATCAACCTGGGGATTAAACAGACGCATTATAAAATCTGCTAACTGACAAGGTAACTTAAAGATTCTGAGCAATATAAATAGCTTTGGAGCAGATAGAACTTTCGCATGAGTCAAAGTTGTAGGTTTCTGGGCGACAAAATGACCATAATTAGAAGGGTGTGCAAAACAATGAAAATGCCGTTATATTATTACATCAGACATGTCCTATACAGTCCCAAGCATGAAAAGATGATACGTGGGGCTGCACACATTTCCTTGTATGTGAATTCAGCAGGGACAGTAAGGAGCAGATGTTTGGAAAAGAAGTACGTCAAGCATAGACAAATGGCAAAAAAAGTGATAAGCACACAAGAACATTCAGAAGCCATGGCATCTCCGTGCAGAATCTCCATTAAGCCCTCATAATTGTTTTAACCTTGGACGAGACAATGCACAAAAAGAAACATTATTCAAGTATCATAACTATAAATATTACCTCTATGTGCATGGCTTTTCCAATTTTCCAAAACTCAATGCAGACACCGACTCCAGAACTTGCCAGTATCATCCATGAGGTATCATTGTCGAGTAGATAGAGGAAAACAATGAGCTGACATAAAAAGCTCACAACAACAGACTTTGCAGACAGTCCTTCCATAGACTTGTTTTTGTTCCAAAATTGGATATCTACAGTGGGAAACAATCAGATTGGATATTAAGCTCAATCCTCAAGAACATCCAAGGACGAAATTTAAGAATGGAAATCATTATTTACCATTCTTGAATGCCAAGAAGTCAAACACTGAATGAAGTAACGAAACAACCATTGTGATTCCCAGGAGGTAGGGATTTCCTTCCAAGAACACCCTCTAAGAAAATTATCCAGTTAGCATTTAGAGAAATGAATATTTACAGGTAACTTTTATACACAACAATTCTTATAAGAGTTTGAGCTCCAAAAAATGGACATAAAAAAAATTCCTGCATTCTTTTTAATTTATACACAAGATTTCAAATGACGAGTATTGTGTTAAATATAGTCAAACCTAGTGGCTATTTCACGTTTCTAATACCTCATTAGAAAAATGCATTTCAAACTTTCAAAAAATATTGCAAGATAAGCTTCATTTATCTTAAGAAGATTCAGATTAGCAAATAATATCTCAGCTGCAAGCAGTACAAATTCAGCAACACAGACACACAGGTCATTAAACAAATGGGGGAAGAGGGAGACTGGCAGTCAAAAAGAGGGAAGTATGGCAAGAAAGAAAACAAATACTGACATCACCAGTAATGATTGGCAAGGTAACCTTACTCAACCAAGTTTTTAAGAGCACCTTGTAAGAAAACTCAGACCCTAAGGAAAAACTACTTCTGAACAAGATGGGGAGTGAAGATAACAATTTGAAGCCTCAAATTTGATTCACAATCATTAAACTGCCCAAACATCCACTTCATGACTTCTTGCAAACTTTCAGAGGGAAATTGCTTGAAATGTAATCCAAAACACAACACTAAAGCAAGTCTACCATTAAATATATAGTTTCTCAGCCAAAATTTTTAAATTAATCGGCAGCTCCTGCCAGACAAATTTCCTACAGTGACAGAAGCAATACCTTCAACTCATCAGCCTCGCCTTCAATCATGCTTCCATAACTACGGTGAACCTGGAAAGATTGGTCAATCTGCAGGAATAGTTGCCACTTGGTCATGCTTATGGGACCCACCTCCAGATTTAGTGGCAATTCTGTCACAGTCTCATTTAGTGGTATCAACTTGTCTCTGAGTAACCAAAACTCGTTGAAGAAGATGGTTGGGTAGTAGTTCCCTGTACTAGGCTCAACATTCAAGTCTGCAAATCTACGTCAAGAAACTCAAAGCTGTGATAATGGAATCAGTCTTCTACAGTCTATAACTAGGCCAGGAAATTAATATTAGAGGAAATCACTAAGGACATTTGGTAGCTTCAACAATATTGCATGAAAATTGCATCTTTTAACAGGCTGATGAAACATATTTATGAACATCAAATGTACGAAAAAGTGCCACTCAACATTAGTATCATATGGCTTAACCAAGTCGGAAAAAGTTATTGGAAACTAAATAAACCACACAAAGTAGAGAGAAATACAGAACAATAAACGGTGATTGAAAATAAATAAATCTGGGAGGATACATGGAGCAACATTTGGTGGTGCAGCATTATGAGGGTATCTGCAGGGAAAAAAGGGCGAGCAATAAGCAAGGTTAGCAACAAAGTAGCTCATAAAAATGAAAAAATAATCAAACAAGCTGAGCTCGAGTTTTCTCTTTATAAACCGGTTGCACATTCAGTTTATACACTGAAGAAAATGAGGTAAACTAGAACTCACAGATACTCAAATATTGACACTAGTAACATTTAGATTATAAACTATAAATCCAAGGTGGAGACAAAAGCTACATTACCACCCTGATAAGACACTTCTATGATCTTAGAACCATTAACATCCATTATTTGGATTTAAATCGCGAAGGACCACTTTCTGCAGCATTTTTAGGGCTGCATATACGCTTCTATATATAATACCAAGCAATTAACTTCTCATAACTGACAATATGGTAACTACATCGTGTCAGTTAAATCCACCAATTTCTTTTGGAGGCAAGAAGCTTACCCAAAGAGCAAGAAACCCCAGAAGTTAAAAAAAATATGAAGTCTGAAGGGAATTAAAACACAACTTAGTACGACTGATAAGAAAAGAAAAATAAAAACTAACAAAAAACCAGCTCCGAAACCAAATCAAGGCAAGTAACCCCACCCTCAGACATCTGTAAAATTCTAGCTACTCTTTTCCACCATAGATGCTTGACCAATGTCCAAGAGTACAGCAAAGAAGGGTAGATACATATACATGTGGACATCGAGAGGCTTAAGACACGTTCAAATTTCAAAACAGCGATTCCATTTCTGAGAAAATTCACAATACTAGTACCATGATGAAACTTCGCAATACTATTACCATAATGAAACTTCGCAATACTAGTACCATCATCAACCAGACAGTACTAGCCTCAAGTAAGACAAAAGATTAGGAAGACATTACATTAAGATGCTTTTTCATAAACGACCCTAACTGAAAAAATACTTTGCTCACAAGACCATCCTTTCTCATTTTCTATGTAAATAAACAATTACACTTCCAAAATCAAAATCTGAGCAAGAAATAAAAGTAGTCAGAAAAAGGAGTTCAAGTAAGTAGGCAAACCAGAAATCTGTATCAATATACACACAACTAAAAATAACAAATCCTGGGGATGTCCATAACAAAAGTATCCAACTTTGAAAAACGCAGCAGAATGGACTCATAAAACTGATGGCCAACTGACACTCATTAGAACTCACCTTGTAAAATCGTCTACTAAATTGATTGTAATATTTGGTTTCCAATAGGCAACCCATTCCACAAGTTTATCCTCTTTAGAGTCATCTTCCACATCATCAACCACCTGAAACCAGCATGAATCCTCATTAGGGTATGAACAGAATAGGGAAAAATACAAGATAGAAACAAGATGTGCCATCACGCAGATTCTGAGAGGCAAAGCTCATTTAGCAAGTCCTCCTAAAGTTAAGCATGAAATATTTAGTAGTAAAGGACAAACCTCAGTCACTGTTTCACCCTCATCAGAACCTTTCGAGTTCCCCAATAAGCTCTTCCTTTTATCTGCTTTTGACTTGGGCAAGTAGGTTACAAAAGCTGAAATAAATGAAAGAAAACCTCTTCAATGCTGACTAGCATCATTATTTATCAAAAAAAAAAAATGCTGACTAGCATCATCACATGATTACTTAGACAGAAGGAAGAGGAGTCAGCCAAAAAGAAAAAGGCGCCCAGAATACAATCTTACAGTGTGTCCTCCCAAAAGCAGCCAAAGGTTGGTACTCTGGATCATTGGGGTCGGGGGGGTAACCAGAGCGTGCAAAGAAAACATGAGCATAGAGACTCCCATTGTGCTTCAAAGCCTAGAAAGAAGAAATTTATCTTTATGCTTGCCTAGCATATTAACTCATCAGAAGCAACAAGTAGCAGGAAGTGATCGCGTATAGATTCACATGATATACAAAATTCAGATATGTAGGACTAGCAAACGCCAAACATTATTAATTCTAACTGTAGGGCTTCCTACTCAAGTGATACCTGAGATGGATAATACTTCAAAGAAAGAGACCTGGTACTCTCTGGTCCCCAAACCGCATAAGGAATATTACTTTCATGCCAGATAAGTGCCCCTTCATTGCCAAAGTCATTGAACCTTTCATGTTCAGAGACATATAACCACATGTCCTAAACAAGAAACAAAAACAAGACAAAACAAAACAAAAAACAATTAAAAAAGAATACAAGTACTGGAAGGAGAAAAATATATAACTCGGAAGTATTGATCAATCATAAAGAACCACTGTAGTAGCAGCCAAAAATCAAATGGTTTAAACTGAAGATAATATACTATAGAGTCGTAGATATTCTACTATATAGTCTTATCAAATCAAAAATTGACTTCTTTCTTCCGCGGTCACAAATATTAGTAGTTCGCTTCTACTCTACCTTTCATCAGGATTTAGTAAGATAAACGTTTGCAAGTATCAAACTTCGAACGCATAAAAGGAAGAAATAGAAAATAACACACTTGCACGATCTCCAAGTTGCCACACAACCTAATCACTAGAAATTCTCAATCAATCAGCCAGAAACATGCCGGAATCCCAAAACCTAAAACCATAATTATATTGCATGGACACTAACATATATTTTCTGTGAAGTTCTCAATAAATCATTCAAATCTCTTAACTAAAAAATCGTAGACAAAGATCACAGAACACGTAGATCACAGTACTCGTATTGGCATAGGGGAAGAGAGCATATGTATGAGTAGAAAGATGTAATACCAGGGGCTCGGCCTTCTGAAAGAGATTTGAGATGAGTTGGGAGGGTTCAGAGGAGGGGCGTTTGGGGGAGAAGAATTTGGAAGCGAAGTACCAAAAGACCGCCATCCTTATTATACCCGTCACCATCTGACCGAAGCCTCCCTGCTGTTGCTGCTGCCTGCGTGGCTGTCCTTGCACTTGCCCGTCCGTGCTCGGCGGCGGCGCCATCTCTTCCTCTCTCGATTCTCACCGCTGCCCTGCTCCCAACTTGCCTTTTCTTCTCTTCTTTTCTTTCGCACAAACGGGGAGAGAGAGAGAGGGGGAGAGAGCGAAGATATTCGTAAAAGAGGAGGCTTTTAGATTGGAATATCGGTAATCTCGCAAAAGAAATTGATTTTGTATGAAATGTCTCAGTGAGTGGGACTGGGAGCGAGCAACACAAACCCCAATCACAATCAGACACTGCCCCTCGGCCCTCCTGCGTGTCACTGCCACATCATCTAAATATATCTTTTTTCTTTTTTATTTCTTTTTCTTTGTTTTGTTTTCCTCGATAACCACGAAAACACAAAAAAGATCGGTTCCAAATGCACGCCTGTTTGGGACTTCTGATTGAGAGGTTGTCTAACATGACTACCGAACGGATTCAGGCGTCTCTCTTCCCCCGGTCCCTAACTAGGAAATCAACGGGTTCTTTATGGCATCTCCCTCTCCGACCGACAGTCATTAATCGCATTAGACATCTCTATTCTCAAAACAAAACCCGTGTTTGAATGAAGCACTTCTTGACTCAATACCCCAACTTTTTGTTTTGGGTAAGCTCAATGCCCCAACTTCAACACACATACATATCAAACATCGCCGTCCGTAACATAAAGACAAAACTTGGCTTCTTCAACTGGCCCTCTCAGCAATCCAGGGCTCTCCATCCTTAAACCTCTCTCTCTGTCCAGTCCAGGCAATGCTATTGTCTCTCTCTTAAAGCAAGTCTGAACCCAGGAGTATACAAGATTTAGCTCAGTTTGTAGGGTTTATCATTATGGGTTGCATGCTGATCTTAGGAAAGAAGACCCGGGATGCATGAGATCAGTGGAAGTTAGAAAGTCTGGCCGGAATTGGAAATATGCGATTCTTTTTATTTTTCTTATGCATCTGATGGGTATTTCAAGTACGCACAAAATGTGGTTGAGATAATGGTTCCTAGAGGTGTCTCTTTGAGAACTCGGGGATTTGTTGGAGATACAGTAGTAATCTCTCGTCTCTTTTTTCTATTTTCTGGAAAAGAAAAACGGTCACTTCTGAGCACAGCTGCACAGGAACATTTCAGTTGAACTCAGAAATGCTGCGGTACTTCAAAATTTCTGAGATATCTCACGTATGACATTGGCCAGAGTCTGAAGAATAATATTTTTCTCTCATCTGTTTCCAAAACTGCACGAGAGCTTCCTGTGGATATGCTTCACGTGGATTTTAAAACATGGAGCACCCTAATTAGGAGCTATTGTTTAGAAGCGAGGCATAATGAAGCTTTGTTACTTTTCCTCGAAAATATTGGATCTTTGTCTGGCGTTAGACCTGATCATGAAGTCTTGGCAGCCATTCTAAAATCCTGCACTGCCCTGTCGGCAATTAAATTGGGGAAAGCTCTTCATGGTTATACTGTGAAGCAGGGCCATCTTGCCTGCCACTCTGTCTCTAAAGGTCTGCTTAACATGTATGCCAAATGCGGTATGCTTGATGATTGCTGGAAACTGTTTGGTCAGATTGGCGACTCTGATCCCGTGATATGGAACATTGTACTGTCTGGACTTTCTGGATTCCGAACATGTGATGCAGAGGTGATGAGATTGTACAATGCAATGCAAATAAGTGGCAAGGCTAAACCTAGCTCTATCACTATTGGCACCATTCTTCCAGTGTGTGCTCGCTTACTAGATATAGATGCAGGGAAGAGTGTGCACTCTTATGCGATTAAATCTGGACTGGACACAGATACCCTTGTTGGGAATGCGTTGGTGTCAATGTATGCAAAATGCAGGCTTGTATGCAATGATGCATTTGCTGTTTTCAAGAACATTTGTCACAGGGACATTGTTTCGTGGAATGCAATAATTGCAGGGTTCTCTGAGAACAAATTAATGAGTGATGCGTTCAAATTGTTTCGATGGATGCTCAAAGGACCAATAGAACCAAATTATGCTACCTTTGCCAATATTCTGCCTGTTTGTGCTTCTTTAGACAAGAATGTTCCATACTGCTTTGGAAGAGAGATACACTGTTATGTGCAGCGGCGGCCTGAACTGATAACAGATGTTTCTGTCCGTAATGCTTTGGTGAGCTTCTACTTAAGAGGTGGATGGATGGAGAAAGCAGAGTCCTTGTTCCGGAGTATGATATCAAGAGATTTGGTTTCATGGAATGCCATAATAGCAGGATATGCATCAAACTGTGAGTGGTTGAAAGCTTTGGACCTGTTTCATGAGCTACTCTCTGTAGAGAATATTGAACCAGATTCTGTAACTTTTGTTAGCCTTCTACCTGCTTGTGCGGTCTTAAAGTATTTTCAGGTGGGGAAAGAGATTCATGGGTATATTCTTCGACATCCTCACCTTCATGGGGACACAACAGTGGGCAATGCTCTTGTCAGTTTCTATGCAAAATGCAACTTCCTAGGAGCAGCATTTCAGACTTTTTTGATGATTTCTGCGAGGGATTTGATATCATGGAACTCTATGCTAGATGCCTTTGTCGAGAGTGGCTATGATACTGAGTTTCTGAGCCTATTACACTGGATGTTTGGTGAAGGAATTAGACCTGACTCAATTACTATGTTGACCATAATTCATTTTTGTGCTTCTCTATTGAGAGTGGAGAAGGTTAAAGAGACTCATGGCTATTCAATTAAGGCTGGTTTTTTGCAAGGTGATGCTGAACCAACTGTTGGAAATGCATTGCTTGATGCATATGCCAAGAGTGGGAGCATTGAGTATGCATTAAAGATTTTTCAGAGCTTGTCAGAGAAAAGGAATTTGGTCACATGCAACTCAATGATCGCAGGTTATGTGGATTGTAGATCGCATGATGATGCATATAAGATATTCCATGGGATGTCTGAAACAGATCTCACTACATGGAATCTGATGGTTCGTGTTTATGCAGAGAATGATTGTTCTGGTGAAGCTCTCAATTTGTTTCAAGAGTTACAAGCCCGAGGAATGAGGCCTGATGCGCTGACAATTATGAGCTTCCTCCCAGTATGCAGTCAAATGGCCTCAGTGCACCTGCTGAAGCAGTGTCATGGGTATGCAGTTAGAGTTGGTTTTGAGGATGCTCGCTTGAAGGGAGCTTTGTTAGATGTATATGCAAAATGTGGCACTATAAATTCTGCTTATAAGCTTTTTCATTCCAGTACCCATAAAGATCTGGTTATGTTCACAGCTATGGTTTGTGGGTATGCCATGCATGGTATGGGAGAGGAAGCACTGATGGTTTTCTCTTATATGCTTGAGTTGGGTGTAAAGCCAGATCACGTTATCATCACTGTTGTTTTATCTGCTTGCAGTCATTCTGGCCTTGTAAATGAAGGTTTGAAGATTTTCTACTTAATAGAGGAGGAATATGGGTTTAAGTCAACAATGGAACAGTATGCCTGTGTGGTGGATCTCCTTGCTCGAGGTGGAAGGGTAAATGATGCTTATTCTTTTGTGGCTAAGATGCCCATTGAAGCTAATGCAAATGTATGGGGGACTCTGCTAGGTGCCTGTAGGATCCATCATGAGGTAGAATTTGGCCGTCTCGTGGCAGAACGCCTCTTTGAAATTGAAGCTACCAATATTGGGAACTATGTAGTGATGTCAAACCTTTATGCGGCAGATGCTAAATGGAATGGAGTCAGAGAGGTAAGAAAGCTTATGAGGACCAGAGATCTAAAAAAGCCAGCAGGATGCAGCTGGATTGAAGTAGAGAGGAGGACTGGGGACTATACTCATCCTCAGAGAAGCATTATATATGATACGTTGACAACATTGGATCAACAGATAAAGGAGCCAGTTCATTGTTGAATTAATCACTACCTTTAGTTGTGGCATATGTTGTGTCATAACTTGTTAGCAAAGCAGGTGGATTTACTTTGTGAATGGCCTCGGACTTCTTTCCTATAGCCTTTGGGGGCAGATATTGAGGTGGAACAGACACTTTTTTTTGTATAGAATGACTTTACTCTGTCAACTATTCTGATTGGGTCTTCTGCTCCAGATGATCTTCTTATGTCCAACTTTTTTTTCTCAAGTGTGTGATTGTTTTCTGCTTCTTCTACATTTCTATCCAAAGGTTAATCTTTGAAATTGCCTTTTAAATTTCTTATTGATTCTGGATCTCTGTTTCCTTTAGAAGGTGAATTTCCAGATTCATTTAAGCTTTCGAAATGACCATAGATTGTGAAGCCTGATTTTGTTTGGCTAACTGCTCGAGTCCATCAGCTGGGATCATTTTGCATCTATGTGGATGAGATGGATGAGGCCAAGTCACTGGGTTGAAAGTTCTGTGGCTTTACCCTCTGTTGCATATTGCAGCAGGTCAGAGGCATTGTAATGAAGTTTTTCATGGTCATCAGATGCTGAGCATTTCGTTTCTCATTCTAACTTATTATACTTTTCTTTCTTTATGCAGAATACAAAGTTGGGTGTTGACACTCATTTTGGTGGAAGTGGAGAAACATGACTCAACTACAAAGTTGAACAATTTGTGTTGGTACGATATATGGGCACATTCCAATCAAGTGTATTATCCTTAGTCCCCACACCTTTCAAATTCCACGTTCCTGTCATTTTGCTTCTCTTTTCCTGGTAAGAAGTTTTAGCTCATATGACGATACATCCTTCTTAGCTACACAGAAATTCTAGTATAATAGAAATCTAAAAGTTGTCATTTACTTCATGCTTTAACTGATCGCACAAGTTCTTTTTAGATGAAGTCCAAATCCATAAGTATCCTGTTGGTTTCATCTTTCTTATATTCTGCTTCTTATTGCTGTTTTACTGGATAGAAAGCGCTTGTAAGGTCTGAATGTATTAATTTTGACTGATTTCTAAAACAGAAGTCACTACAAAATATCTGAATGCAGGCGATGGGGATACTGATCATGCTTTTATCTAATGGAACTCAACAATTACTATAATATTTGCATTGGGAACCCAAATTCTCCTGTCTTCCTGAAGAGATAATTACATTCAATGCCTATTGCCGTGGCAAAACATATGTCAAATTATTTAATTTTTGGTCCATTAAAAATCAACCAAGTGTAAAAAGATCATTAGTTTTCAAGAGGGACAAAACATTAAAAAAAGAAGGGACGAGTGATTAGTAATGCTTTTCCCACGAAGTTCTCTCTATGTGGCGAGATGGTGTACTGAATTTTGGAACAGTCAAAACAAAGGTGTAATGGGAGCAACTGCATACTCAAAATCATGGGTTGTCATGTGTTTTTGGAGATGTTAGAGGGAACAAGGTAAGCAGCTCTGGTTCGGTGTATCCTGGCCTGGAGCGGGGTGATGGATGCAAATAAAATCGCCTCTCTTTGATGGCTTTCTCTTCTTCTTGACTATTCAATTGAGGTATTGTTGATTCTCCTCTCTTTTCCTCTTCCTCAATGGACAGCTTTGAGAAAATTGCAGAAGGGGTCACAGGGCTTGGGAGTAAACCAGAGTTTCCTGTTTTGGTGGGGGAGACATGTTGGTGCTGGTCGGTTGATGTACCAGGTTTAAATGGGAAAGGGGGTTTAACTATCTCAAGCTTGGGCCTAGAGTATTGCCTCCTCTCATGGAGTTTGGCTGTTGTCCTCTTTATGCCCACGACCTTCATTGCTGCCCCTTCTTGTGCTGCATTACTTTCTGATGGGCCTGTTAAGCGCTGTACAATCTCTCGGAAAGTATTTGTGTCTGTTTGTACAAATGTGGTCAAGGGTTTACAACCGGCTGTTCCCTGGTTCCCCGGCTTCTCCATGGATGCTTATTTCGTTTGACGAGCTTTTCACCACTCATTCAGGCTCTGACCTGCAAAAGAGACCAGTGTTCTCATTCAGAGAGCATCCTTTCCATGAAATAGGAGTCTGTCATCTTTGAGGTGATTGCTAATACATTATATTGGACATATATAAATACTAGGTTCTACATCAGATGTGGATCATTGTTAATGACTTGACTTGCCTAACTAGTTTGTCAATAGCAGGTAAAGACCCAAGTATATTGTCTCATTAATACGAGTAACCTCAGGGAAAAAAGTTTTTCACCGAGATTGAAGGGGAACAAAAAGAAAAGAAAAAAACCATTAGTTATTGTGTCCTGATTAGTAATGTAAAATTGATCTTAAGGTGGCTGAATTTTATTCCTGATTGAAGCTAAGCTACCGCATGATTCTTAACTTTGAGATGATTTTACATTTGGCAGATGCACACCAACCGAGTTTTGAGGATTTAACCAAGCGAAAGAGATTGACAGAGCTAGAGTCCACACAGAGTTATTAGTAGGCTTTGCTTGATCTATTCTTTCAATAATTTTTGTCAACTGAGAGTTTGTTGGTCATTCCATCACAGTTGCAGTAGTCAGAAACAGGTTTGACAGACGCACTCCTAAACATTTAGCGACATCACTTGGCATTGTTGTTCAGCTGCCAGTTGACCTTATTATGCTGATGTCTCTGATAGTGGCTAAATCTTTCAGGCATTAGGGGCAAGATTCTACCTGTGGGGTGGGCTTACATGAGGGTAGACATCTTTTTGACCTAACTTATGTTGCTTTTAGAGGATCCACCTGGGGATTCCACTCCAAAAGTGTTCGGCTTTGTTAGGCTACCTATTTCCTTTTCGTCTACTGGACGTTCTGAGCCCTGTTGACAAACACCCGCACGCTCTCTCTCTCTCTCTCTCTCTCTAAGAACCTAAATGGGTTAATGGGGATCGTGGCCCATTTTCAATATTGGCTGTTTGTGACATACTTTACACTTTCCTCTGCACTCTCTTCTCCTAATTGCGCAGGCAGCAGCAGTTACTTTCTAGTATCTACAAAAGATTAAAAGGAAAAAAAAAACAAAGAGGAGGTTCACCAGCATCTACCACGCAAAGGCCTAATCTGGCAAAATCTTGCCAACGATGAAGCTGTGTTGTACAAAAAAGGCTAATAGTATGACAAAAAGTAGGCATCTGAAAGTTTTGATCTGATTCAGCAAGTTTACATACGTCCACCTAACACTAAATAAGAATGCTACGTGTTTTTACTACTAATCTCTCTCTCTCTCTCTCTCTCTCTCTTTTGTAACTACAAAGGATATTTCAAAGACAATGCAAAGGTTAGTGTCATAGACTCTGCTTAGTATAAGAATATCATGAGAAAATTCCCAAATTAGAGTTAATATTAAGGCTTAATTAGTTCACTAGTCCTTGAGGTATGATCGGATTCCAAGCTAATCCCTAGTGTTTATTTTGTCTTATGCAAGTCCTTATGAAATCCTTTGTCTTAAAGTAATTATTTTGTCGACTCGGTTGGCTCTGTTTACAAATTAAATCTCACGTGGCTAACGAGGACACATTACCAAAAAATTTGTCCAGCATGGCGTTTTGAGCTAGCAGTATAGATCTAGTAGTGCAAACAATTTAATGTGGATTTTAAATTAACACTAACGAGTCTAACTTGGCAGTTTGAGAGAATTGGGAACACGTGGCTGCTTGCAATTAGTGATGATGTGTTCCTATTAGTCACGTGAGATTTATTCTATTAATAGAGCCAACAGAGTTAATGGAATGACAACTCCGTGACATGTAGAATTCTTTAGAGACTAGTGCAGGACGAAATAAACCTTAAAGGTTAGTTTGAGATTCAGCCATACCCCAGGGACTAATATACTAATTAAGAGACATAATATTTGTTGACTTAACAGTACAATCCTTGCAGTTTAGGTTTCAAAATCCTTTAACAATCCGAAAAAGAAAAAAAATGGATTTCTAATTTTAGAAAAAAAAAATACTAATATCAATTAATTGAAATGCAGACTTATAAATGAAAGTACGTAAGCACATATTTAAATGGCTAATATAATAGGAGAGGATCCAAACTCATACACGACGTTAATTTCTCAGGTTAAATACATTATGTATCTTTCAATTATGAGAGTCTTGACACTTTGTACTTTAATCTATTATTTTTGTCACATTACACTAACAAACTATTGATTTCAGAAACTTTACATCATCCCTTAAAATTTTCGGTTATTTTGGACGGAAAATGATTTTTTAACGTATGAAATGACATTTATTTTGCTATGGAAGGGTAAAATGATAATTTTAAAGGTCAAAATAATAATAAAATGATGTACAAATACCCTAAAATTAAAAAGTAAAAAGTATATTTATCCTGCATGCAGAGTTACGGCCCAAGTAACTCAAGTCGGATGGTACTTCTTATTTGAAACCAAAAAATTGACTCACGAGAAAACTTCACTGATTGATTGGCTCCAGCTCAAATAACATTTTCTGTCCATACGTGTACCAACAAGATGGCTGGATCTTGGGTTCAAGTTTATCCGATAATGCGTACGTAGTTCCAAGAAAAAAGTAATTCATAAACAAAATCGATAAGGTAATCGATTAAGTTCTTTAAAAAAAAGAGAGGCAGCTGACTCTAGAGAGAAGTATGAACAGGAAATAAATACTTCATCAAAGTTTCATATCTTCAAATTACAAAACAAAAAATATCCAGAGACAACCAAAAGCATGCAGCTGAAAATATATTAGGGGTATTCTTCCTTCGATTTCTGCAGTTTGGTAGAGGAAATATATATGGAACTGTAACTCTTGCCAATGCAACTACTAAAATAAAACACGATATATAGGGAAATATTATTGCAATCGAAATGCATCGAACGAACGTGAGAGAAATGCAGAGAGAGAGAAGGGAAGAATAAAGCAATAGGACGAAGTTTCAAGCATTACCTCAATCTCAAAGGCCCTCCCTCCTCTGTTGCCACAATCTTTCTGCCTCGAACAGTCTCTCTCGATCAGGCAGCGGTGGCATAACCCAGAAGTTATGGTAGCATTCGCATGGAGAAGGAAGGGAATTGAGACAATGACTGAGAGAAAGAGAAGACTCCCAGAAATAAATGGGAGGAAGAGAGAGAGAGAGAGCTAATACAAGTACAAAAAAAGAAGCTAAGATTTTCTGGCAGACACAGAGAAGCCAGTTGGGACAAAAGAAAATGTGATCTGGAAAAGCATTGCAGCCATTGGCTTTGCCACATCACTTGTTTGTTATAAAAAGGCAGAGACCCCCCACCCCACCCCTTGTCACGTTCGTTCCTAATGAGTAATGACTGCTAGAATTGGCTTTGCTTTGTTAAGATTCTGACAAAAGGAAAAAAAAAATTGTGTGACTGCTAGGGAAAGGGACAACTACACACACAACTAGTAGCTCTTTTGGAAAATGCTATTATTGACAACTTTGGACTCAGTCTTGCATACCGTTCGACTCATTTTCCCCAAATTGTGGAAAATTCTTGTGTCTCTTTGTTTTTTGTTTTTATAAATAAAGATCTTATTAGAATCTAGTGAACCTCAAATAGGAAACTTTGGGTTGTCACTAGTGAGAACATGCATCAACATGAATTACTGAGGAAATAATATTTCCTAGCATGTTTTGAGTCAGTGTCCATCTAGCAAGATTATAAGCTGCCGAATTAGTATTTCGCTTTACAAGATTAAAAGAACAAAATCTATGAGAACTACTCAAATTGCGAATATCAGCAATAAATGAGCGAAGCCGCCCGTTAGAAGAAGAGTCATCATCAGTAATATCATCAATCACAATCTTAGAATCACCTTCAAAAATATTACCATGCAATTTCAAGAAAAAACGCCTCCTGAACAGCAAATGATGCCGCTATAGCCTCGCTCAAAGCAAAGAACAGATGTCCAGCTGCATCTCTGCACACTGCAACAACAAGCGAAAAAGATTGACTAACCGCAACATCAAAGTTAATTTTACAAAAGTTTGCAGGAGGACCCCACAAGGGTAGCGGATCAACTGATCTTCTGACTTCGGCCCAAGCCAGCTTGTGTTCAAAATATAAAGCTCGAACTTTCTCAATAATAGAACTCGAGTTTGACTGAATACCATGATGCACAACTTCTAGAATACCAAAGGGAGTCCAAAGAATAGCAGAAAAAAGAAGAAAGTGCTGCTGGTCCACTAACGGGAGGTGCAGTAAAGAAACTGCAACTGTTGTAGTGATCAAAGTTATGCTTGCTTCGAAAATTGGCTCAGATCAAGAAGAAATCCTAGCTAGCTTTTTGGGGAAAGACGTATATATAAGAGTAATTTCTTGTTTCTATAAAAGGGCACAATTTCGCAAATCGTCACCTTCAAACACATGATAAATATTCATAAATTAGCTATGCAAAAGAAGCCTGACGCAAACTTTTTGTCTTCACCCTTTTTCCAAATCCCCAAGTCATGTTACTTTGTAAGTCATGCTTGTTTCTTTATCCTTCATGGAATCTAGAATTGAAATTCATGGTATTTGGAAGTGACTGTCATGTCAAAAAAAGTCTTTTTTTTTCTCCACTTAACATGCCCGAATTGTCTATAGGAAGAAATATATACAATAAATAGATCTCATATTATTTTTTATCATCATTACAAAATACTCTCTCTTTTCGCTTTTTCATCAATTTCCCTACATTTTTTTCACTTTCTCACTAACTTTTTCACTCTTTCTTTTCATTTTTTCATCAACTCCAATACCTAACATTTTAACAACTCTAAAATTTTATTTCTCAAACACAGCTTTAATGTTGTGTTTGAGATGAGTTCTATACTGAAATCTCTTGTTATGTCTCTCTCTAAATTAACAATTCAGGCAGGGTATTACTGAGTATCGATGTATTGATGATTTAGGATTTTAAAATCTGACACTAAATGCTACTCTCTAATTGGTCAATGGTGAATAGTTCTTGGAAACGAAGAGGAAACACATTCCTTGTTGTCTATCAGAATTTGGCTCGGCCTATGCGAGTATTTTCAGATATAAGTAGCAATTAGACATTAAATTCAGAGTGCACTCGTAATTTTAAGTTTAAATCTTAAAATATTATTTATGACTATGTTTAATCACGACACGGTTGAGTATTCCTTAGAAAAAAACAAAGGTGAAAATATTAACTTATTCGTGCCTGCCTGCCATTAATATAGCAATATTATGTTTTAATATCAAGCATGATTCTCTGTAATTTGCTTACTCAATTAGGCAGGAACTTAATATAGAATTCACGTAAGAGTCTATCTACTCTAAATTAAAGCATTCAATTCGACAACAAATCTCTG
The DNA here is from genome assembly GCA_963930655.1 of Myrica gale. Taxonomy (NCBI): domain Eukaryota; kingdom Viridiplantae; phylum Streptophyta; class Magnoliopsida; order Fagales; family Myricaceae; genus Myrica; species Myrica gale. The sequence goes on along the minus strand of OZ005616.1, from coordinate 24,007,216 downwards.
TCAAACTACACAGCGAGGGAGAAGAGACTCAGAGTCAGAGACAGAAAGTCGATATACCTGGAGGAAGGAGAAGAAAAGAAGGCAGCCACGATTGATCGACTGCCCCTTAGATTCTTCGAACGCTTAACCATGCAAGGCCTCCGTATTGATCTCATCCAACCCGGCCGTATCATCTGCTCCTTTAAAGTCCCCACCCGTTTACTGGTCGGTTCCAACTTCTTCTCCTGTTGTACTTCAAACCCATTCGTTCTCTCTCTAGCTATCTCATTTACACGACACCTACACACAAAAATCTTTGCTTTTTTCCATTTTCTGGTCACCGAGCCATTCCATGAATCCATGTAAGTCAGTGTTAAACGACAGGTATAAATTTTTTTGTAGGAGAATGATTTCTGGGTCTGCCACTGCGAATAGAAATTCGGCTCTGACCCAACTCTTTGTCTGAACAATCGATCAAAATTACAATCTTGTTTGCTGAAAAAAGTACGGGAAATCGGAGGGTCGAGTTTGGCACTGAATCGTAAATTCGTAATCAGGAACTTCTTAACTCTGACCTACTTCTTTTCTTTATGTGGATGAACATTAGTAATAAGCGCTATCTTTTGGCTTGATTATGATGAGAAAACCTGGAAAACCAACAGAAAGTGGACATTGTTTCGGCGCGGTCAGGTGAGGAACTTGGAGGGGCTCTCTTTTCACAATAAGCAATATATTTCTGTTGCCCTTCTGTGGAGCATAAGCAATATCTTCTCTTCAAATCACCCCTCCTCTCTGATCTCTCTCTCTGCTGAAAGTACTGCTTCTGATAATTGGTTTTGATCCTCCTCGTGTATTTTTTCTATGTTCCGAAGAACTCGAGAAATTTCTTTCATGGTGGAGCAACGGCAACACTTGTGGACGTGATGGGAACCGCTGTGATATTCAGTGTTGGAGCTCCAGCACCCGGTGTTTCAGTCGAGATCAGCGTTTCATACTTTGATGCTGCTTATGCGGACGTTAGTTTTTACCCTGCTCCTTGCTTAATTTGTCAAGTTAAATTGACATCAATGTCTACTGAAAATGCTCATTGAGTCCAAGAACAGAGAGGGAAGCTGATATTATTATATGTTTAACACTATTATATGCATTGCAGCAATATCAGTATAGGTGTTCTTGCTATTTCAGTTTAACTTGCACTGTTGCCGGAGCATTATTGCTACCTTGGGCAAAAATTGTGCATTTTGGTCGGCTCCTGATCTTGTCTGGTAGCAAAATGTCGATGATTTCAATGAGAAATCCTGAGAAATTGTCATGAGAGGACTTGTAGCAAGGATATGGCCTGCATTCTCTTTAGGTTTGATATCCCTTGAGGATTTGTAGTGAGGTTAATAGTTCAAATTTTGGCAGGAGTCAGTAGTTCTGTCTCTAAAAGTTATGGAAGGGGGAATGCAGTACTTCCTCTTTTTCAGTCCTCTTCTTGTGGAGACATAAGGCTATGGTGTGGATTCTGTTCATGTTAACAGCTTTTTTGTTGTTGTAATGCAGGAGGAAATTGAGATTGAAGGTAGGGCTCTACATGTGGGGAAAGCTGTGGGAGTCGTCAGTGTTGAGTTGAGGAAGAAAAAGAGTGGCAAAATTATTGCACAGGGACGACATTCCAAGTACCTTGCTGTCTCTAGTAAGATGTGAAAAAGTGCTTTTATTTTGCCATTCATTTGAATATGTTGGAATGCCATTTCCAATGAAACCTAAATAATGGGTATACAGACATATTAATTGCTTATTATATATATATATATATATATATATATCATTATTTGCACCGTTTGCATGCAAGATGTGCTCAATTGAATCTCCTGTGGTACTGGAACTTTACCTTGTACCTTTTGTGTTTTTAATGCTATCTGAATGATTTTCTATTTTATTCATTCAGCTATTTATGGTTCTGTTAAGTCAGCTAGTCAATTATTTAAAAGCAAGGATTTTCTGTATTTTGATAGTCAAAAGTCAATTATTTGCGACCAAATTTGGATTGTGAAGAGAGTTTGGTGCTAGAGCCTGATTTTCTTGTAACGAGTATTACTTGATATATGGATCTAATCAAGCATAGCTTATATATATGAAATTAAAAAAAAAGTAATCAAATTTCGAAATCCAGTAGTACTAACAAGTTATTCTTTACGCGAGATTTTTGGGAACCAAATTTTAAGAATTTTGAGTTTGTAGGAGAAATTTTGGAGAGTTTGAATTTTGTAAAATGTTGGTGAAAAAATTGTAAGATTTTGATAGAATTTGAATATTTATATAAATTAGAGTTTTTATAGATTTTGTGTAAAGGTCAGTCAATTTTTTTAAAGATATTTAATTTTTGTTGGAATTTATAAAAAGTGTAGAAATAGATGATTTAATGCAATTGTTTAATAAAAGAGTATTGTGAAAAAATATAGAGAGAAGATTTGTTACAATGTTTTTTGAAAAGGTATTGGAGTTTGTATTTAAAATTGTATTGTGTAAAATAAATTGGTATCTGTGTATAAATTTTTAAGATTTTAAATATTCGTTTTGCAAATTCTGTTGATTTGAAAACGAAGATGCCCTAAGAGAGAAGATTTGATCAAACTTTTTAATTAATGAAAAAGAAATGAAATTCCTTAAAAATGAAGGAGAGAGAAGTTTTAGTGTAATTTTTTTATTATTATTTTTATGAAAAAAAAAAATTAAGTTGGTAGAATCAGTAAGTACCAAAGATATCCCTCGAGAAATTTTATGAATCTTTTAACCTCAAGTACTCCAAATCCGATCATCTGTCTCTCGAATATGGCGCTTGACTCGCACTTATTTACAAGGATCTCGTCAGAATCTAGCACATTAGCATCCTTATTTTCCTCCCCAAACAAGAAGCAAGTAGCGCCCCCTTTTTCTTTCTTTCTTTCTACAGAAAGCTTATCCAACAACCAACAAATTAAGCTACTCTTACAGAAGAGTTTAGTTTCCCAAAAATCATCACCAATACTTTCAATCCTCACCTTTCTCTTTGGCAAGAGATGGATGCTACAGAAAGGCAAGAGTCAGACGAGAAAATGGATCTGTTATGCGAGAAATTCAACGAGGAAATTCAAAGGGTGTCCTCCATGGACAAGAGGAAAGAAGCAGAGAAATTGTCAAGAAGTAATGGGTCCAATTCTGAGTCTGAAGATGGTGCAACCGAAGAGAGAGCTTTGCTGTTTGCAGGCTTTGAAGACGTTCAAAACAAGCAAGAGACCCAATACGGTTGTAGTGATCAAAGTATTGGAAAAGTTCTGCTTGCTTCGAAACTTGGCTCACATCAAGAAGAAATCCTAGCTAGCTAGCTAGGCTTTACCTCTTTTCTATAACTTGGATGATGTCGCCGCAACATAATCATCGAAGGGCTTCTGATAGTCTTGACAGTAATTTCTAACTTGATGCAAACTTGTTTCCCTCTTTTTCCTATAGACTCCCAAGTCATGTTACTTTGTAAGTCATGTGGTTAGCTTTCAAGGGATTCTCTTTAGAATTCAGAAATCGCAAATCATGGAAGGGAAGCAATCAATTGACTCTCAGGCCAAAAACAAAAGCGAAATTGAATTAGTCTTCCTGATAATAAAAACATAAAATTAGTCTATCTGGTCCTACTTTTGTTTGCAGTTGATCCCTCAACGGGAGACTGATTTTATGCTTTTGTGAGATTAAGAGATTAATTTTATATTTTTGTTATCACTAGGACTAATTCAATTCTTACTTATATCATAAATTTTTTGTTATGTCTATTTTTAAAAAAAAAAATTGATTATTCGGATTTAGAATTAGATTTTATCTATTGAGTATATATAATTTAGGATTTTTCAAAACTGAATAGTTGTTGGGAAGGAAAAATAAAAGCATTCCGTTTTTTTTTTCTACCAGGACTTGACTCGGTCCATAAGTGTATTTTTTGATGTAAGTAGCAATTAGACAGTAAATTCAGAGTGCAACCATAATTTTAATTTTAGATCTAGAAATATTTTTTAATCACAAAACCTCGTGTAGATTGCACCTCGCAGTTGGTGTATTCGGACCTGCAATGTTATGTTCTAACATGGAATGGAAAATTGTTAATCATCAGTCCAAGTAATGTTAACTTATTTATTAATGGTCAAAAACAGAGGAAACTACAAAGGGAGAGAGAGAGAGAGAGAGAGAGAGGGAGAGACACAGACGGAGACAGAGACAGAAAAAATGGAATTGGAAGCTGTGAAGAGATTCCTGGAGGGAGGAGCAGAGAAGAACGCAGCCACGATCGATGGACTGCCACTTAGATTCTTCGAACGCTTAACCATGCAAGGCCTCCGTGTTGATCTCATCGAACCCGGCCGTCTCATCTGCTCCTTGAAAGTCCCCGCCCGTTTACTGGTAGGTTCCTACTTCTCCTCCTCCTCCTCCTCCTCCTCCTCCTCTTCTACTTCAAACCCATTCGTTCTCTCTCTAGCTATCTCATTTACACGACACCCACACACAAAATATGTTTTTTTGTCATGTTCTTGTTACCGAGCCATTCCATCTTAGGGCGGGTATAGAATTCGTAGAAAAATGATTCCTGGGCCTGCCACTGGGAATAGGAATTCAGCGCTGACCCAACTTTTTGTCTTAACAATCTATCAAAATTACAACCTTGTTGCTGAAAAAGTTCGGGAAATTGGATGGTCTAGTTTGGCAATGATTCAAAATCAGGAACTTTTTAACTCTAACCCACTTCTTTTCTTTATGTGGATGAACATTAGTAATAAGCGATATCTTTTGGCTTGATTATGGTGAGAAAACCCGGAAAACCAACAGAAAGTGGACATTGTTTCGGTGTGGTCAGGTGAAGAGCTTGGAGGGGCTCTCTTTTCACAATAAGCAATATATTTCTGTTCAAAGCAAGGACGGCAAAATCACCCCCCCTTCTGTCTCTCTCTCTCTAGCTGAAACTGTTTCTGATCATTGGTATTGATCCTCTTTATGTTTTTTTGTTCTATGTTGCCAAGAACTCTGGTAATTTCTTACATGGTGGAGCAACGGCAACACTTGTCGACATGGTGGGATCGGCTGTGATATTCACTGTTGGAGCTCCAGTAACCGGTGTTTCAGTGGAGATCAACATTTCATACTTGGATGCTGCTTATGCTGACGTGAGTTTTTACCCTGCTCTTGTTTTGTCAAATTATTGTTCTCGAGTTATGTGTAACTTCTATTCCGTCTCTTGAATTGACAACGAGAAAGCTCATTGAGACTAAGAACGGAGAGGGAAGCTGATATTATTCTCTGTTTACCACTATTATATGCATTGCAGCAATATTCAGTATTCTTCTTCTTGCTATTTCAGTTTAACTTGCACAGTTGCCGAAGCATTATTTCAACGAAAAATCCTGAGAAATTTTCATGAGAGGGACTTGTAGCAAGGATATGGCCTGCATTCTCTATAGGTCTGATACCCCTTGAGACTTAGGGACCTCGTAGAGAGAGTTAGCACTCAAAATGGGCCTGAAGGAGATAATAGACAGCCCTAATTTGGTGTCTAGTTTACCTTGGATTCAAACTCGTATGAAGGAGCCTTGCAGAATGCAGAGGCTCTATATGCAAATCATTGGGGAGGGATTTCAGATGCTGTATGAAATCAAATCTTTGTATCTGCTAGGCTCATCAGCAAATTACGTGGCTGATAATTTGGCCAAGTGGGGAGTGATGATGTGACATAGCTCGTTTTCTTACTGAAAAGAGAGAGGGATGTGGGCAGAGTACGTAACTTTGCAGACTGTTAACCAATTTATAGCAGGTTAAGAACCTGACTGTAACTTACAGTTAAAGCAAGGGTTCACCAATAAGCTAAAGACTACTGTACTCCAAGTGCTCTTTATGACAAAGAAACTAAAGGCTATGAGTTGAAGCCATGGATTTGTTGTTTTATGGAAAACCTGGGAATTGGTATACGCGTTGATATTTTGTTCATCCTTTTCCCTGTAGTAGCTGTTTTCCTTTGTTATCAAGTTGTATATCTTAGATGATTGTACTGAGGTTAATAGATTTTGTTTTTCAAATTTTGGCAGGAGTCAGAATTCTGTTGTCTCTATAAGTTATGGAAGTTATATGGCTAAATTGAATTTTAGACTTCTGAAAGGGGGAATGCAGTTCCTCTTTCTTAGTCCTCTTTTTGCGCTTTCTTGTGGAGACTTAGGACTATGGTGGTGATTCTATTCATGCTAACAGCTTTTCTTGTTGTAATGCAGGAGGAAATTGAGATTGAAGCTAGGGTTCTACGTGTTGGGAAAGCTGTTGGAGTAGTCAGTGTGGAGTTAAGGAAGAAAAAGACGGGCAAAATTATTGCACAGGGGCGTCATACCAAGTACCTTGCCGTCTCTAGTAAGATGTGAAAATGTGCTTCTATTTTGCCATTTATTTGAATATGTTGGAATGCCATTCCCCATGAAACCTAAATAATGGGTGTACAAATATATTTACTTATAATAGCATTATTCACACGTTTTGCATGCAAGATGTGCTCAGTTGAATCTCCTGTACTGGAACTTTACGTGCCCCATTGAATTTTTGCACCATCCCTTGCGTGGTATTTTGAATGCTATCTGAAGTATTTTCTATTTTATTTATTCTTCTATGTATGGTTCTGTTAAGTCAGCTACATGTATTTAATTATGTTCTGAAGAAGTTGATATTTGGTTGCAGTTTTAAAATTTTATATGCGTCACTACCTTTACTTTTCCGTCAGAGAAAAACAAGGTCATGTAAACCAAGGACCTGTTAAAACATCTGGACATTGCATGGAGCTTCAAATAGATCAAAGCATCTTCTACAATTCTTTGCTTGTTAGTGCATGTAAAAGCTCATTTTATGACGGGAACAAAGAAGTTCACAATCTTCTACAATCAATCCTAGCGATCTCTCCGTCGTCCGTGTTCTATATGACCCTGGTTATGTGTTTGTGTGCTTGGTGCTGAAGCTATTATCGAGGCTCCCAATTTTACTCACAATAAGGCCAACCTCTTATACTTTTACTTTAATAATGCGGAGTAAATCCCGGGCACTTCAGCTGTACCACACCTAAGTAAGTCACAGGATTCAAGTCTCAATACCAAAGCTGCTGTTTACTTACCCCCCCCCCCCCCCCCAAAAAAAAAAAAACCAAAGCTGCTGGTGTACAGTTAAATGACTCGTGGGGATTTGGAATTGAATGTTTGAAGAACGAGGAGCCTAGGTAGAATGTTTCGAGATAGCTACAACTGCCAGCAAATGTCCTGACATAATTGTATTGCATTGATGAAAAACAAACATCATGGCTGTTTATTTCCACAAGAGTGTCCTAAAGATTAAATTACAGAATTATCAGTCCCAGAACATCCTCCAAGTTTATTTGGCTTCTCATGGTTCTCCTACCCATTCCTCCATTACCCTTCTTCATCATCACAGCAAACTCCCTGTAATCTATTTGTCCATCCTGTAACACAAAACTTTTATTGGTAAAAAGTAAACAACTTGGAATCTTAGGAACAAACATCCATGAACTTAACGACATTGCAAACCCCGCACTAGCTTCATCTAAAGCAGGTAAGTTACTGTTCTGATGCTCATTAGCACTATAATGCTCATCACTTGAAATTTTGCTCAATCGAAATCAAAATGAAGCTAAGTGGGATGAACTTACCTTATCTTCATCAATTTCATTGATAACTTCATCAAGGTGGACTTCACTTAGACCAACCTCTTTGCAGGCTTCTTGAAGCTTATCAACCGTTATGTAACCACTACCATCCTTGTCAAAAAAAGAGAGCCGACAATAAAATATCTTCTTCCTCCAACTTCTTCAGGTGCACAGTAGCAGCAAGAAATTCACAGCAGTCTAATGTTTCACTGTTGTCGAAATCCGCCTGTCAAACACCCAAAGGTGAAATATTTGACCCGCCATAAAGTTTAGATGACTTAGAGAAAGAGATAGGATCAAACAATCCAGTGGATTTAATTGATGATGGGGGTAATTTCCTTACTGCGTCCATAAGACCCTTAATATCGGACTCCATTAGTTCAGAGCTCACTTGGTTCAAACTTGTCTTTTAGCTCATCAAATGTTATTGTTCCGCTGTTGTCTGCGTCCATTGCTTTAAACCACTCTTTCAGATCACCTATTTCTTCTTCAGAGAGCCTCTCAGCTATAACCTGCAATAGCAGTTGAAAACTGGTGTTCAATTTACGGATGGTTATGCCACCACCATAGTATCTAGAATTAGAAGGCTTTTGTGCACTTAGAGATCTGAGCATTATCTCCTTGCTATCTATGTTTACTTGTGAGAGGACCAGCTTTCTGAGTACATAATGACATCTCATTGTCTGTCCACAAATACACAAATGTTTCGATGATAGACAATTCTCTCAACACCATCAGAGTTTGAATACACTATCCAGCTTCTGGAGTATTTATGTTGTCTTATGACAAAGTGATTGCGAGAGGATATAGAAAGATCTATTCTCTGTAGCTGCCTTAGAAATCACATCAATAAGTAAAATCCTCTTGGAAATTGGTATGGAAGTCCGTAAATATAATTGCTGAGCTTTTGGATAAAAATGAGATGTGAGTTGATAAGGGTTATGCAGGTTCACAGTTGAGCTACAGCTAAAGAGATTTTGAAAGGGAAGGGCAACCACTCCATAGTTCACAAAGATTAGGATCTTGTGGTTCTTTCAACTTTTTTGATAAATAAATAAAAAAAATTGAATGAACCACAAGATCCTAAAAAAAAAAATTCAATTTTCTGGTTGGATTAAGAGACTATGGGAGAGACGGGGAACGAAATTGAGCTCGATCGAATTCCAGCCTGCCATGGAAGTAGGGGTTGCCTCTTTTGACTTTTTTCTCTGTTTTGATCTCATTTGATGGTTTTTCTACCTCATAGAATGATCAAAGGTGTGTCAAAAAGATGTGAAAGCCAAATTGGTTTGGAGTTTCAATATATCGTAAATTTGGTGAAAGATGCAAACTCAAGTTTTGGTCCTGGAAGAATGGAGCTTGAACTGTTATTAGGAATCAATATTAATGAAAGTCAGAGGTATTGAGGTAACACTCAACAGAACCTGTTGACCTCAGAAAAGTAGACTCACAGGAGTATACGGAGTGCAGTCGATAAAAAGGAAGAAACAGTTGATGTTTGTGCGTACGTGCGCCTGTATGTGTGTCTGTGTCTCCAGGAATTAACTATCAGATTGGATATCACACTACAATATGTGACTGATCTTTTTTGTCTTTCGCGCACAGCCATCTTCTTTAGCTTGTTCATTGCAGAGAATTACCTCAGGCGTGACAGCACTGCAGAATCAAGAGGTTTATCTGGAGCAATGTCAGCTGTGATCCACGGGTGGCCTAAAAGAAAAGACAGGTTTAGTATAACCACTCTATACAAAATGCAACGGTATGAAGCATGCTATGACTTGTTTGGGCCTCATCTTCGTATAAAAAATCAAACAAGAGACCTTGATTAATATTCCCAGTGAAAGACTTGCGAAGGACATCGTGAGCTGTGAGCCTTTTCTTGGGATCCCTCTCTAGCATTTTCCCTATGAGATTCTTGGGGCTTTCTGAAATGCTAGGCCATGGTTCTGATTGAAGGTCCAGTTTTCCTTCCAATATCTCTTGAAAGATCCCTCTGTCTGATTCTACAGAATAGAAAAGATGCACACAAAAAACCATATCGGTCGTATTTCTAACTGGAAGTGCAGAAAGATAAATTCGTTGTGAGGTCAGAGATGACTACCAGCCCAGAAAGGTGGCTTCCCACTTAGCAATATGTATAGAATAACCCGGCACTCCATACATCTGCCTCAGCTCCATAATGCTTGCACAACACCTCCGGTGCAACATAGTACGGACATCCAACAACTTCAAAGAAGATTTGACCTAAAGCAAAAAAAAAATCCAAAACCAAGCAGCTTACATACGGTAAACCATGTGCAAAACCCAACACGAAAACATGGCATGGTATCTCATCAAAACTGAAGACAAAACCATGAAAGACATTAATCTAAGAACAGTACGATAAAAACTTCAAGAACGAACCTGGCTTGTAGAATAGAGAAAGCCCAAAATCAGTGGCTTTAAGAGCAGCGTTTTCCCTGTCGCTATCGAACAAGAAGTTCTCTGGCTTGAGGTCTCTATGCATGACCCCAAGCGAATGACAAACGTCGTACAATCTCCATAATGGTCTTCATCAACATGGCAGCTTCTCTCTCACTGTAATGTCCCTTCCTCACTATCCTATCAAAGAGCTCGCCGCCCTCACACAGCTCCATCACCAAGTGCACGGCCACAGCGTCTTCGTAGCTGTCCAGAATCTTCACCACGTTTGGCTTCTCAGACAAGTGTTTCATTATCTGAATCTCCCTCAAAACTTCATCGTAGTCCTCTGTGTAGAAAAGCTTACGCTTTGGGATTGACTTGCAGGCGTAGGTTTGGCCCGTGGAGTTTTCCGTACATAAGTATGTGATGCCAAATCGACCCTGCCCGAGCTTGAGGCCAAGAGTATAGAGGTCCTGGAGCTTTTGAGTCCGGTACGGAAGGACCCATGTCGGGTTTGAATCTTTTGGCGTTGCAGCCGAGCTTGATTTGTTCATGATCAAATGGTAGTTGTTAGAAGAGAGAATCTGAGAGCTAGCGAAGTTTCAACTCTCAAAAGGCCTGGAACCTGATGCTACTTTTACTGATCAGAGAGAAGGAAGGCTACGACGTTTATTCTCCCGCTACAGTTATCTTTTCCTCTGCGAAACAGAAGTGATCAGATTAATGGCTGGAGCCTGGAAACTAAGTAAGAGCATATAAATCAACCATAAATTAACAAGTCAATTTGAGGCTCATGACGTAGGTGCCTTTGAGTAACCCGTCAAATGTCAAATGAGATATATAATTATTAATCCTAGGTGTGTTGCACGTGCATGGTGGTAATTGGTTAGTCAAACGTCATGCAAGAACTTGTCTTTATGACTATTTTGGTTCAAGGAAAATGCTTATACCCGGCCCATCTCTTTTTAAATAGTATATTATATAATTATTTATACGCAAAAGGAATATATAAATAGCTTTATTAATTTTTCCACGTGATGTAATCGTTGTATTTTATAATTTTACAAGAGGATGCTACTTGCAAGTGGGTTGGTTGGACAGGCCAACGATCACATTGCCAAAGCCAAAAACGTAATTCTTAATTGGAAATTAAGGATTAGAAACTTAGAAAAAAAAAATAAGGATTAGACAGAGCAGACGCTATTAGGACAAAGAAGATTCGTATGTATTTAGAGTACCAAACATTCTCATGAAGACACTGGTTGGTCAATGGTATATATACCACCTTAAATCTCGTATATCCATGCTAACTGCATATTCGTTTAATTTCTCGTATACATATATTTTTATATGAAAATTTCTTCTTAAAATTGTTCGAATTATTATAAAACCTAATTCAACGTAGTAAAATCGCAATGTGAGACTTAATCTTTATAACATTCATCTCTTATTCTTTTCTCTTATATGTGATAAGAGAGGGCATTGGAACGGAGGGAACCCGAACAACTCATTCTGGTTCCAATACCCATCGGAATTTTCAAAATCGGAACCGAAAATTCTGATTTCTTATCTGGGCCTAAAAGCCCAGATTTTGTTTGGGCCCATTGGCCAAAAAATGAATTTTTTAAGTTCTGTGTTATATGGGCCGGAATTAAGGTATTAATAGAGACAAAATTACACCAAAAATGGACAAAATAACACAGTGCACTGTCGTCCAACTCCAAAAATTCAAAACACTGACAAATTAATAAACATTGTCGTCTTGGTCCAAAACAAAATAAACACGGCCAAATAACTCTAAATTAAAGTTATAATTAAACAACTAAATTTTAAAATAGGGGTGTTCAGTGCCACCGGAAAGTTCCGGTGGCACGGGCACCGGGATGCCGGTGCCCCGGCATCCCGGTGCCGGTCCCGGTTTCATGTATCAGGGAAAACCCGGGGGTATTCCCGGTTCCCGGGGACCAGGAAACCGGGTTGTCCCTTTTTTTTAAAATAAAAACGACGTTTACGTCGTTTATCCTCCCCCTCCCCCTTCTTTCCCGATTTCCTCCCCCCACTCCAGTTTTCCCGAAACCCTTCCCTCGGCAGCACAAAACCCTCCCCAATCCCCTCTTCTCTTCGCCAACCACCTCCTGCCGCACCTCCCCTTCCTCTCACGCACAGCTCTTCCTCCACCGGCGACCTCTCGGCTCACTCCCTCTCTCTCTCTCTCTCTCGGGATCTCTCTCTCTTAGCATCGACTCCAGTGCACTGCCCAATGACGAGTCCACGCATCTCTTGTGCCCAACAAGTAGATCTGAAAGAAATTTTCAAGCTTCTACCAGATCTGAAAGATGCCCACATCTCTTCGCCGACCACCACCCTTCGATGAGTTTTCTTGAAATCCCATGTGACGAAGGAGGCTTTCCTGTTTGGTTATTCGTGGGTTGTGTCACATTGTGAGTTGTGAGAGAGAATTAGTCAGTTGTTTGATGCATTGGGTTGTTGGCATATGCCCTGTTAGTTACTTAATTTGGCAAAAATGAATAACCTCCTATGCTAGATTTTGGCAAAAATTGGAAATTAAGTGCTTTGTTACTTAATTGGAACAAGCAATTTACTTGTGTGTTGAGGATTGCCATCAATGAGGAAAAATGATTGGGACTCAGGTCCAAAATCCAGGACCAATGCAGTGTTGAAAGAATCAGGGTAAGTCCTTGAGGTGAGATGTTGTGTTTGCAATGCCAAAGGCAATTAAGCAAAAAATCCTTGTAATCCTGTTAAAATCATTTTTCACAAATGGGAATGTGAGGTAGTTTGATGATGTTGTCAATTAAGCAAGTATCGATACACAGTCACAGACGACAGGGTTCTTTCTTTTCCTTTTTGGGTTCTGTTGAAGTGCTCGTTTATTTACTTAACGATGGTAACTGAATGAGTCTTGTTTGACTGTGTATTGCAGGTACTCATTACTGATTTTGAAGTCTCTGAGGGCATATATTCCTGGGCTCGTATTGAGGATGCTGACTCAGTATGTTTATGGCTGGGAGCAAACGTCATGTTAGAGTATTCGTGTGAAGAGGTCAACTGCTGTCAAATCGTACATCTTGTTTAGGTAGCTTTTCTGCATTAAAGATGGCAGATGAGTTCATGTCTGTTTTTATGAATGCAGGCCATTGCTCTTCTGCAAAAGAACTTGGATAATGCTAAAGCCAGTTTAGAAGTTCTTGTTGGTGATCTACAATTCTTGAGGGATCAAGTGACAATTACTCAGGTAGTATTCACGTGTATTGGAGAAGTTTCTCTTTCTGTTTGAAGCAGTACTAGATGAGTGAATTTTTGTTTAGAAGGGTAATTTGTGGCACATCTTGCACCTGTTGGCAAAAGAACATCTTAGTGTTTATCTTCTGTGATTTATCGACGGTTAACTTGTGAAATTTAATGGTCCTATGTTATTTTAGGCATTGCTTAAGCTGGTTTGATTATCCATTCTTGACCGTCTGAACAACCATTGAACAGGTCACCATTGCTCGTGTGTATAACTGGGATGTCCATCAGCGCATAATGCAACAAGCTGCAGGATCCTTGTCGACATGGTGTCAAAGATGTTGTGCAACTATGCCAAAAGGCTGGTGTTAAGGTACTTCTTACATGTTAAATTTTTTGCTCTTGTGATCTTGGAGACCTGTTTCTGGGATTGATCATGTGATTTTACACCAATATTGCTAATCTTGTCTGTTCTAAAGAGAGATTTATTTAGGTTTCAGTTAACTAATGGTTCTATTTCATGGGCAATATATTATCGAGAAGCATCAGTCACGTTTCATTGTTATTTGGATCCTGTTGTTATTCAAAATGTGTTCATGTAGGTTAGATTCGCAGTTCAAATCATCTATGTTCTTCCCTATAAACATAAGGAAAATTTGGTGATTGGATTAAGTGAGGTTTGATTTGCTACAAGTTGTGCGAGGATACATTGGTATTATTGATTTTAGATTGGATTGGATTGTATTAGTTTGGATTGGATTGGATTGTATTAGTGTAGAGTTAATATTTTGTAAGTGCATAATATGTTAAAAAAATGGTTCAATATGAATGTAGGATTACCGGAAACCGCCACCGCTAAGGGCCGGTTTTTACACTTAACGGTGTAGGTGTAGGTGGCATTTTTTTAAAACCGGTATATCCGGTGTAGGTGCCGGTTTTGGCCAAAACCGGCACCTACACCGGGGTTGAACAACCCTATTTTAAAACAATATTTCACTATTTCAGGATGCCAAATATAAACACTAAATTAAAATTACAACTAAACTAAATTTCAAAACAAAATAAACACCGTAAAATAAACTCTAAATTAAAATTGCAAAAAAACTACTAAATAAACAATTAACCATACAAAATAAGTAAACAACTATACATTCAGCAAATAATTCAAATTGAAAGCGACAAGCTCTAAATTAAAATCACAATATTCTTTGAAATTTTTTAAAAAAATTGTACCGAAACCTCCCTAAAATGGGATCCGGTTCTGGCACCGGAACGCTAGAACCGATACTGGAACTGAATGTTCTGGTTTGAACCGGAACAATTACCTACCCTTACTATGTGAGATTGCAGAATATTCTACTTTTAATCATTTGAATATTAAAGAGGATCATATTGCGGTGTGGGCTCTAAATTCCCCTCTCCCGAACACTCAGTAAACAGTGGAAGAAAGATCAGGTTATGGATTTGGAGCGGATCCATCTTCTAATCCACTATATGTATTTTTTTTTCTATCCACTATATGTATAATGTTACTGACTCAATGGTAGGATTGACCTGCCGCTTATTATTATTTTTTTTTTCTAGGTCAAGTTCTAAATAAGGAATCAAATTACACTGACCAAGCGAAAACACCGGTGAGATCCAAAACAGGATCGGAAGAAGTCACTATATGCTCTATGCTAGGCAGTGGGAGCGGTGACCGGACACGGTAGATAAACTACCAAAACCTAAGCTTGCCAGCAAATATGCACCATAACCCGGTACAGTAAACCCAAACAAGGGCAGCAAAAGATCCACGAGGAATCGGAAAAGCCCACACAGGGGCCGAAAACAATACAACACAAACAACAAAATTAAACAACACAGACAACCACAACAAAACCTAAACAACACAACAACAACAGCAACGCGAAATCAGAAGACTACCAGGCGAATGGAGAGGCAAAAGTACGGTGGCGCGTTGGGAGGTGCAAAGACACCGCCTTCCCAGAAGTCTGCGACAAAGATGCACAGAGCTCGCCAAACGGAGATAGAGCCACCCGGGAGGTGGGTGACCGTTAAAACTGTCGGAAAACGGGCCGGGCGTGAAGCATAGAGTCGGGCGCGTGAGATCCACGCGCCGCGCGTGGAGTGCTTGAGACGTCATGTGCCGACCATTTTGAACCGGACCGAGACGGTTGGACTCGCTGGGAGGAGATGACGACATCTAGCTAGGCAGTGCCCACCGGTGAGAGACGAAAACACCGGGGTCTAACCGCAAAGATTCCAAACAAAAAATGGAGGAAAAGAGGAAGAAGGAGAAGGAGGGGAAGAGGAGGAGGGACGGGGGACCGGTGGGAGGAGCTCGCTGGCAACAAACTGGAAACGAGCTATAAGGGGAGACGAGGAAAGTTCTAGACTCTCTCTGAAACACACGGGGTGGTCTGATAACGATGTATTGACCTGCCGCTTAAATAGTGGTTGTTTTCCCTGTACCTGCAGTTACCTAGCTAGAGGAGGAGGATCGTGGCTTTTCCACCCGAATAAATTATTAGTCTACTAGGCTAGGGTTATATATATATATATATTTTTGTTCAAAGTGCACCAATTCGAGGCGCAATGCTTATGCTGTGGTTTTGCTCTACCAAAAGCAGTAATATTCAGGCGCGATTAGTTCTTCCATGGACTCCCGTGGAGCCTCCTCCTCTTCCTCTTCCTCCCGTCTGTGCACTTATGATGTATTCTTGAGCTTTAGAGGCGAGGATACTCGCAGCAATTTTACTGCCCAGCTTTACGATGCTTTGCACCGTAAGGGAATAAACACTTACATCGATAACGAGCTTAGAAGAGGGGAGGAAATTGAACCAGCACTTCTCAAGGCCATTGATGAGTCGAGGATTTCAATCGTTGTGCTCTCCAAAAATTATGCATCATCCACCTGGTGTTTGGATGAGTTGATGAAGATTCTTGAATGCAAAGAAACAAAGCAACAACTAGTTCTACCAGTGTTCTACAACGTAGATCCATCAGAAGTACGACACCAGAAAGAGAATGTTGGGGAAGCGTTAGCTCAACTTGAAGACAGGTTCAAGGATGACACAAAACTGCAGAGGTGGAAGGCAGGCCTCAAACAAGTCGCCAATTTGGCTGGCTTCCATCTAGGGAATGGGTATTAATTCTGATTATCTTGTGCTTTCGTATTTTTAGAACTTTGAAGTTGAATTTTCTTCCTTGTCAATTTACTGTTTAGGCTCAATATAGTATATATATATATATCTAAGAAGTCCAAAAATTTAGTAATACATGTAAATACTACGACAAATATGAGTTTAAAAAGGAGAAGATACTTCTTCTCAATCCACAATAGGATTGGGATTTAGGAAGGTGCATGAGGACTACACCTAGCTATCTTAGAGTACTCTACCATTTTAACACTCTGTTATGTTCATATGTCATGTTTAAGTGAAAAGTCCAACAGACTAAATATTTTTTTTCTTTTGTGTTGGTAGGATTGAACCTAAATTCATCGAAGAAATTGTCCATCATGTCTCAAGAATTGTAAATCGTACATATTTAAATGTTGCCAAGTACCCAGTTGGAATAGAGTCTCGTGTACAAGATATCAATTTACTTTTACGCATTGGAATGAATGATGTACGCATGGTGGGAATTTTCGGAGCAGGTGGAATTGGTAAAACAACTATAGCTAAAGCAATCTACAACTTAATTGCTTTCGACTTTGAAGCTAGTTGTTTCCTCGCAAATGTAAGAGAAACCTCAACTCAAGAATGCGGTATCCTCCAATTGCAAAAGACTCTTCTTTCTGAGATCTTAGGAGATTCTAGATATCCAGATATTGGCAACGATGACAGAGGAATCAATGTGTTAAAGCATCGACTTAGCTCTAAGAGGGTTCTTGTAATTCTTGATGATGTGGACCAATTAGCCCAATTAGAAAAACTAGCTGGAGATCATAGTTGGTTTGGGTTAGGAAGTAGAATCATCATCACTACAAGAGATCAAAATTTGTTGTGTAATCATGAAGTTGATTCAACATACGAAGCGAAGGAATTGGATGACGACGAAGCTTGCCAACTCTTTAGTTGGAATGCCTTTAAAAGAGATAAACCGCTTGATGATTATGCAGAACTTACAAAACATGTATTACATTATGCTAGGGGCCTTCCACTAGCTTTAACAGTTCTTGGTTCAGATCTACGTGGCAGAGATACACGTTATTGGGAAGATGCATTGAATTGCTACAGAAGAATTCCCAATAGAAATATTTTGGAAAAACTTAGAATAAGTTACAATGGATTGGAGGAAAATGAGAAGAATATTTTCCTTGACATTGCATGTTTCTTCAAAGGAGAGCCTTTAGAATATGTCACTCCAATACTAGAAGGTTCTAATTTTTTCCCATATAGTGGCTTCAAAAGGCTTACGGAGAAGTGTCTTATAACTTTGGAAGGCAGTGATAACAAATTGGCTATGCATGACTTGCTACAAGATATGGGTAGGGAAATCGTTCGACAAGAATCACCTGCAAAACCTGGTAGACGCAGTAGGTTGTGGTTTCATGAAGATGTTCGTTATGTCCTCGAAGAAAATATGGTAAGAACCACTTCAAAAGTTGTTTTAATTTTACGTTGTTTTTAAATTTCTAGCTTTTTTAAATTTTATTGTTGTAAAAATGGTTGAAGTAATACATACATAAACACATATGATTATGTTATTGGCCACACGCGATATATATGTGTGTATAAATGTATATAATTGCCCACACACATATACACATAAGCATATCATCCCTGTCAAAATGAGAATTTTGGTTGTAAAACATGATGCTTTTATTTTAAAAGAACAAATAAAATCATCCTCTGCTAACCCTTTACCTTATTCTAAGACAGGACACGTTATATGCTTAGCTTGCCTTTTCTTTTAGAAATACGTAATAGAAAATTTCACTAATAAAAAACAAGAAAAATACATATGCACCTGCTGTACTTCTGAT
Organism: Myrica gale; assembly: GCA_963930655.1. NCBI lineage: Eukaryota > Viridiplantae > Streptophyta > Magnoliopsida > Fagales > Myricaceae > Myrica > Myrica gale. Next base: position 23,988,902 of record OZ005616.1, on the reverse strand, counting down.
ACTCTGTATCCTAGCTAGGACCATTTTTGGTATATTTCATTGACGAAGTATTGATTTTAGACGCTTTGGACTCCTGCGACAAATTTTCTGTCTTTTTAGAGAAATTTTTTTCGAAATGATGATTTCACTCCTACATAGTATATCACGGCCAAAAAAACGTTTGTGATTAAATCATAATTTCAGATCCTAAATATTAATTTACATACAAATTGACAAAGTACATGAAGAATAATGTAAAGTATACGAAATCAATAGTTTATTAGTGGAATATGACAAACATAGTGATTTGTGGTATTATAAAATGTTAAGAATCTCTATAGTTGGAGGGTGAAATGTATAATTATCCCTAAAAAAATCATCTAATTTTTGTACCTAAAACCAAAAAAAAAAGGAACATATATACGACATGGGAGGATAGAATATAATTAAGTTTGTCTTGATTTTACAAGGTTATAAAATAATTACTAATTGCATAAAATATCATGATAAGCTTTATGCTTTGATTTTACTGCCACACTGATCATGCATTTTCTTGTTAGGGCACAAGCAAAATTGAAGGTATATTGATAGAGTTACCTCAACGAGATTTGATTAACTTGAATCCCAAAGCCTTGAAGAAGATGAACAGGCTCCGATTATTTATCAATCGGAATGCATACTTTTCTAAAGGACCTAGCTATCTCTCTAACGAGTTAAGATTGTTGGATTGGGGTGAATGTCCTTTGGAATCTTTGCCATCTCAGTTTCATGGAAAGAAGCTTGTAATTTTAAAAATGTCTAACAGCCTCATCAAGGAATTGGGAGTACAATTATCCTTTTTCAGGTATTTCTTCCTTTGAACTATGTCTATGATATAAGCTTTTACTCAAATTAGCCTAATATGTTAACCCCGAATTTTTTTGGGACAGAATTTTCAAAACATGATAATGATGGATTTTTCTGGTTGTGGATTCCTGACTAAAATCCCGGATCTTTCAAGTGCTGTTAATTTAAAGGAATTGACTCTTCGTAATTGTGGAAGTTTAGTGGAGATTCATGATTCTGTTGGATTCCTTGATAAGCTTGTCCAGTTGTCTCTTAATGGATGCTCCAGCCTGAATAGTTTTCCAGGAAGCCTCAAATTGAGATCTTTGTAATGGCTTGACCTTCAAGGTTGTTCAAGCCTTCAGCAGTTTCCTGAAATCAGTGGTACAATGGAATGTTTACGACACATTTACTTAGAAGACAGTGGTATCATAAAATTGCCTTCATCCATTGGAAACCTCACTGGGCTTCGCCATATCTACCTAGGACGTTGCAAAAACCTTATGCATCTCCCGTATAGCATTCTTCATTTGCAACATCTAGAGAGAATCTCTCTCGAAGATTGTTCAAAACTTGTTGAGCTTCCAAAGGAGGTGAAGCAATTATCTAAATTAGCTTCTTCGTCGAATGCAGAATTTCTCAGCAGCAGCTTGTTGCCATCTCTAACAAATTCAAGCATCTGTAATGATATTGGTCCCTCTTCAATGGTGTTTCCTGCATTGGTCTATTTGAAGCTCAGTAACTGTTCCCTATCGAACGATATTTTCTCCCTTATAACACTTCATTGCACGTCCACGTTGGAATACTTGGATATATCAAGGACGGATATTACTACTCTTCCTGAAATCATCAAAACATTTGTTGGATTGAGGATCGTTCGAGTAGAGTACTGCAAGCAACTTCAAGAAATTGGGCAACTTCCACCAAATATAATAGATGTATATGCTACTGGATGCATGTCATTGGAAAGTTTTCCAACGGTGTCAAAAAGGTTTGGATTCAATATATCTGTGTTACGGAGGCTAAAATGGATTGAGTTGTGCGGTTGCCATAAAATGACAGTGGATATAGGAAATCCTTTCAGTTGCCATAAAATGCTGCAGGATATAGGAAATCCTCTGGCAAATCCTTTACTGGGCGAGGTTGGTCTCTCTATCTCTCTATTTTTCTTCCTTCTGTACCTTGGTTTTTATCCTCTACTGGGTGAGGTAGGTCGCTGATAAGTTTGAATTTTGACTTGCTCTGTTATCGGCATGATATAATTCATTTAACAGGTACGTACGGAAGACCGTCCGTGTGGCATTATATTTCCAGGACATGAAATTCCGGACTGGTTCACCCATCCTAAGGAGGAGGCTTCAGTTAGTAATTCATGTGAAATAGATATCAGTGGTCTCCTGGATTTGGAGGAGATCGTAGGAATTGCTTTATGTGCTGTTGTTCGACCCAGTCTTCGGATCTCCCCAAAAACACCCACTCAAGATGTTGGTGATTTTTTTCCTCAACTTCCTGATATTTAAGCTGAGATCATGGGGAATGTTGGCCAAAGGTATTACATTGGAAGATCGCCTGAGTTGATGAGCTCAGATCATGTATGGTTGGAGTACTTCTTTGTAGAGTCTTTTAAGCTAAAGGAGGACAGTCTGCGAGTTAGGTTCAACTGTAATTCCAACTCATTGTCCCTCAAGAGCTGCGGAGTCCATTTGGTACACAAGCATGAAGAGAAGGTGAAAGAACATCCAGGAGCTCTCCGTGAGGATGTTGCCGTCCATTTGAGACGTCGTGACCGTGACGATGGAGACTTGGATTCCAATTGGCACCCTAAGAAGAAGAAACGCTCTTAAATACCAGAATTTCAACTGCTGAGAGTACGCCATTCAAATCACTCTTGATGATACTTATTTATGGTAGGAGATTTTAACTTCATTATTCTCTTTCTTTCTTTTTTTGGTTATTTCCTGCAAATACAAAGGAGTTTTGGCTTCCAGGGAAAGGGTCGGGGGATACTCAATATTGCTCTGTTCTTTGGGTCTTGTTTGTGCTTTTATAGTTTACTGCTTTATAATTTTCGTGGGAAAAATTCATCACCAATGATAAACAACATTCTAGTTCGAAATATCAACTAGAAATAGTAGATAGGTTCTTTTTGCTTTTGGTATTTGTTTTACATGCAGGATTTGCGTTATCTGGGAAATCACATGCTGCAGGTTTTACTTTAGCCAGGGGAGAAAGGAGGGCAGGGCGGCCAACATGGCTCATAAGAATGATTTCTTATTCAGGGCGCTTCAGCCTTCAAGAAGCACTCTGTTTTAACCATCCCAGGCTCCAAATTCTGTGCAAGGGCAGTCAAAAGTATATGCAGGACAGGATGAATGAAATGTGTACCAGTTCATCCGAAGACTATGTAGATACCTCAAATTTCTGTAATCGATTTTTTCTCTTCTTTTATACCATTGAATTTTATAGTCGATTCGATGTATATTTGCATACAATAAGAAGTGAATTATTACCTTCTAAATTTTGGACAATGATAGTGCGATAAGAACTTCAAACCTTTACTAATTAATCAATTCCATGTATATTTGTAATACTCCATGTTAAGCTGTGAAAAGGAAGAAGTTATATGGGAATTAACTCTCTCATAAAACTCATTGTGGCGTGGGCTCTAAATTCTTATCGATCCCTTTATGCCTGTTTGTTTGTTCCTGTTTTGTCTTTCTTTTATTGGTTTTTTAATCTTTTACTTTTGGATTTTCTTTACAATATTGTTTAGTTTTTTTAATGTTTCAAATTTTTTTATTATCTTTACACACACGACACCTCTGAATGACGTGGTTCGACGCTTTTTGCACCTAGAGATCGAGTTCAATAATGCACCAATTCGAGTAAAACATGTGTTGGCAGTATGTTGCCGGCAAAGCCACTCTAGGGCCCGGGCAAGGCAGTGCAATAACCTCTCTTAACTCCCATGGCCGCGTGTCAGCAGGTGACATGAATTGCACAGAGTCTCGCTGACACTGAAGTTGCTGAGTGTAATCTTATATCCCAATTACTTTTCCACAATCCACGGGTGGAAGTTGCCGAGAAGTTCTTTTGTTTTCTTCTGCGTGCCGTGAAGTTCCTTTATTCTTGCTGTAAGACACGTTCTTTCTTTCAGCTAGTGTGACCAACCAGCTTGTGCATTTTGTTGTCTTTAGAAGTCGTCGCTGAGGTTTTGCTCCACCAAAAGCAATAATCATGGCTTCCCAAGGGGCCTCCTCCTCCTCCTCCTCCTCCACCCGTGTGTGGACTTATGATGTATTCTTGAGCTTTAGAGGCGAGGATACTCGCAGCAATTTTACTGCCCACCTTTACGATGCTTTGCGTCGCAAGGGAATCAACACTTACATAGATGACGAGCTCAGGAGAGGGAAGGAAATTGCACCGGCGCTTCTCAAGGCCATTGAAGAGTCGAGGATATCAATCGTTGTGCTTTCCAAAAACTATGCATCATCCACTTGGTGTTTGGACGAGTTGGTGAAGATTCTTGACTGTAAGGAAACAAAGCAGCAACTACTTCTCCCTGTGTTTTACGATGTAGATCCATCAGAAGTACGACACCAGAGAGGGAATGTTGGGGAAGCGTTAGCTAAACTTGAAGACAGGTTCAAGGATGATACAAAACTGCAGACGTGGAAGGCAGCTCTCAAAGAAGTCGCCAATTTGTCTGGATTCCATCTTGGGAACGGGTATTTCTGACGATCTTGAGTTTTCATTTTACAACTTATCTTTTTTCTGTTAGGTGCAGATTATACAATATGCTTGCAGAGCTTGATATATAAATATATCCTCACAATCTTAGACTTTTAGACAGTTTAATATGGCACGATGCATAGCTTTTAGAGTAGGGAAGAAGTAATCCATTACCCAAAACTAAAAAGGGAAGAACTAATTAATCTCCAATTGAACAAATAATTAAAAGTAAAAAATTAAACAACTTTAGGCCTTCTGGTGAACAACGTCCCACCTCATGAAAAAATATAATTAGAACCTAATCTTTCTAAATTAAAAGATCAAATGCAGGAATGTTTTATTATTAAGAAAACCGAATTTGTGCAAGAAACTAAGAAAGTTGAAACATTTAGTTGTACCTCTAAAATCTAAGAAGGAGAAGACTAGACTTATCAACTCACCTCATGAGGATTGGGATTTAGGAAAAGTTGAGGACTACGGCTTATCTAAGAGTCCACAATTTTCATTTGCCACGAAAAAAACTAAGTTATATATGTTTCATCTGTCTGCTCATGTGAAAGGCCTCACTGACTATATGTTTTTTTTATTGCTCTGTTCTTTGGGTCTCGTTTGTACTTTTATAGTCTCCTGCTTCATAGTTTTCGTGGGATAAGTTCATCACCAACGATAAACCACATTCTAGTTCGAAATACCAACAAGAAATGGTACATAGGTTCGTTTTGCTTTTGGTATTTGTTTTCCAGGATTTGCGTTATCTGGGAAATAACATGCTGCAGGTTTTAATTTAGCCAGGGGATAAGGGAGGGGGCAGGGCGGCCAACATAGCTCACATGTGAAGGATTTCTTTTCACTTTTCAGGGCGCTTCAGCCTTCAAGTAAGCACTGTTTAAACCATCCGAGGCTCCAAATTCTGTACAAGGGCAGTCAAAAGTATATGCAGGACAGGGTGAATGAAATGTGTACAGGACTCGTGAAACTTTTTATTTATTTATTGTTGTTGTATTTAAAATAAATAAAAGAACACTCGAAAATTATGACATCTACCAGTTCATAGTGCAATAAGAAACTTCAAAGCTTTAGTTATATTTGTAATACTTTTTTTTAATCATAATAGCAGCACCTTTCATTAATAAAATCAAGGAGGTTGAAAAACTCAAGAACACGCTCTAAAGGGTGAACCAGACACTCCGAAGAGTCGACGGGCCAACGAGCAGGGTGACCAAAAGGCCATACAAAGACCCACAAGGGGCAGAAAAACCTTATCAGGCAGCAAACTAATATAATTAGCAGAAAAGGAAAGACAATGGCGAAATATGGTGGCACGAACAGCAGTTGGAGACGTTCGCCAGTTGACCGGTGCAGAAAGCCTCTCCAGTCGATGTAGATGGCGTCCCCGCCGGTTGTGGTCTTCAAAAACCTCATGAATAACGTAGATCTAACTACCAAATTCGCCGGAAAAAAACCCCTAAAAGTGGCCAAAAATGAGGATTTATTGAGAGATCCGGGCACATAGGACAAGAATAGAGGAGGAGAGGGGGATGGGAGGAGCTTCAGCTCCTCCCGCCGCCGGAGAAGGAAGTAAGATAGGAGAGTCAGACAACCACAAATGTGAAAATTCTAGAGAGAAGACAAAGAATCCTAGAAAATAAATCAAATATGATCTCTCTCCACTTTAGTTATATTTGTAATACTCGATGTTAAGCTGTGAAAACTATAACTTATATGGAAAATAGAGTACTACAAGATTGCCAACAAAAAATAAACACAACTTATTTTTCGATCTAAAATTCTTCTCCTTAATGTGGACGCCACACCATCCGATCATTGCTCGGAAACTTCGAAAGCTTCCAACTTTAGCTCAAAAAAAAAACTTGCAACTTTTAACCCCAGAACCGCCTCTCTCCCCCCAACTCTTTCAATCGCTCAGCTAGGAACTCGACATGTCGGAGCAACCGGAAGCCGAAGCAGCGCTGCTTCTTCACGGGTACGAGCTCCGTCTCCTCCGCTGCACCCTCGCTTCTTCACTGTCCAATCCCCAGCCTCAACCCCCTCATTGGCCGGTCGATGTTAGTGCCGCTCTCCTTGCACTCATAGAGGACATCCTCACTTCAATTGAGGCCGGCGACTATCTCCGCGCTCTCTCCTCTGAGGCCGCCAGACTCTTCGTGCAAAGCGCCGATGACTCTTACATTGATTCGGCCGAGTGCGCCGACCGAGTCTACTCCGATATCCTCGACCGCGTTCAGTCCTTCGTTTTAGGAGAAAATGAATCCCAAGAGGACGACAGGGACAAGGACAAGGGCTTTAGGGTGATGCTCGTGATTTGCGTCGCCATAGCCGCGTTCCTCGGTTTCACTCAGAGCAACATGACTGGGTGAGTGAGACCGCAAGTCACTGCTCCATCTTCTTCTTCAATATTTTTGCCTTTTTGGTTTTGTGGGATTAATAGGAAGAAATGGAATTACTTTGTAGGCCCTTGGAAGCAATAATGCCGAAATGTCCAGTGGCATTGGCAGGAGATAAAGAAATGGAGGAATGGGAGAACTGGGCGCGTAATCAGCTGATGGCTGCTGGGTCTGACTTGCTTGGAAAGTTGTCTAATCTTCAGGTATAAGTACAAATTCTATCTCTCGAACTCACTTTATAGGGGTCCCAAGGATCCCTACATATTACTTATGGTTGAGACCTGTACCATCCCAGCAAAAGAAATAGTAGTTGATTACTTCATTGTGCTGTGAAAAAGATTTTTTTTTTTGGTTATTACTACAAAGTTTCTATTTTGCTGTTGTTGTATTGGAATCTGAAAGGAGTCTTTTTGGTTGTAATCTAGTTTTTAGTTTTTGCCAAGATGCTGATCATGCTGATAAGAGATATATTATTTGGAGGAAGCCTGTCTTCTACAAATGGAATTTGTAGCATCTCGTGGTGGCTTGCTAGGATCCTATTTCTTCACCAGAGAATCTTGGACGAGCGGTCGTCGTCTTTGTTTGATTTGTTGCATGCCTATATGGGCAAGACTTTACATCATTTCGACTCTATGGAAAAAGTAACAAGTTATTTTGCTTCAAGTTTACTCGACGGAGAGGCTTCAACAATCGCATCAATGGTTCATTTAGAAGCTGGTTTAGTGGAATACACCTATGGAAGAGTTGATGCTTGCAGGTGAGTCATGAGGAGGCTATTCTATTTGACCAACTTCTTTGTGATCTCACAGGAAAAATAAAACCAAAGAGAAACCACAATCATATCGACTTTTACAAAATTTATTAGATTGCATGAAATCCACAAGTTCAGTCTATTGAGGTGCTTTTAATTATTATGACGTTGTTTCAAATAGTATTATTTCCCCGAGTAAACCTCAAATAAGATGTTCGGTTTCAGTCCTCCCAGCTTTTCTATGTTTGCTGAAGTACCTGTCTCATATCAGGCAACATTTTGAATCAGCTGAAGTATCAGCTGGGCTTGAGCTTTCTGTTACTGGGGTTCTTGGCTTTCGTACAGTACATCAGGTAAAATATGTTACTATGTACTTCTGAATCTGTTTTGAGATGCATTTCTCGTCAGCTTTACCAATCATTCCGTGATGTAGGTAGAACCTAAGGCACAGATGGTACTTGTTGCAAACACAAGCCCATCAAACACCGGTGATAACTCCCCCTTGGAAAGCTCTAGCATCCGGGCTCATGATTCTAGTATTGGAGAGGATCATTCGCATCAACATCAGGATGAGACCTGTGAAGTCTCTGAGATCTTGATGACCCCAAAATTGATAGAAACTAATAATGGAGGAGTTAAACCACAAGGAATCCAAAATTGTGGTCCTGCTGGGGCTCCTTTGAAGGGAATCCAACAGGCAGTGATTCTGGGCCAATGTCTTCTTATTGAGAAGAGTAGTCGGCATGATGAGATGCAACGTGAGTTCTAAATATAATTCTTTGGTTGTAGTAGGAGTCTCATCTTGGCTTGGGTATTGTTTAGTACAAAAGAAGACATTTTACTGTATTTTCCAAATGCTAGCTATTCATTTCCTAATAGCTCCTTGTTCCCCCTACATATGGAAAATCCATCCATTTAATTATTAGGACATGCATTCTCACTACAACATTGAATCTGGTTCACCATACCTTCCTCCACCCCCCCCCCCCCCAACACCACCAATGAGAAAAGAAAAAAAGAAAAAAAAGGTGGGGATAAATGATTAGTCAAACATCAAAGAGGCTGATGAATTTGCATCAAATATGAGATCCATCGCGCCCTTTCTTTATTGGGACAAACCAGTTAAAAGTACCCACCACTACATTGCTTTAATAAATCAGCATAACATTTTCTGCTTCCACCATAATATCAACATGTTCAAGTACTATATGTGGTGTGTGGATCTTTTTCTATTTCTTATCTTAGTAATATTCTAAAATGCCTTTCTGAGTAAAGCCCTTCTATTTGGTTATTCCGCTGCCCAATTTCTCTTTCAGGATGGGATATGGCTCCATACATAGAGGCAATTGATTCTCAGCAATCATCATACTTCATTGTAAGTAGACGATTACTGCATTTCTGAATTACTATCATTACATATTAGGTTTTTCTGACTGGACCAGTTCTTACTTCAACTGTTAGATTTGTTTATGTAAAATCCCATAATATAAGCTATAAAAATTTGTACTGCACTCAAGTATAAGAAAGTGAGAAATTAATCTCGACTGTTATTATTTAGTCATAATTTCTTGACTTTGGAGGTCTGACTGATAGTAGGTTGTGGGACTAGGATGAGATTAGTCTATTTGATAATATGGACGTGTATTTTAACTATGGTCAATAGCACTAACTCTTCAGGCGTTACAGCCCTGCAGTTAACCAATATGTCTTATAACTGGTCTTACGTATCCACTGGATTTTCCTTTTGTGACTTCTTAAACTCTTTTTTCCCTTCAGATATGGACTGTCCGAGACCTCTTACGTATTCGTTGGGAGTCGACTCGTAGTCGCACAAAGGAGCGTGCTTTGCTAATGATGGATAACTTGGTACGAGGCACATCATTGTTAACATGTCAGCTAGATCTTCTTCTTGTTTGATAAGTAATGGCACTGCTTATTTCCTTTTTTCCTGTTTCAATTGTATTTTCTTGAACTAAATCCTTTTTCCTGTCCATTTTTCAACGTTTTGCCAGCTCTCTGTATTTGAGTTTGCATTTCCGGATGACAATTCTTTTGGTAGGGAGGAAATACTAAAGACGAACACACGGGAAAGCTAGTTCTCTTTTTTTATTACACTTACCAAAGAAAGTGGGGAAAATTTACTTATTAAGATAAATAGGCCAAGCTTGATTTAATTTCTTTAAGCTCATTAGATAATCAGCTATGGTTTGCTGCCCAAGATTATGCTAACAATGTCATCTCTGACTAAAATGAGGTTCCTCCAAGAAGTTGCATGCTATCCATGATTACATTCTTTCCTACAGCATGAGTTATCATAGTTTTGTTACTTATGCCATACAAATCATCTCACAGCTTTTTCTGCTGCAATCTTAGCATTCGGTAGCCTTTGATACAGAGATGCATGTTAGGACTGGGACTCTCTAACTTGCGTTGGTGGGTGTACTGTACTCTCATCCAGCTGAACTTTATTTTCTGAATTTCATCTGTGGGAATAGAGTAGAGCACATATACAACTCATGATCCTTCAGCTAAGGTGATGTAAAAAAAAATTTAAGAATGTTTGATTGTAGAATGATCTTTATTGAAGTTTGTTAAAAAGTAAGGAGAGAGAAGATTTGATAGAATTTTTTAAATGAAAGAGTAATGTAGTTTGTTAAAAAAGTGAGAGAGGAGATTTGATGTAAGTTTTTTTTTATGAAAAAATATTGAAATTGGTGTGAAAAGTTGTTGGAATTTGTATGAAAATTTTGAGATTTTGATGTTTAGTTGTAAAAATTTTGACTTTTTGAAAAAATTTCTTAAAAAGTTGAAAGTTTTTCATAATCAAACATCAACTTAAATTCACATGGAATAGGGGGGAGCTCATAGAAAAGTAGGGAAATGTAACGTAAGTATATTATTATGTAGTTGCCTCTCGGAGTTCCTTACCTTGTTTGTAAGTAGGTGTTTTCCCAGTGAACAACTTACTAACCATTCAGAGGGTTGATTATTTCTTTGATCTCCTCATTTGCTTACTAGTAGTTTCTTTTCCTCTCTTACGAGTTCATTCTTTGAGGCAATCTAGTTTTTTGTAGCTCCACTATATAAGTGGTTCTAATATATTCATCATACTGTTGTACCACAACATTATCTCACAAGTGTAATCTGCACTATTTCAGGTCAAGAGTTTCTGTGAGCCTTCTCCGGGAGTATCACAGCGAATTCCCTTGTGTTTTGGGGTTTATATCCCCAGTATTCCTGCATTGCGAAAGTACAACATAAGTGTCCTTGAATCCTATTGGCCTAGTTTCTCCCCCTGCGCCCCCTCTCTTCAAGCATTTATGTTTTTTTTCTATTGATCAGATTTATCATCTCCTACCCTTCCCTATAATGTTTCATTCTGACAGCTCTTTTCTTGTGAGAGTTATATGCTTACCTAACTGCTCTTGTTTTTCTTTTTCTCCCTATTTTCTTGTGCCCTTTAATTCTAGGGAACATGGTGAACTTTTAGTGCGCTGTGGTTTGATTGGAGAGGCAGTTAAAATTTTTGAGGACTTAGAGTTATGGGATAATCTGATATTTTGCTATCGGTATGTGGGTATTTAACAGCCATTATCCAAGTTAATTTCCTCTTTAGCGTCATTTTTTATTTTTCTTTTCTCCTTCCTTGGGAGTCTTATGTGGGGTACAATTTGAAAACAGCCTATTGGAGAAGAAAGCAGCTGCTGTTGAACTCATAAAGAAACGACTAGCTGAAATGCCAAATGACCCCAGGTTATGGTAAGTTAGATTTTTTTTTTCTTTCTCCTTTTAAGTGAATTCTCTTTTTATATCAGGTAATAATCTTATCAAAGTTCACGTTGTCAGGAAAGCAAAAACTCTTTTTATATCAATCTTGATTAAAAGTAGACAACTAGTGAGCTCAAAGTGGAGTTCATTCCAGCTTGTTTTTTCTCCAACATTTCCAATGGCAAGAAAAAAGTTGATAAGAAAAATATGTTTAAGTATAGGTCGAGATTTATTGGGTCCTTTTTCTACAATAATGTGTTAGGTTATGCTAGCTTATTCTCAGAAGCTTATGTAGTGTGGAATGTTCCCATTGTGAGATCTGCAAATGATTGGGATGTGGAGGAGTTTTCTGAGTTCTCTCTCTTGTACCGTGTGGTGTTAAGGAGAGGGGCGGCTGATAAGTTGTCTTGGACCAGCTCCAAGAGTGGTATTTTTCGGTGAAGTCTATGTATAATTTCATTGCTAGGAGGAATAGCTTGTCTTTTCCTTGGAAAGAGGGGTGTGGAGGTCGAGATGCCCTTTGAGGGCCTCTTTCTTTGTTTGGGAGGCTATGCATGAGAGAATTATCACGATCGATGATCTCCGAAGAAAAGGAGTCTACATTGCTGATTGGTGCTTTCTTTGCCGTGTTGATGGGGAGTCGTTTGACCATGTGCTTCTTCATTGTTCTTTGGCACGTGGGCTATGGAATCATGTTCTTAGTATCATGAACTTTCATTGGGTGATGCTGGAGAAGGTGGTAGATGTGCTATGGAGTTGGAATAGGAGGCTTTCTAACCCAGTTGCTAAGACTATTTGGAGAATGATTTTATCGTGGTTTGGTGGTGTCTTTGGAGGGAGCACAATAATAGATGTTTTTAAGATGTTTCTTTGTCTTTGGTGAAGTTGCAAGGGTTTATGTTGCTTTCCTTGTTTTGTTGGGCTAATGCGGTGTTAGGGGGCATTTTTGTTGATTTGAATGATTTCATTAGTTTTGTTGCTTGTTTGTACTAAGCGTCTTCGGCATAGTCCTTTGTACTGTTTTCGCTTTTTCTAATAAAATTGTCTTATAAAAAAAAAGTTCAACATACATGGTTATGGTATTTGACATGCCAAATCGTAAAGTACATGGTGCTTGTGAACTTCATATGATGATCTCACACTTTAGCCTATAGCATCGGTATTTGTATCCAGTTGACATTTTATTCTTGCATTTATTGATTGTGTGCATGAACACACACTCATATTCATATCTCCAGTAAAAGTATGAAATACTTTTCTGGTAGATGTCTCAATTGAAAATGGCTAGACTAGAAAAGAAAGTGGCAGAAGTCATTGGTGTCTGTTTATTGGCTTCAGTGTTAATGTGGTGGTAGCATCGTGTTGAAGGTTTCTTACCCATCTAACCTTATAAGGATCCCAGTTGGGAAATTGGATCAATTTATTTTGAGTTTTTTATTTTTTATTTCACTACACATGGATATCATTTGTTTGTCTATTTGAGATGTTGATGTGTAGGCTTGTGGTGCTTAGCAAGTCGCATCCCTATGACTTTTTTTATTTTTATCATTTAAGTCTGGTTTATAGGAAGGGATCAGTATCAGGGCTAGAATATACTCTTATTATGGTTTCTTAACTTTACATCTACTTACTCCATTTTGTAGAACGGGTAAGCAGTTAAGTTTTGCCAAAGATGGTATCGGGTCACATCTGCTGTTTTCCTTTTTGTTCATTTGTGTTGAAGCTTTGTTCCCGTTGATTTACCTTGCTATGGTTGTCTCCATGCATGAACCAATGCATGTTTAGTGATGATTGGCTTAGCTTTAAAGCTAATACAAAATTCAAAGAACAGGAGCTAACTTTTGGGCTTCCACAATGTGGCTCACTTCCTCAAAAATCTATGTTCTAGGTGCTCATTGGGTGATGTTACAAATGACGATTCTTGCTATGAAAAAGCCCTGGAAGTTTCAAACAATAGGTCAGCTAGAGCTAAGGTGATCCCATTCCCTGTAATCAGTTTTAATGAGTATGCTTTTTGGTGGACTCTTTGTTGACACTATTGAGTATCTTTGACAGCGGTCTCTTGCTCGCAGTGCATACAACAGAGGGGAGTATGAGAAATCTAAAATGCTTTGGTTAGTTTGCTTTAGGTCCTTTATAGGATTATTTCTTTTATATATTATTGAGTATGATCAGTGTAGCTCATAACGGATTTGGGTTTGCAACGATATTCTTATGGGTTTTTTTTTTCAGGGAATCTGCTATGGCCCTTAATTCTTTGTATCCAGATGGCTGGTTTGCCCTTGGGGCTGCTGCTTTGAAGGTACTTTATGTGATCTGCGTTGGGGCTAGTTCTCTATTTTATAGGTTTCTGCACAATTTATGTTCTTTATAGGTTCTATGGAGAAGTCCTTGTGTTTTTCATTTTATCAGAAATTTCTGAAATTATTGCTGATGAACTGTTACAGGCTAGAGATGTGGAGAAGGCTCTGGATGGTTTTACTCGTGCAGTTCAACTTGATCCTGATAATGGGGAGGCTTGGAATAATATTGCTTGTTTGTATGCTCTCTGTGCTCTACTTCATCTTGCATTCTATGCATTCTGAATACACTGATTCTTCTGTATGGATTTGAACTCTTGCATAAATTTTCCTTCTCTCATTTATTCAGCTTTTTTTCTGGCAATTAAAATGACCTCCATCCTTGTTAAGGATATTTCAAGCCTCTGATGTTGCAGAAAAGGGTTAATGGCATCTGGACAGTACTATTCTCGTGTCAGACATTCCCTGTTGAAGAAGATATTTTATAATCTGAAGATCAAACCAATGTTCTGTGATTGTCTTACTTAGCTTAAAAGAATAGTGTAGTTTCTATTATACCGTCGAGGTTTTGAGACATGGATGGTGGTTGCTCTAGTCTCTCAAACAAGGGTGGGTGTGGTAAACAGCTAAAAAACTGGACTTTAAATGGTATGTACTGCATAGTCCTTTAATTCTTGAACTGAAAAACTTGTATATTAGTTTGTCCGGACCGTGTCTCCTGTTAGATTGAGATGGTACATTTTCAAAATATCAGTTGCAATATGTGGGGAAATCAGGCGTTATAAAAAAAAAATATGTGGGGAAAACAGGAATACTAGGGATCAGGTGACCAAGGTCTTGGCCTTCCTGGTGGGAACAGGGAAAGAATGTCTGTTCACAGCTTTTAGTACCATTTGTTTGTTGGTTTTGCCTACTTCTTTAGCATCTCACCTGAAAGGATCTTCTCTTCCCATTCTGAAGGATAGGCTGAAATGATTTATTTTTTCATGGAAGGACTGATCATGTTTGTGAAGCTCTATATGGAACTGTTTTAGCCTGAACGACGTGAGACACCAAAGGGTTTTGTTTTCAGCCACTAATGAGGAGTGTTTGGAGTTATTTATGAGTTTTTTTTTGTTCATACTTAAAAATTACTTGTGATGGTTGTCATCTAAGGATTAATGCTATGGATATTTGTTTGTCATTTCTTTCTTTCATCATCAACGTGTAATAAACTGTATACACTGTTTTTCCGGATAATTATATGGAAGTTACTACTTATGCAGGCATATGATCAAGAAGAGGAGCAAAGAGGCTTTTATAGCATTTAAAGAGGCCCTGAAGTTCAAGTTTGGTCTTTCTTCCTTTGATTAGAATGCCATTTCTGCACACATGCATGCAATGTACACCCAGTCATTGTCAGTTCATGTATTTGTTAAAGTATGATATGTAGTGACCAAAAATGTCTTGGTGACAGGCATGACAGCTGGCAGTTGTGGGAGAACTATGGTAATGTTGCTATGGATGTCGGCAATATCAGTCAGGTAAGTGCTTTCTTTTTGCTAAGTAGCACATATGTTTTGAAAGTAAGCAAGTTCTTCTCCTAAGCCTTTCTTTGGAGGCTTCATTTGCTTTGGACAAGGAGCCAACGACAGGAAGTACTCTGTCAGGCCTTCATGGATGCTTGTTGCACACTGAACATTTTGCACTACGAAACACACAAACCTGACCACTTTTTTATGCTCACAGCTTAGCTCATGCTCTTTCTTGTGTTAGGCATTAGGAATCATAGTACTTCTGCACATGAGAACACCCTCTCTGCTTGAGATGGACCTATTAGACAGTAATGCAAGGTTTGCAGATTATGGATATGGGGAGTTTTAGGGTTAACAGAATGATGTTAGTTGGGCTGCACTTATTAGTGCTTATGGACAACCCCCCCCCCCCCCTCTCTCTCTCTCAAGTTGCTGTTTTTGTGCCCTATAGAGAAGATTTTAATAGAGATCAATTTAGAACTATACACAACTGCACTCATTTAGAGTCTGCTTATATTTTGTAAAGGGGTCAAGCAGTAATTAGGAAGTATAAAGAGCTACAATGCCAGAATGTGGTGTGATGGAAATTTAAGATTTTATAGTTTCGCGTACCAACTTTATCCACTTCCATTGCATTACTCATATGGGGCCCTGTTTTACATTCAACCATCCTTTGCATGGGTTATTGCATGTAAAAGTGCACAGGGTAATTAGTCTTTTATGGTTGTGTCATTCTAGATGGCCCCTGTTGTTAGTGATGTATAAATTCGTTCTTTTAGGCCCTGGAAGCTATACAGAAGGTTTTGAACATCTCTGGTTGTAAAAGAATCAATGCTGAACTCTTAACGAGAATTATGATAGAGGTGGAAATAAGGGCTTCAACCAATCAGTCAGCACCTCCTGTGATGACCAATCATGATGATTGTTGTGATCAAGATTATGCAGCTGATTATCAAGTTGACCATCTTAACAAGTCAACACAAGGAGATACTGGGGTGGGAAGGTCACGTGAAACTGAGTACTTGGTGGAGTTTTCGGGAAAAGTTCTACAGCAGGTAGGCAACTTCTTCATGATCATCGTTTTGGTTTTCTTGTTGCCTCCATACAAAAATGGCATAATATAACTCTCTCTCTCTCTCCTTGCATCGATGTTTTTACTGTCTTATATTCCAGGTTTGTTTCTTATTTTTCTTTGCAATGGGTGGGTGATTGATATTTATGGGGCCCATTTGACTCAAGTAAGTCCATTTATTGATCCTTGCCCAGGTTAAAATGAATAATATTTGTGCTTACAGCTATCAATCTTTGTGCATCTATGGCATGGCTGTTTTAACTATAACTTGTACAGTAATTTAGTAATACTATGAGATGTGTGATGAAAGATTCTGTCTGTGGTTTTGTTCTTGTGGTGCTCCCTTTGTACCTTTTGAATGAATTTATCATGTCATGGTATAGACAGGATCATGTTACATATTTAGTATTTGAGTATTCCTCTTGCTGATACAGATAGTACGAAGCGAGGGTGGGGCAGATATCTGGGGCTTGTATGCAAGGTGGCAAAAAATCAAAGGGGATCTGATAATGTGCTCTGAAGCCCTCTTAAAGCAAGTCAGATCATACCAGGTGTTGTCACTGTCTCGTACCTCTTGTTTTGCCATGCTTTCAGTGCAATTCACTTTGGAATGCTATAAAATGCATCACCATATCACCTAAAGCCTACTAATTTATTCTGTGGGAGAGGACCTGTAGTATAATTTTGATGGGGGGCTTGGTCTAAGAAGGCTTTACTTGTTTAACCAAGCTCTATTGGGAAAATGGCTTTGGCGTTTCTCTTCTGAAGGTGATAGTCTATGCAAGACAGTTATCACGGAAAAGTATAGTTGTGAGGTGGGTGGTTGGAGCACCTTGGCGTCTCAGGGCTCATATGGGGTCAGCTTATGGAAACACATCAGCAAAGGGTGGGATTTTTTTAGAGACAATATTAGGTTTGTGGTTGGGAGTGGCTCCAAAATTCGATTCTGGCATGACAAGTGGTGTGGGGAGAGTCCGTTGAGGATGGATTTTCCCCAGTTGTACGCTCTTGCTCATTGTAAGGATGTTTGGGGGCGTGGAGGTGTGGTCCGGAGTGGTAGTTTGGGATGTTCATTTTGTTAGAACGATCAATGATTGGGAGATGAAGGTTTATTCAGCGTTTTATTCCTTACTGTATTCGAAAATGAGGAGAGGAGGAGGTGAGGATAAATTGTTTTGGATGGGTTCTAAGAGTGAAGTTTTCTCAGTTAAATCAATGTATATTTTACTTCTGGAGAGAACTAGTGCAGATTTTCCTTGGCGCCAGTGTTGGAGGAGCTTGGTCTCCCCAAAAGTAGCTTTCTTTGTTTGGGAGGTTACTCACGGGAAAATTCTGACCATTGACAACTTGAGGAGGAGGGGCATCTGCTTGACTGAGTGTTGCTATTTGTGTAAGAGTGACGGAGAATCGGTTGACCGTATCCTTCTTCATTGTTCAGTGGCTAGAGGATTGTGGGTACATGTGCTGGGCATTCTAAACTATGCGTGGGTTATGCCTAGTAGGGTGGTGGACGTGTTGTATTGTTTGAGGAGGAAGTTCGAGGATGCAGTCGTTGTAGCCATTTGGAAGATGATTCCGACTTGCATTTGGTGGAGTCTGTGGAGGGAGAGGAATGTTAAATGTTTTGAGGACGGGGCCTCGTCTACGGCTAGTTTGGGGGGGGGGACTATGTTGCATTCTCTGTTTTTGTGGGCTAATTCAGTTTCGGGGGTCTTTTTCCGGATTTTCTCAGTTTTTTAGCTTGTATGCTTTAGGTGCTGTCAGTATATTCTATTGTACTGTCATCTTTATTTTCTTTAATAAAGTTTAACTTATAAAAAAAGTTGTGGGAATCTGTTTGTTGCCAACCAAAGAGATTTTGGCTTGAATCATCTTCAGTTTGGTGTTGGATCCTATGCTAGCTGTAGTTGTCCTTCTCTTTAAGCAGATTTGATTTTGGCTGAGAAATTGTACACCAGGAAGACTTAAGGTGATTATGAAATGGTTCTCTCTCTCTCCTCTCTCTCAGGGCTCTGATTTATGGAAAGATAGAGATCGTTTTAAAAGTTTTGCACAAGCCTCCTTGGAACTTTGCAAGGTGTACATGGAAATTTCTTCATCTACCGGTAGCCTCCGAGAACTCCATGTGGCTGAGATGCACCTAAAGAACATAATTAGACAGGCAAGATCTTCTACATTTTAATGTCTATAACTTAGCCGATGTGTTACTTTACCATTCTCTACCACATGAATTATGTCAGATCATCTTCTTAATGCTCCTTTGAAAAGATTGATTTATATTCCTTTATAAAATAGCAGGCAGAGAGCTTCTCAGACACAGAAGAATTCAGAGATCTCCAGGCTTGCCTTGATGAAGTCAAGATGAAGCTCCAATCTGGTCCTGCGCCTACATAATATCCAATTTGGCATATGGATGTTTCCGTTCATTTCAAGGCAAGGTTAGACCTGCTCAAACAACATTTCACTTCATTCTATTGTCCAAGGTATGAGCATGAATACCCTGGACATTTGAATTTTAATTTGGTGCACTCTTTTTTCGAGCTTGAGCTCTTAAGGAATTTACAATTTTTTTTAATTATTAATTTAAAGATTAAAGTTAGCGGTAGCTTGTTCCGATGTTGTCCCTTGAAGCAGCACTGCTGCTATCTTTGTGTTCAAGCATTTTATATTCTAACAACTCCAGAAAATATAAACAGGAGGAAATTTTATGTCGAACTCTCTCTATGGTTTTTCGTTCTTTGTTCACCAATCACGTTTCTTATTTATGATCCAAAAAATACTATTATCACCCATTTCATCTGTCAAACTTAATGCAAGGAAACCTGAGTATTACATTCATAGTAAGGCAAGAATGAAACCCTCTCCTGACTAAAAGTACTTTATTCGTTGTTATATGCAGGAGAATGATATGGCACCTGGAATGCAGCCATTTTACTGACAAGCAAAAGTACATGCCTGAACATAATTTTCAGCAGAAAAGAAGAGGATCTCCACCAAATTTTGTAATATTAGCCAAATTTCCTTCACTAAAAATTATTATGTCAATGTAATAGTTCACAGTTAACTTGGTTATTTCCGCTCCTCTAAATAAATATATACAGACATGTCAGTCACTGTCTCATCCTTTACGTTTGTATTTTCCCATAGCATTGCTGCTAATTGGATCAAAACAATTATTGAAAAATAAAATTTTATTTTCCCATCGCTGTTGGTTGCTGCGGACTTCCTCCATAAGCTGAGAAGGGGAGAGGTACTCTCGCTTTTTCCTTTATTTGTGTTCAGGCGAAAGGGGGAGATACAAAGTCATTGCTTTTTGTAATCACCCTTATCGGGAAGCTATGGATTACTACATTCGTCCCGCGATAATCGTTCTACATCCTATAAATATCTTTCTTCTGTCAGCATTACCGTCATGTCATCTTTGTCTATCATCAATTCGAAAGTAAAAAAAATATTTTATCACCGCAGAACGACCCTCACCTGCAACGTTACTGCAAAAAGAACCAAAGCCTAGTCAATTGAGTATCTTAACAGAGCCTTCATCGTGGCTTCTGACTGAACCCACTTGTATGGCGGGCAAAACCCATCAAGGCCCATGGCTCAACCTCGTGCTGGAACGTACCTACTAATTCCCCGGCCTCTCTCATCACTATAATTCTCCTCTGGTTTAAGCTTGAGGCTCCACAGACGGAACTTTTTTTAGGTATGAGGGGGGGCACCACTCAGCACCTAAGGTGGGGTTCAATGCCCAACAAAAACGGCCAAAAACAAAAAAAAAAAAAGAGAAAGAAAGAGATGTATGGCTGAGGGGAGGAGAGAGAACGCATGCATGGAGATTCTGTCTGTCGGAGGTTCGAGAATCTATTCTATGAAAGGACATCTAAGGCTAAGGAAGAATTTAATGAAGTCCACAACCTATCTTGCTGCTAGGAGTGCCTACCCAATAGCTGATTTTTTTATTATGCTGTTATTATATGATAACCCCACATCAAGTGGTGGTTTGAAAAATCGCATTTTAGGAAAGATTTCCCCGGATTCCTACGACTTGCTGAGGCAAATCTGCTTTTTATTGTGCCACTAGGCTAGTCCAAATTGAATTAGTCAATGAAAGCGAAGCTAACCTTGTCTGCCCGCCTCAGGAACATTATAATTAGTCATTGAAGTGCAAGCGGATTAATGATAGACTTGCATAGCACCTGGCATCAACTCATCCCGTCTTGATTACTAGTAATCAAGACGGGATGAGTTGATGCCAGGTGCTATGCAAGTCTATCATTAATCCGCTGCACTTCAATAATGCTAATATGTTTTCACCAATACTTATAACAAGACAATCTTTGTACCTCACATCATGCAAAAAGAAGCAGATAAATAAGGTCCACAGGTCATTGATTCCAGTACCAAAAAAGATAGCTCATTCATATAAAGGATCTGCACCATCCATCAAGGGAACCAACTATTCCTTGCGCCCCATCCCAGTGAAGGGCAGAATATTCACAATTTACACCACAAAATTGAAGTCAAGGTTGTCAGATAAATTTACTCATTAAATTAGATGTTGACTGATCATGTAGGTTAGATGAGGATCCTACCAGCTAAAAGGTTGCAATTAGGAGTAATGATTTGACTTGTAAGTGCTATACAAGGTCTAAATCCTACTTAGTCTAAAAGGTTATCTATGCTTCTCCAGAACACGGAACTAAAGACTGACATCCTACCCTATGATTTCCACCTTAACAGCTGAAGGGCAGCAGAAAGTCGATTTGATTTGATGCCTGCATACAACTCACAGAATTTGATATCTGCTCCAGCCGTTGCTCCATCTTATCCTTCCATTTAAACAGCTCCATAATTGTTTCCTGTAAGAAAATGTACTTCCAAGTAAGCCCCCTTTAGTTGAAATATGAACTCCTGCATCAAACTATTCAACAGTTTTCTGCCACTGGACATCACCTGAAATGGAACTAAAGAGTTATCAAGGTCTGACTTTGAATTGGCAGTAGCAGAAGAATCTGGGGTCACATTAGCATCTTCCTCCTGCTTCTTGGACACTGGCTCCTGCACATCCCTCCTTTTATGAAAGGAAAGCAGAGCACAAGTAAGACTACCATAACAGATTAAGAAGTTAAAGTGTACCAAGTATTATACCTCTTCATGTCGGCCATTTCTTCCTTATATAGCTGTAGATCTCTTGCACAATCGGGTTCCTCTGATGAGCTACTACCAGGCACCATCTGAGGTTGTATGACTGAGTATGGATTTTGCAGTGTAACTGGTTGCTTAACATTAACAATATCAATGTTCTCATAAAATGGTGAGAGTTCATTCCCCTGGATATTATACAGGTTACTGTTCTCGAGCCAATCTTCCCATCTTTCAGAAGCTGGGGGACTGAAGGCAGTAGGTTGCTTTAAAGCCTGTATGCTGCTCAAGGAATTTTTTATTTCAACCAACTGTTGCTCAACTTGAGCTTTCCATGCTATCAATTCCTCATGCATCCCCTGTTAAAAGAAAAACGAAACAGACAGAGCCCCAGCAAACTGAATTTATTTGCTCCTAATCATTTAAGCGCTAAAAACAAATCAATAGGATCCATCTTATCATAATCTATCCCCCAAGTTCTCAAAACTCTAAGACTGATGAGGGTGCATTCATTTAGTACCTTCATACCAACCAAAGAATTTGTAATCTCGTTCAGGCGTTCATCAACAGTAGCTTTATATTTCACCAAATCCTTGTGCATCACCTGTTGATAGAAAAAATAGATCGGTTTTCAAAAAGCACTACTAACAAATTTAAGTGAAATCTTTAACGTCACCTCAGCGTGATCTTGCTCTTGATTCTTGGATACGAGCTCCAGCATACTTCTGTTTATGCAAAAGAACATATTTAGGTATCAAACCTAATGGAAATGACTCATCTCCTTTTTTTTGCTTAAACTTAAATTATTCCAGTTCACTACCTTTTCAAGCTGATCATTTCTGTCTTGAGCAGCATCAATTCTCCAGCAGAAACAGGATCCTGGGAAGAGCCACAGCCTGCCCGCCTATTTGGTGGAACCCAGTAAGGATCCTGCCAGCCAGCCTCCCTCCGTATGTTAACCAGGTCAGCACTCTCTAGCCAATACTCCATCACTCCATTTGGGCTGAAGCACCGCCTGAACCGCTCAGTACCCTCCGGTACCACTTTACCATCAATGTGCTTTAGCAAGTGGTCTAGCAGTCCAGTGTCACCAATGCGTTTACGAGCAGCAGATCTCAGTTCTGGACGGGAAATTGGGTTCCCAAAAGTTGCACCTTCAGCCTTCAATACCTCGAACATACTTTGCTCTGCCAGCTTATACCTGAATAATCTATAATTGATAAAACCCGATACAGAAGATTCACATAACAGCAGTTATTAGAAGGACAAGTATAAATGGGTTTCACCTCTCAATGGACCATCTCTCTACACCCTTGAGCTTCTTCGGTTCACACTTACTTTGCCTACTACTATAGCTGCTGCATTGCCTTTCCTTAACTCGCATTGCTGCTTTCATCTCTCTAAGTTCACTACGGCCCAGTCGCTTTCTCTTCCTAATTTCCGATGTCACCAGGGATTCACCTGTGGCAGATGCTTTAACTTCATCCTGCAACTCTAATTCCTCAGCAATGCTTGAGGATAATTGAGGTTTGTTTTCTACATACTCAATGATGCACCCCACTCGCTTGTGACCAACGCACTGAGCCATCCCAGTGTCTTTTAAC
The DNA here is from genome assembly GCA_963930655.1 of Myrica gale. Taxonomy (NCBI): domain Eukaryota; kingdom Viridiplantae; phylum Streptophyta; class Magnoliopsida; order Fagales; family Myricaceae; genus Myrica; species Myrica gale. The sequence goes on along the minus strand of OZ005616.1, from coordinate 23,965,810 downwards.
CAATACAGCACTTCTCCAAGCCTCCACCGAGTTTACCAGAACTGATATGTGCAACAGAAGCAATTGAAACATGAGAGAATGCTAAAATACCTTAGTTATATATTTGTTGACTCAGTAAAAAGCTCTATACTACCCTTCCACCAACATCAAAGCAAAAATTTATATCACATTCTCAAATAATACTGCCCACAATATTTTATTTCTTGCTTTTGGGTGGCACATCTGATTAAAAACGCAATGGATAACTGAATCAGTTAGCAGCAACTCAGTACGTAAGTCCTGGAAGTAACTTGCTAATAGGAAGTTTTAAGTGACATAAAGACTGCATCTGTTACCCCCATGAAGTATATATACATCCCTGCAATTGCTTAAGAATAATAACCATGTAGTCAGTCTCTAGCGCATCTTCGGGAGATAGAGGTCAACACAATTGACGTGTCTAGAACAAACTATCTGCGCATGATTGAAAACTAATCTCTTTTTTATGTTTTATGATAATATAATATGATTCGTAGTTTGAGGCCCGGCGTAGTATCACTCACTTTTGTTCCCTTCAAACAAAGAAAGCAAAAAAACACAAATTACCAAGTGACTGGGACTTTTATTTATTAGTGTTCCTCGTTTTCTCAGCAAGCAAACAGAACCACATGAATAAACCAAAAAATGGAAGAAACTCTGTAGACTCCAAACCCCTCGAAACCGCAAAAACAGGAAGTTTCCTATGACGGGCTGTTAGAGCAGAGCACAAGAACAGCATAAAACCCTAAACAGAGGACGAGAAAGAAAAACAAAAAACGGAATTAGGATTTTAGAGAAGAGCCTAAAACAAACCTGGGTCTGAAACTTCAAGTCCTCAAAAAGTTAAAACACACCGTAGGACCCTAAAGATGACGTGCAAAACAGCGATCTTGCCGCTCACTTAAGAAGACATAAAGGGACCCACAAGAGAGAGGGAGGTAGAAATAGAGAATAAGAGAGAAGAGAGGTATTACCTTGTGTGATTCTCTCAATAAAAAGGACAATGCGTGTTTTGGATTTTGGGGAAGAAGAAGAAGAAGAGGGTTTAAGGAGAAGCCGACACTGTAGCCCCAACAATTACAGTGGGATTCCTTTACTATATTTATTTTCCATAAAGGGAACGGAATCTGATAAAATAAAGTAGCGCTTCCCTAAACCCTAACGGCAGAATACTCTAAACCCTTTTGAAGTTTTAATAACAAAGATATTTATTAAATAAAAGCATATATAGCTTATAAAAAAAATTAAGGGATAAATACACTTTGTCCTTTTGTCTTTGGGATCATTTACACTTTACACCCCGATGTTTTATTTTTGATACATTTGACTCATTATCTTCCACATTTTGGCAATGTGGACCTCGTACCTAATTTGTTGTCTAAATTAACGGATTTCGTCAACACATGCAACGGGTGACCGGTTCTTCATGTCTCTCACGTTACCTTTGTAGCGGTCGACTAGTTTACGTGTTGACGAAATCTGTCAATTTAGAAGGGTCAATTCAGGTACGGATCCAGATTGCAAAAATGTGGAAGATAATGAGTTCAATGTATCAAAAATAAAACATCGGGGGCCAAAGTGTGAATGACCTCAAAGACAAGGGGGCCAAAGTGTATTTATCCCAATAATATAACTATATTTGCTCTATTTACCAAATTAATATTTAATATATTAGTTTTTAATCTTAAAATTAATCCCCAATTTCAATAATATGACTATATATGCTCTATTTACCAAATTAATATTTAATATATTATTTTTTAATCTTAAAATTAATCCCCAATTTCACTCTCAAAAGAAAGAGAAAAATAAATTAAGAGAAAAAAATAAATAAATTAAGATGTATTTTAGGATTCTTCTTATATTTCTTCTTTGTTCATGAAAAAGATGCAAAGTAAATCATGACACGTACTACACAAAATATCTCTATTTAGTGACAAATGTATAATCTTTAACACGTGGAACTCATTCTAAGTATTATTTTTTGCTTAAATTAATTGTTTTCAAGAATTAAATGACAGACAAAAACTTTGGATAATCTTTTGTTTTCTCCTTTATTAAGGTAGAGATTAAGCAAACCTATTCATATGCAAACAGAGCAGACCTTGTTCGCTTTCATACGTGGCCGTGCATTCAGATCTGTTAGGGCTTCATAAGGCCCAATTCTAACATGGGCCAAGAATTGGGAATGAGCCCAATACAAACATATGTGAGATTCAAAGACCCCAAACCTTAGGCCTGGGTTTTTTTCCCCTGGGCAGACGATTCCATTTGCAACTCCTTTTAGAAATATTGCCTGAATGGATTCACTCCGATTCCCATCACCATGGTGGATTAGCTGGAGACCTAACCAATATTTTAGAACACAAATATATGCAACTTTGAAATTTATAGTCCTTGTAGTTTATATTACCCTTTTCCTATACCAAACTAACATCACAATAACCAAAAAATATATATTTAACACATAAGGAAGTTGCCTTTCTTTGCATTACGAAACAATCGTTTTAGATCCGATTGACACCTAGAGGGGTTGAATATGTGTTTATCACTTTCAAAACGGCAAGTAAGCACTAATCTTTGTTGGATTGGGATTCAAGCGCCAGGTGAGCAGGAAGCTAACATCTTGCTTCCTAAATCCTTTTGTTTTTTTTTAACTCCACGTTTGACTCGATAACTTAGAACTCAATCGGATTGACTTTTGATACGAAATTGTGCCAATACTAAACTATACACTAACGCAATAAACCCAAATTAAGGGGTAAACTCATAGTTAGCCCCATATGTTTGGGCAAAAATCATAGTTAGCCCCCTATTTTTCAATCCAACAATTTGATACTCATAACTTTCGAAACCTATCAATCTTCGCCCCAGTCTAAATTAGACGTTAAATCAGACGGAAAATCATGAAAAATGACCAAAATGCCCTTCAAAATAAATTTAATAAAAAATATTTAAAAAATTCATTAAAAATAAAAAATGATATTTTTTAAAAATTAATATTTTTTAAATAAAACTATATTGAAACTCTATTTCAATAATATATATTTTTAATTTATTTTTAAAAATTTAGCTTTGGAGGGGCATTTCGGTCATTTTGCATGAATTTCCGTCGGACTTAACACCTGATTTAGAAGGGGGGCTAAGATTGATAGATTTTAAAAGTTATGGGTCTCAAATTGTTGAATTGAAAGATATGGGGCTAACTTGATTTTTGCTCAAACATAGGGGGCTAACTATGAGTTTACCTCCCAAATTAATATGGACTGTGTTACTTTGTTTGTCACTTTCAGGATAGAAAATTGTAAAGTATTATGATCCATAAAAAAAAGGAACTGTGAGGTTTAATAATTTTAATAATATCAGAATTCTTAAGGAAGAAATTTCCATAGCAAAATTCTGCTTCGGCCTTTGTCCTTGCTCATAATAGGCATTGGACTAGTAAAACCAAATTTATGGTGATTGAGGGGGACACAGTGTCTCTGTTAGAAGTGTTTCTATCCATATAAATATATTGACAGTCAATGCTTGATGGAGTCCCACTCCCCTTGTCAAGTCTAAATCGAAAACTTTAATATCTTACAGCCCAATGCTTAGCTGCACATGGCAGACATTTGAAAACCAGGAGGACAATATTGTAACTTTTGGATCCACGCGTCTGAAATTGAGACATGAATTCCAGATGATCCACGAGTAGATACCATACTGAACATTATTGGTCATCTTGTCATGATTCCAAATTCTACTCCCTAGTGGCATTTCGGAGCAGGAAACCTGGAAAGAAGATGATCCAGTTGAGGCAATATGCCGCTTAAGAAATCCCATGGACAGTTGAGCCATTATAACAAGGTTTAGCAATTATATCTCGTGTGAGCCGAGATAGGCTATAGCTGTTCTACCCGGAATAACCTGCAAATTACTTGCCTGTTTGTGCTGTAAGTATCATTTTCCGAGTTAACCGCAAAGGAGGCTGTAGCAGATCATTTTGTGTTCAGAGTCTCCTATTAACCCACCTTATTGCAAAAGTCTGCAGCATGTTAATGGAGTCGCACATGTGGGGCGTGAAACGATTGAGACCAACGAATGAACCTCGAGAATCGACATAATGAACTGGTGCACTTCACAAGCACCAAAAAGTTTTTACTGTTCAAGGACAGACTGGGATAGCAAACCAAAAGACGTGATTTCTTTCTGTATAAAGCTTCTCATGTTAAGTCATATCAACGGGTTTGGCAGCTGACCTCACGCGTTTCAATTCGGTGGACGCAAACACACCTTGAACTGAATCTGGATAAGCTGCATGCGGTAAGCTTTGGTAGTCTGCTGGATTCAGTGTACAATATATTTTGCATGATCTTATCGTACTTCGGTAAGTGCTACACAATGTGACTGCTCTTCGTAAATTTCACACATAAAACGCGTTTCTAACTGTTCACTTGTCTGAAGAATGTATGTTGAGCTTGTGTTGCTTCGACTCCTGTGACCAAGCATCTACCCATGTGCGCAGATCAGTTCCCTTGTACAGAAAACATGGTACCCACGGAACATTAAACTTAAGAACACTATCAGTAGTCTCTCTCTCTCTCTCTGTGCGCATGTTGTTGGCATTTCCCGTTGTTACTGTTTCTATTATGTAGACAAAGAAACAATTCGTCTTCTATATATAGATAGAGAAATACCATTTTAGGCACATTCACTCACAGAGAAATACCATTTTAGATGCTCAATTTCTACAATTCAGTGACATAGAGGCTGTGATAAAAATGGCAAGGAAACATTATACCGATCAGGGGGCGAAAAGAGCACCGAAGGGGCACTTTGTGGTTTACGTGGGGAAAGAACTGAAAAGATTTGTCATTCCGCTGTCTTGCTTGAAGAATCCGATTTTCCATCAACTGCTGGAGAAAGCTGCAGATGAGTACGGATTTAACAGCAACAGGAGCATTGTCCTGCCTTGTGATGAATTGACTTTCTTAAAGGTCACAGACTTCTTGGCTAGCAGTTCATAATCATCGAAGCATTGTTGTTCAAGAGATTTTATAGTGACCATTAATACATAATGTGCTGTTAATGTTGTCTCCGAGCTAGCTAGTCAGTGTTGTTTCACTTCAAGCGATGTAAGCTTAACAGGGTTTTGCAGACATTGTTTCTTAATTAGTTCATAAGGAATTAATTTCTTGGTGGTGCTGCTCTGAGTTAATGGACCCAATTCTATACAAATCAAATAATTCTTTGTACGCAGCAGCAATATGAAAATACTTCAACTTCTGCTATATAAGAAAACAGATGATAGGAGTTGCTTAAACTGCAGCAAGAACTCAATCTGCATTTGGATTTACACAACTCATGAATTAGGGCATTCTATGCACTCATCCATCACGAGCTGAACCTCGAACCTGTACGTTGAAAGCGCACACAACATCGCCATTGTTCAACCATTCTACTTCCCCATTTATCAAAATCCTCACCACATTGTTACAAGTTCATCGTTCAGTTGAGAGGCAGTGGTCTTATCACAGTACAGAATATACCCACGGAGGCAGTTTGAAGGAGAAAAACCAGTACGACTTTTATCTACTGCCCATTTCGCTAGAAGGTGAGCCTCACCTGCCTACGCTTGAAAGGCGGTGGTCAGTGATGGTTTGGAGTGGCTGCAGGAAGTGACCGAGCGTCTTCTGCAGCAGGCTCAGTCCTGCATGGACAGTTTCTTCAACACTTGCGAGCGTTCATACTACTGCAGTAATAGTAACATACGATCTACATCAGAGAGTCGATTCCCATGGTGGCCTAATTTTCTTCTTTCCAAAGCCATGGTGTTCCTCCCTAAGAAGCACGAGTATCTGACGAAGCCAGGGAAGACTGGAATTCTGTGTATTACATTTCCGTTGGCCATGATTCATGAGGTAGAGGGCATTTGTAATAATCGTAAAATACACCCCAGATTGTCTCTTTTCTCTTGAAGATCATTTTGGTTAATACCCAATGAAAAATACTGCGAACTTAACAAGGATATAGAAACCTTGATGCATACAATATGGATTACAAGAGCGTCTGTATAGAATACTTTTTTCTTCACAATACAATTTTCTAACGTAGGATTATGTCAGGTACAAATGGTTTTGAAGGTTACAACTATCCATTTTGAATCTCCTTCGTCCAAATGCATCTCAAAATTTAAATCATATCAATGAGAAGACACTAGTCCTAAACATAATTTTCTCTGCACCAGATGAATTACTCGTTACTTTTTGGACAAAATTTCCAACTGATAAGAGGAAAGCGCAAAATTTAATGGAGGCGACAGTCACAAAAGTAAAGCCATTTACTTATATCCCTTTCACGGCCTCTGCCTTTTGATGCCCAATGCAGTACTTTCCACATCAAGACTTTAATTCACTCAGACATGTTTCTTCTTCTCTAGGTTAGCAGTAGCAATCCGTTGTCGCTTCTTCCAGGCCGGAATCTTACCAGGGAAAGCCCATCTTAAGAATCTCTCCCAGGAGTAGCAGCATAAAAACATGAGAAAAGCCCAAAGCAGTAGCTTATCCCTTAATCCCACTGGCAAAGGCACCAGCTTCAACCAGTCATTCAAGTCCCTAAATAGATCAGAAGTTATGATGGTGAAAAACCCAACAGCGCCCAAGAGGGCACACAAAAATGGCTTGTTTTCTGAGATGCTCTGGTTGAAAGGATGCCCCATGTAGTTCACAGCAAAGGTAGCCACCTGGAGCATCATGTTCACCATGTAGGAAACTGTATTCACCAGGTTGGGATGAAAATTAGAGTCTGGCTCAATGCACTCCTTGGGCATATGTTTCTCAGCTTCATTCACAGCAGAAATCAAGAAACATAGATGGATCGCAAACTGTCCCATGAGAGAAAGAAGGACATAGGAGCAAAAGACATTGGGGTGGGGCCGTTCAACTGAAAGGGTGGGACGGGGGCGGGCATGTGAGATAAAGAGGAAAAAGGCGGCAGTGAATACACCACTGATTGTAGCCTGAACATCTCCTAGCTTGACACCATCCAGATACATTACACTCAACACATATGCTGTAGCAAGGCAGTTAAGGCCAAGTATTTTGAACATCTGGAGGGTGGTTACAAGTGTACTGCGACCCTGACGAATTATGTCCAAGGTGGGGGCAACTGATGCATGCTTCGCAGTGAATGGTGATGCCATAGAGGCATCACCAAGCTTGACAACGGGAGCTGAGCGACCATCACTCTCCTCATTCATCTCATCCATCAGCTTCTTCAACTTCTGTCGTTGAATCTCTGCAGCTGTCAGATGGCGATTACCAGCAGGAACATTAGTGGTATCCAATCTTGAGGTACCTTTGCCTTTTGAAGTGCCCTCTCCGTTTATAACCATAGCTTTTCCACTTGCTTCCAATGCAGGCTTGAATTTTTTTGACTTGGCAGACTTTGTACTCTCATCCTTTGATGTTTCAGAGAAAGACTTCCCACCTTGACTTGGAGGCACTGCATTCAATAGAGCAACTCCCACATGGGCCTGGAAAATAAATAAGAAAAGTTACATGCTTGTACATTTTTCTGCTGCTTCAGATTTTGGCAAAGAATATACAGATAATAACTAGACAAAACCTTTCTAACCATCTTGTATCAGGAAAAAGTGAAGGGAACAGAAATACTACATGAAGACTTTCAAATTCTTTAGTGTATTGCGGATGCAACATGCAAACAAAATGCTTTGTACCGAAATATGCCACAGCTGAAATTTCCATTCACAGCAAAACCAAGACGTGCACACACACACACAGAGAAAGAGAGGAGGGGGATGGGAGGAGCGTCATGCACATAGTATTCACTTCTTTCCTACATTTAGAAAATTAATATAGTCTTGATCCTCCAACAGTGCTTCCAATTCACCCTCACAACTCCTAACTGCAATCGTGTGATTTGCATCTGTCCTAGTCCCCTCATCTTAATTTGCAAAAACTTTGGTCTTTAAAATTGGAGGATGAAGTAACCGCAATTGGAAGTTCTGGAAGGAATACAAACATTCTGTTGAGTTGGAGGCCTAAAAGTGCACTTTATAAGATGTAATATATTGGAACCCTAAACCTAAAGCAACTCTTGGTGGGTTGTAAATCAGACGCTGACCAACCCAGAAACCAAAAAAAAAAAGAACCAAGGTAAACTTAGCAGGCACATTCCAATATTGGCTCAAATGAGTTATCACATTATTTTAATAAAATTTGCTTACTTATATAAAAAAAATATTGGCTCAAATGAGTTTCACTGGTAAATAGCAGTGTAATTAGGATATAAGTGTCACCAAATTTGTAGTGGGGGAAAATAGGAGGTCACCCTAAGAAAATTAATTTTTCAGATTCTGATCGAGGAAAAAGGGCACCCCGATCAAACTTGAAAAGCATAACGAAAAAATAAATGATTCATCAACACATTACCTGCTTCAGAGCCCCAACGTCATTTGTTCCATCCCCACACATCAATGTTAACCTTCCCACCATTTTAAAAGTGGTCATGATGAGTTCTTTTTGCTCGGGAGCAACTCTTGCAAAAACCTGAGACAACGACCAAGATATGCGTAGTCAAGACTACAACAACATCAACCAGTTTCGTTATAAAGTACCAATACAAACCTTCACATAAGGAATAACTCGTAAAACAGCAGAAGTTTGTTGCAACATTTCAATGCAGTCCCCACCAATACAGAGATCATAAGTCTCCGATAAAGCTTCAACCTCTTTCGCACTGAAATCAGTCACATTTCTCTGATCAGTCAGGAAAAGTTAACCATAATTGGGTGCAGTACTCCAAAAACACGTAAATCCATGACAATTCAAAAGACACATAAACCAACAGAAACAAAGACAAAGCAAGCTTAATATCAGGTGAAAGTTCATTAGGCCAAAAAGCATGTTAAAAACAGAGCATCTACCTGAAAGAAAACAGAACCAATTATTTTCTTTTTTCTTTTTGGTTTTTTTTTTGGGGGGGGGGGGGGTGGAAACAAAACCTTCACCTGTACGGAAGATTCTCTGTCTCATCAGGAGATATCCACCCATAGCCATCACTGCTCCTCGCTGGACCAAGAATCAGTGCCGGTTTTGATATGATATGCACTTGGCTAGCAACATGGCAAGCTGTCAGAGCTTGGTCACCAGTAATCATCACCTGTCATCAAAGAACAACATCCTCAGGTAGAAATTTACAACTTAAGTATCAGATATAAGCCGGTCAAATAGCTAAGAGGCCTTCAATCCACTAATCACAAGCAAGGAATAGATGCGTCGCCACACTTAGGAGAACAAATCTAAAGGGCCATTTTGTGATGGCTACCTTCCTAATGGTGATCCAAATATCAGCAAGTTCTGGAGCATTACGTAGAGGAGAGAATCAGCCTGCCATGTGAATGTACTAAATTGTTTGTTCTTAGTTTTGATAAGCTGTAGGGGGTCCCAACCACTGCTGAGGTTGTATTTTGGACACTATGGGCATATTGTGTGACGGCCAAATTGTATATTTGAACTATTTATAATATACTACCCAGCTTTTTCCCCAAAGTAATATACTTACCAGTTACCCAAGGAAAAAACAGTCAGCATTTTAGGGATTTGGTAGCATCCGGATGGTGTGCAAGTTCACATCCAAAATCTAAATCCATCTTTAGAAAGACTAGTCATAATGCAGATCTGCCTATAGCGCTAATCTGCGGAGAGAGCATTGATGGGCCAAAACTCTGACCAGAAGCTCATTACCAAATACAGCCTCTTAAACACACTAGTATCTTCATGATTGAATTATTCAGAAGATATAAAACAAATTAACTCATGATACAGACTTTCCACATTTCCCTCACAAAAAAGTAGAGAACATGTTGCTTACCACATCATGTGAGGATCCTTTTAGTTCAGACAAGACACTGGCTGAATCTGCTCTAATAGGACAATTGAAAACCTGAAACTCAGATTATTAGCATTCACTGGCAAGAAGGCTAAGACGTATTAGAGCAGATTAGGCTAATTAGGCTGCTTACAAGTATTACCTCCAAAAACTTATCAATAATAGGAAGTAATATGCATTCCATGTACACAGAAGAGTTTAGACATTTACCGCAAAACCAGCAAAAGTAAGGCCAGTCTCCACTATATCTCTATCCAAGCTTCTAGCTTCGCTAACCTTCATGCGATAAAGGGATAGTAAGCAGTGTTAGATAAACATAGGCAAATAGACTCCATGATGTTGTCAGAGCAACCAACAAAGTAATCCCTGGGAGAGGGAAAAACAAAGTTTTCTGCATAGGAAAACTACAAAAGGTGATTCATGCTATTCTCCCTCTTTAAAATCACCCTCCTACTCAAATTTGCTCCAAAGTTCTGAAGCAACCTAATTACAATTAACACTAAATTTAGAAAACCATGAACAACTTAAGATGACATAATTGTTCTGTTACTCCCGAATACAGCCAGATATATAACTAGCTTTCCAGGGAAGAAGAAACGGAGTAAATACATGGGTTCCCTAGACAAAAGAAATTAACGAGTCAAAGAGGCACACAAATGTTTTCCCTTTATTTTGAGAAAACAGGAAACATAAGGACAACCAAATCCTGTTGCATTTGGGAGAAAAAAAAAATCTCATAGAAGTCGTACTGTCATATCTGGAAGCGACTTGAAAGCGAGGGATAGGACACGAGACCCTTGACGTGTATATCTCTTGTAGGTCTCAACATAGGATGATGGCACATCGACGAGCCTATCTTGAATAGTTTCAGGGGCACCCTGCAATGAATTTCAATTTGTTATCATCAGAGAAAAACAAAAAGTCACCACAAAGAAAAAAACGCTGCATGGATCTTTCTGGATGTCTATGATCCCTAGCAAGAATATGTTGCAGGAAGTAGAGCACAGGTACTAGTGGATATCTTAGGGATTAAATACTGATCAATATTCAGGTTAACAATTAAGGGGAAATGAGAGAGTTTAAGGATTGGAGTTTAGCTTTCTCAGTGTCTACTCAGGGTAATGTCACTAAATATTCTTCATGGAGAAAGGTAAAAAAACAGTTTACACCAATTTAAGCCGCTTGATAAGTAGCAAGAAAGATTTTATCCTGATGATGCTCTAGAATCATAACAAAGCAGCCACCTGCATGAGAATGAACATTTTCGGTTGTGGAACCCACCACAACTGCACAGGTGACATTCCAACAAGTTATGAGGACCTCTAGCCATTGCAGTTTTACTGTGGGGTTTGGCTCAGGTGCTCTTCAGCTTTGATTCATGATGCCTAAATTGGCAAAAGCCAGAGCAAAACCCAATCGCTTTCGCTTTTTTTAAAAGAGCTTACAGGAAGATATAAAAAATGCACAAAGGAATCACATGGGAAACTCAAGGCGAGATATTTCCCTTATTTGTGACTGCCATATCTTTATTAATTCATTCCCCGCTTCTGAAACATAATGTTCCACACCCCTTTTCTGTTTATCACCAAAAATTACATTTATGTATTGGATAGGTTGTTCTAAGTAATCAGATGGGCCCAACAAAGTTTCTAAGTAATGGACCCTAGAATGCTGAATTCCGTATCCCCTTAGCGTAGTGATTCCCATAGAGTTTTTGGATTACCAAAAGCAAATTGCAGAGTAACAACCAACATACCTTCACAAAAGCAAAAAATTCTTCCTGAATGCGAACGATGACTGCCATTCGCTTCAAGTGGGATGCAAAATGATGTCGCTGAACAATCTGAACTGCGTTGCCACTTCCCCTGAAATTCACAGAGGTAATAAATAAGGCATGTTTATTTATGAAGCAATTGGCTTCAGGACGCAATCCATGAGATGAGCTCTTTGCCAATAAATTGCTTCCTCAATCTGTCTTTAGTTTTATTCTTACAAAATGGTTCTCTTTCTTTTTTTCAGCTCATGTTCTTTGACTAAAATATCCTGCTAAATGTTTACATATTGTGGGAAACTATTTCTCCCCAAAGAGAATATGGCATTTTATTTTGCACAAAGATCAAGATCAAAATCCAATTACAGAATTATGAATTAAAATGAAGCATATAAATCACTAACAAAGAATGACTGGTGATTTTGAAATGTAACTGCTTACTTTTTTGGCATGGCTTTCTCATCTGACTTATATCCCCAGTCAATTCCCTTAAGTGCAGCCTTCTCGAGAGGATCACCTACCTACATGCAAAAATTCTTGTTATTTTTGTTCTAGTTGAGGTTTGCAGGAATTATTGGAATCTCAACGCACCATTAGCAAATTAGAGCAAATAATCTTCATATAAAGATCGAAAATAAGTTTCTTCGGTGCAAAATGAACATATAGCAAAATCTCAGGTAAATAGCCCCGGGGAAACTGTGACGTTCACATACCAGCTTGTTGTCGACAAAAACAAGGGCATGACAAGAAGCCAGAATTTCCACTGTGCGCAGAGGCACTTTAGACATATCAGATTCTAAATCCATAGTGCCTGTTAGACCACCAACTCCACGGAACTCCTGGAAAGGAGTCAAGAGAATTGATTTCATAAAATGAAACAAGGTTTAAGTTGAAAAGAAGCATATACAAAATTCAATGAGCATCAAATCCTGAGCTTCATATGCACATACCATGTCATCAGATGTAAGAGTTCCAGTTTTGTCAAAACAACAGATATCAACCTGTACGGGGGAGAAACAATTAAAATACAATGATGAAAGAATATGCTGGCTATCAATAGGTTTCTTGGTAATCCCATATTTGCCCAATCTTAACCATAAAACCAAGAAGACAGAAAAAGGTAATGATGTAACAGATGAAGCAGGATGACGATTAGGACAATTAAAAAAAAGCGTACAATATTCCCTACGCTATGAGAAAATGATCAACACAAACAATAATTTAAAGAACACTCTTGAAGAAGAAGTAATTCTTAATAAACAAAAACAGAAACGTACCTTCCCAGCAAATGGAATTCGGAAAGGCTCTGTACAGAATATTCCACGCCGTGCCAAAGCAATCAGAGATGTATTAACAGCTATTGATAATTCCATTGGCAGCTCAGGAGGGATTACAGAAGTAATAATAAGTGAACAACTCAATAAAAGTTTGTACTTGCTCCTTGTGGGATCCTCTAGCCCCTGCATAAACAAGATTTTCACAATCACTATAAGGAATAGCACACAGAAATAGTTAAAATTATCTGTACCCCAATGAGCACAATTTAATTTACCTTTTTAAGGACATAACCAGCAGCTATGACTGCAAATATAACTAGGAATAAAATGAACAACCCACTTTCCCAGCTGTTAGCAGTAACCTGCAATATATTTAATTATAGAGAAAAAAACGTTACCCTTTAAAAAAATATATATACTGGTGATCACTGCTCAACTAAGAGTTTTATATTAATTACCCTCTCCGTAGAAAATAAAATTGTTCGCATCAGTTTTCCCTGACTTGTCTCAAATCCAGTTCTCAGAACAACAGCTATACAGCCACCATCAGGGGTCTTCAGAGGAAAGGTCTGAAATCCAGTAACAGACTTACAAGCATACGTCAAAAAGTAATGAGGATGTCTCCACGTTTTAGAAAAGGAAATTCTTTGAACATGAACTACCTTATCAGGAGTATGCTGCAATATCTTAGTCCCCCCAAATAAAATGTGGCCTTTATCTCTCTTAGTTGATAATTTTTCTGCAATTCCTCTTCCCCCGATTGAAACCTGAAAAAGTTCAAAACAAATTACAAAATTTGCAAAAATCTGTAAATGTCAAAAATGCCCCACCCTCCGTTTTATGGCACAGACAAACTCTGATAGAGAACATGCAAAATTCCACACATACACACACACATATATAAACTTACTTTATCCTCTAAGAGAAATGTGGGAGCAGAGGGCACTCCAGATATTTCCAATCACCCCCACTATAAGATTTTGACACTTATAAGTTGGTAAGAAAACAGAAAGATACAAGCTAACATCAATAACATTAATCAGCTGCAATAACCGAAGTGAAGACTCGTCCATTCAGAATTACACTAAGCAAACACAAACATAAAAGAGCAAGGAGATATAACCAAGCACAGGAAACTCCAACTTTAGTACCAGTATGACTTGAGTCCACTACAATTACCACAAAATAATACCGTACAGAGTTCATAGTACCACTACCAATGTAAGCCATGACTATTCTTTCTTCTCCTAGCCCCCCATCTTTGAATGAAGAACCTACTAACATTATTATGAATTACATGCACTTACGCCTATAACCAAATAGCCATTGCAACGTAGTCTAGCACACGACAGAACTCAAAAAGCTGAAACTAGGCAAACTTTCCTCTAATAAAGTATTTAACCTTAGCCCAGCCTGCAACGAACATAGTTATGCTGGAATCCCCAAATCAGATCCGTAAGAGTATCGGATTACTGAAAAAAATAACCACAATGAAAAAAAAAACTAGATCCAGAGAAGAAAACTACCTTCCATTGTGGGGTAGACTCGCCTGTGAGAATCGCTTCATTCACAATAGCACTTCCAGCTAATATAAGCATATCAGCTGGTACAGACTTATCTTCTCCATCCTGGCCGGTGGAACGCCCAATAGAGACAACATCCCCAGGCAATAGATCAGTGCCAGAAAGTTTAATCCACCTAAAAGAAATAATCAAATAATTATACGCATAGCTCTGAAAAGCTATAAATCAATAAAAAGGACAAAGAAGCAGTTTAATTGAAATTAATATAACATACTTCCCACATCTATATGTTGTAAGGGTCTGGGCATCAACTCTAACACGTCTTAGCTCAGTTAAAGTCTTCAACCGACTTTTTGCCATTGTTGACTCAAACATGAACAGCATAAATAGGGTGAACAAACTGTAATACCAATACTCATCCAAGCACCAGAGACCCACGCAAAACACCTACATGCAGAGATAGTGTAAGACAGAGCAAAAGAGTGAATAACTGGTCATAAGTGGATAAATGAAGACCTGAAGAGAGGGAGTGTGTGTGTGTACTCATTAGAGACAACCTGAAATACAAAAAAGGGTTCCATGCAGTGCTCTTTCATTAATTTCCGGAAAGTAGGTTGCGGGTAATCGAATCTACATGATAAAGAACTTATGTTAAGAAGCAGAACTAAATCACTAGAGCCAAGAGACCAGTCTCAATAGATCAACTTCCAACAAGGAATGATGATAAAGTATGAGAAAATATTTATACTAATTTGATCAACAAAAAGCGATGCAAATAAAAAAAATATGATTTCAACTGGTTACGGGCACTATAGTACTGTTGGAGATCACACTAAAGAGCATTAGGGTTGACAATAATTAAACTGTTTCTAGATGGGCTCCTTTAGACGCCTACTATGTGCATCAAGTGACGGAGAAGTAAAAGAAACAAGTTAAAACTTTTCTATGTAACACACCACATGATCATCAATGAAGACATTCTCCCTGACCTCAAGACGCAATTATTCAACTCTAATTTTATCACACATCTAGAGCAACCACGACCAAACAAAGCTAAGGAAAGAGGAGTATAAAGCCTCGTCCAATGTATTGAAATTCATTGGCCACCCAGAGAAGGTATGAATCTTAACAAGTTAAAGAAGTACAAGGAAGCCTTGAAAAAAGGAAAAAGGCCTCAATGGATTGTGACCAGCAGAAGAAGCAATAACTAGCATTACAAAAATGATAATAGTAATAGAATCCTAAACCTATCGACTCTCATTAAATCTAAGCAAAAGAAGAAAATCACTTCTAGCATAAGTGAACAATTAGCTAACACCTTCCAGTCTTATTACTGTCAATCCCAGATACCTAAAATAAGATTACGCATAAAATATATGGAGTACATACTTATGCAGGCCTACAAAGTATACTATTAAGTGGTAATAAGCGTTAATTGATAAATTCTGGCCATTTCATTTTTCAGGTCAGACCTAACCATCCAAGCGAAACACGACATTTCCAAATAACTCATACGCATTATATATAAAATAGGAAAAAAAAAGTTCCTTTTTTGGGAGAGTATAAACCAGAACAAGTCCATTGTTAATGTTAAATAAATTTTAATTGACACTCAAAATTTTTAATATCGTCAGTTTTGACCATATTAAATCTTATCATTGGGACACAATGATAGCTGGTCCTGCTCCTTTTCATAAGCAGATACTGCATGATGACCTGTGATCATATGTCCACGATGTTGGTCATGTTAATGTCTCTCCAAGCAGCAAAGCAGGAAAATATATCAATCAGTTTCCAACAGATAGAAGCTCCCCCCTCCCCCCCCCCCCAAAAAAAAAACCTCAAGGCTGAACATACAACAATAATTATCAGAAACAACGACTGATTCCTCATCATTTACGAGTAATACCACAACTACCAGGGAAAAGACTTATAATGTCTATTGTCTCCGTTCATAGTTATGAAGTAGCAAGACCAAACAAACAGCTACAGGTATTCAACCAATAAAACACAAAGGAAAATGTCAATGGTAACCCACACATTCCGTCCCCATTTTTCAGTAGCAGCAACAACTTTAGTTTCAGAGCCATGGCCAGTGCTTTTCAGATAGTGTCCAATTGTTTCCTTTGTAGGGTAAATAAGCTTGCAAAAGGTCTCCTTCTCCTTTGAATAGATGAAGCATTGCTTTCTGAAATCAAAGTAGATCTCTTCCAAGTCCGCTGCAGATGAAGAACCTGCTGGCTGCTCAAGGAAAGGATTACATAATCAAATCAAATGAATTTAACTCAAACAAAATTGCCAACCATATATGCCAATAACCCGGGGCAATAGATGAGACCCACCATGTCTATTTATTGATATACACGTATATGAACTCCTGACTTAAAAACTCCTATAGGATCCGTAATGTGAATAGTTAAGACTCTGAAATTTAATCTTACAATATGATAAACCAAAGGGTAACGATTTCAGCAAGATAAGTAAACAATGATGCACAAAAAAGGATTATTTGAATTTACAAGGACCAATCCACCCTGGGTGTCATCATTGCCCAGAACTTAAACCTGCACTTGTTTTTCCAAAATAGTAGGTGTCTTAACGATCCACTTGCCTAAGTGTATTGCGTTAAGTTGTTTCTAGAACTAGTTCTACTACAGCTATAAAGCATTCAGTTTTCTCTTCTTAAAATATACGATTTTCAAAGTAAATCAAGAAAACTCCTACCATTTTTGTAGTCTATCACTAAGCACAACTCTGATATTTCCTATTGTAAGAGTTTTCACAAAGCTCAAATAAATGAAAGAGAGAAACAAATGTCCATATGAAGCAACCACACCCAACAATGTCCCAAAACACTAAGCTTTAGAACCCACAAAGCAGATGTGAGTTATAAAGACTTATTACCAAAAATTAGTCCTTAAGAATCAAAGCAACTTAAGTATGATTTGGATTCTCAAAACCTGAAACCCATAACTGCAATTTCAGTAGAATTGAGAAGACAATATTTAAGAAGATAAGTTGGACTTACTAATTTACGAAAATGAAGAGGCACTGCTTCCTTAGATCCAGAAAATTTGGCTGGAGTGATTTTGCATGCATCAGCATGGTGAATATCATTAACCTGTATACAAAAATAATCCCCAATAATAAAGAAAGTAATGGCACAAAACCCTTCATGCTTTCAACTAAAAGGCAATCCCAAGACATTGAGACATTTGTATCCAAGGAAAGCTTCATATTACCATGCCAAACGTTGAAAAAAGCGACATTTATATTCACATCCTTGAGCAGTCTAATGATTAAAAAATACACAATTTGATTCACCCACACGCATAAATACTTATATTATTTATATAGACGTGTGAATCTATACATCATTGATGAAGATGTGAGAAGTATTGCATACCTTACTATACTGGACAAAACATTTGAAATCGACAGACCAAGCCGTGAAGAGCCAGAAGAGAATGTGAGTAGCTAGAAGTCCACCCAAAACAATGGCAGCGTCCCCAATGTCTATGCTAGGAAGAATGATGGTTAACCACACAACATAGATTATAGTAAAAGGCCATACATCAAATCGCCATGCCCAATGCCTCTTCCTCAACAGATCAACTCTCTCCACCACTTTCCCTCCAACATGGAATCTTGACATCTCTTACCTCCTACCAAGTAACACAAGAGATACAAACGTTTGACAGAAAGGATTAAGACAACAATGACTTTAGGCTTTTAGTTGCAAACAGAAATAAAGGAAAAAGAAAGTTGAAGTTGCAAATCATAATACAATTAAAGTAGTGAAGGAGATCACAAAAAAAAAGTAGCGAAGGAGAGGGGGAGAGGGATAACTACTTAAACCTAATTCACTACTCGGTTGCCAGAAGAATAAGATGGGGGGAGGGGTAATTGTTATTACTTTGTACATAACAAAACATTCAAAATTCAACTTATTCTTTCTACTCCTACAAGAGATTCCACCTAGATTCCAATCTTTTATTTAGTAAATAGCAGAATCATAGATAAGGAACTATACTACACAAGGGGACCTACCCCCGATCAATGAGTTTAGTTATCTATCTCTTGAGTCGAAATGGGAGCAGGTTTAATTTGAAAAAAGATCTTAGAGTGTATAGGATTGGGCCAGGATGGTCCTCTTAACGCCTTCTTTTTCTTCTCATCGGAGTTATTTCACAACTACTTGCCATGATAAGGCTGAAGGAGGGGAACACGCACACTTGGAGCGCACAGTACGCAACACAGTTGTATGCTGCGTTTTTTTCTCTGAGATGATCAGAACTTACTCTAGTTCGGATCCTACTGAGAGCTCCACTAAAGATCAGAAATTGTCGAAGAAAGAACAAGATGTTTCTTTTGTTCGACATCAGAAAATAAAGAAATAGTTAATATGTCTTGGGAGAGTTAATATGTCTTGGGAGAGAGATATAGAGATTCTTAATAATGGGTAGTTCATCCATTACGAAGCTAGTATATAATTCAGAGAGAATATGTCAGGCAAACTACAAAAAATTACAAAAATGAAAGAAAAAAAAAACGGGGGGAAGCACAGTTAAAAAAACTGACCGAGATTGCAGCGGTACTCGGAGGAGGTGCGATCGGAGAAGACAGATGTAGGTGCTCAGGAACCCTAGATCTATGGTTTGGCGGAATTGGTCCGGTTGGAGTGAGGGACTCTTCTAAAGTATCATGAGCTGCAAGAAAGAAAGAAACTTTGGCTACGATTCGGTTCGGCTCATTCCTCTCTCTCTCTCTCTCGCTTTCTCTCTCCTCTTTTGTGTGAGTTTTCTGGGTTTCCGGATTTTTATTTTTCTTTATTCCGCTATTTTGCTTTCTTTTTTTCTAGATAAATAGAGCCTTTGCCCCCTTCAGTTTCTTCCACATCACACCTCTTAAGGCTGCGTTTGCACTAAATATTTTATAAAATATTCCACCAATTTTTAATAAAATACTACAATATAATCTCTCTCTCCCATTAAAAAATATAAAAAAATTATCTCTCTTTACTTTTTCACTAAACTCAATACCAACACTAAACTCATTATCAAAAAATTTATAACACAAACATAACCTAAGCCAGTCTCCATGGCTTTGCTCTAAAGGTCCTCCAAAATTAACGAGCAAAAAGCTACAAATAGTACCATATTTAAATCATGCAGCCAATCTATTTTTATCAGACATGAAATTTTCTTATTTCATAAAAATTATAAAATCAGTGTAAGTGGGAAGAAAATAAGATAGTGTTTGTATGTTAAAATTTTAATTTTTGTTAAAATAATAAAAATTATATTATTATTATTTAAACAAAGATTAAATTTTAACATAAAAATTATAATATTTTTTAATATAAAACTCAAATTATTATTTCTCCTCTCTTTCATAACTTATGTAAATTAAAATTACTCAAAATTTTTGCAAATATACACAGCCTAAATCACCCTAAAACACAATATAAAAAAAATCACTTTTTAGTCCTTAAGTTTTAGACATTTTTTTATTTTAGTCCTCAGATTTCAAACTTCAAATTTTTAGTCATTGAGTTTTCTTTTTTTGACGAAATAGTTCTTTCGTCAGTTTTTCTTGCATATGCTTAATGGACCTCTTTAACACGTCAGCAAATTTGAAGCGGTCGGCCGGGTATATGTTTTTAAAGTGAGCGATCGACCGGTTCAAATTTGTTGACGTGTCAGGGAGCTCCGTTAGGCATATGGACGACAGACTGACGGAAGGACCATTTCATCAAACAAAAAAAACTCAAGGATTAAAAATTTGAAAGTTGAAAGTGAATGACTAAAATAAAAAAGTGTCCAAAACTTAAGGACTAAAAAATGAATTTCCCTAAAAAAATCCATGAAAAACTCAATGGAAAGAAGTAGCGGTAGTCAAAAGAAAAGTTAGAGTTGTTTTGCCATTATTAGCATACAATTCAAATAATGGGAGGATCAAATGAATATTAAAATAAAAATTTTCACTATAAACCAAATTAATTTTCATTAATAAAATAAAAATCAATGAAAGAAACGGAGCATCATTGCAAAAAATATATATATGCTCATGTTGAATCAGTTTTCTATTAAATTATGCTTAGATGTCTCAAAACTTTTAATATAAATTTATTTATTGGGAGTAATATAGATTTTATTGAGGTTTGTGGGAAAATTATAAAGAGATATTGTTTTTTTAAAATATATATATTAAAAAGTGTTGGAATTTTCGAAACAATCCTAAAAAATATAAGACAAGTACCAAATTCTCTTGATTAATGTAAGAAGTGGTTCTTGATAAGCGTGCTGAAAGTTGCCGCGTGGGTTAATTAAAGATTATCTATATACTTTTCAGCCTTTAATCAAGCCATTGATTCAAAGAACAATTGAAATCCAAGAGAAATCCAATTCCTTGTCTTCAAATTCTTCCACCCACATGAACCATCAATGAAAAGAAAGGTTAATTTCTTCTTCCTATCAGATGCACGGATGCGAAACGCAGAAATAGTTACAAAACACGTAGAAAACTCTGCAAAGGTCTGAATCTGCCCGTGTGGAAGTGTAAGTAACGAAAGCAGTTTGAGGACTGATTTATCCAACACATGCATTCCTGAATAAAAAGCAATACATGTATATACAGCTTGCTAGAAGTACAGAACCAAACCAAGAAACCTCAGTCCAATACACATCGTCTTTCGTAATGTAAAGACATCAAATGTTTGGGAGACATGTCTAGGGAGCAGCCTTGTAATGTCGAATCGATAGAGTCTAACAATCGAGGCAGCCAAACAGCATCCCTTACTTGCTTCAAGGTTTCAGTCTGCAACAAGTTCTGCCCCATGCATGATATATCAATCTGCAAATATAAACGCAGTGAGAAACAAAGGGAATATAATAAAATAAGCTTCAAATTAAAATCTTTATGCATGCAATTGATCTGAGCACTTCAACATACTCTCTGTTGTGGACTCGGGGAAAAGTAAAAGAACAACAACCTACAGTCCTGTAATCTTTCAGCAATATGTTATAATCTTACATTCGACATGTCTTTGGTGAAAGGTTCATAAGGGGCTCCATTGACATGAGCTGATCATTAATGACAAGCAAACCTCGGGGGTAGCAAATGCTTGCACATTTCTCCAAACTCCATACCCTTTCAGCACTATTCTTCCGTTTTTTATTTTTAAGTTTTGCTCTCTTCATTAATGTTACCAAACACCATCCACACTGTTTAAGAATAATCAGATATCATGATATGGTAAGGGATAATAGATATGTGCCGCACCTGATACAAACACATCATAAGATCTTCACATTTTCCAATGCCTTAGAAATCCGATCCATAACATTTTAAACTCCATAAATAAATAAATAAATAAATCTGTGAATAATGAAATAACTAACGAAACGGATAGGAAAGATGAGTTATAAATCATCAGTTAGACAAGGATTTCACAAAGTTGTGTATTTGATGGATGGATTAAGCCTAAAATCAAACCTATATTACATGGAGCTAGCAGCAAAATGAAAAATCTACACCACTCCATATATACTAGTCAAGTTTCCAATAAAACCCACAAGAAAGTGGACAACCCTCAAGCAGATACTGTGTCCAGTTCAAGGATCCAAATCTTCATGAGTAATGTTTTTTAAGGGAACAGAAGTCTCTAAGAGTTTATGGTAGGGTTGAACAAAATCGAACAGCAGACCAGACCATAAAATCAGACCGGATTTGCGGTCCGGTCCAATCTTGTTTGTGTAAATTCGGTCTGGACCGGTCGGCATTTATTAATATAAATAAAAAAATATTTTTTATAACTTTTTAATATAAATTACAAACTTAAAAAATTAGGTTTTAACTAAAATTAAAACTCTGAATTTTGACATATTCTTTCCCTTCGAAATTAGCCTAATTTTCTTTTTAAAAAATGAAACGATCCGACCACTTAAGTGGTCCGGACAAGTCCTATAATTTATGTACAACCGAAAATCCGGTCCGGTCCCGTCCAAAAAACAGGACCGAATTTCCGGTTTTGCAGCCCTAATTAACGGTTCTAACGTAAAAGATGCTTGATCATGCATGATGCTTAGCTACGGGCTACACAGCCAATCTCTCTTCTTCTTTACCTTTAATCATAAGTTCTTTGTTTTTTTATCTATTCTACTGAAATGCCAGTCATGTAATTATGTAGTTCAAAAAAGGGCCTTTTCAAAAGCTCACAACCAGGAGACTTCAGAACTTAGTTAAAAGGATCATTCCAAAGAATAAAACTTTCCATTTAATAAACTAATTTCTTTGTTTCAGCTCACTTATCTACCTAACAAAGCTGCTAAACCAGATCTGGTAGTTTTCTTCACTTATATACCGGAACCTAGACCTGTATGCATGCTCTTAACAGTTAACCACACAGACAGATCGAAGCAAAAGCACAACTCTACCAAGAACTGCACCCCGAAGTTTGTTGAAAGACATTTATGGGAAACATCACTACTTCTCCACCACCAAAGTGAGCTGCTGTACTAACTAGTAGTCTTTAATTACATTTTCAGAAGCCTAAGAACTGATTCTCCTCCCTTTAAGTAAGAAGTCAAGAACGAGTAACCATTAGGAGCAGACACATGACAGACACAACGCCGAGGAGGAGAGAGAGCTATCTGTCTTCGTGGGTATGAACGACCTGCGCGCCTAACCATATTAATGGAAATACGCCATGGAAGCCTGCTTCGAGAGCGAGAGAGAGAGATAGGGGAAAAGTTAACCACGATAAGCCTCGTCAGAGGCCAGCATTGACAGGGCTATAGTTCAAACTTCACATCGAGCAGCAGCGCAAGTGCCCATCCCCAAGTCGAAACCCTAACCCTCTACTGAATAGCTAGACCAAACTGCATGGGATAGACTGAAGAGTCTACATAGAAACAGGTAGCATTCTCTCAACAAGACCCACGTAGTGAGAACGTTTGTCATCATCTCCCTATGCCATCAATCATATTCATGCATGCGGTACTTTAATTATCACGGAGCTATTCAAAAGAGATACAAGAGAGAGCGGGAGAGAGCAATAAATTACCTCAGCCTCGTTGGAAAGAGCAAGCTTTCTAACCAGGTACTTTTTAACCATGAAAACCGTCATGTTCTCGTCCCTTTTTACAGAAAAAGAACAACGACACAAAAACCAAAAAGGAAAAGTAACATCAGCTTTTCTTTTCCACTCAATTTCACTGAACACCATCATTAGCTAAGTAGAAAAATGAGACGTAGATATGATCGTATATGGATTCTAACTTAAACCACTTTTTTTTCCTAAATCTAACGTACAACACTTACTTCACTCTAATATACGCCTTCTGTATTTGAGGCAACGCTTCCCCATCCCTGCTCACAACAGATATAGCACGAGTCAATCACCAAAACAAGAGCGAAGCAGAGAGAGAGTTGAGGGAGAAAAGACCCCCGCCGGGGGGTGGAGAGGAAAATAGTAAGTTAACACAAAAATACTCATGAAAATGATAGGATTAAGAGGTGAACTATAACTGCTGCAGAAATCAACTCTGCTAGGTGTATTTGTCAGGACAAGATACTCTCGAAACCACCCACTAAGCGAATATGCAAGTAAGCAAGAGAGTAACGAGACAAGAAGACAAAAAATTCAAGCAAAGGAAGAGAGAGGATGATAAGAAGAATGGTTACATATGGGAAATGGAGAAAACTAACCGTACAATGTGTTAATTTGTACACGCTCGTCCAAACTCAACAAAGAGAGTTTGGATGCCTAGGGCAAAAAAGAAAGACAAACAAAGAGAGGTTTAACGAAAGTACTATGGAAAGAGACCCACCGGAGAGCAAGAAGAGAACAACGAACGAAAGAGGAAACCTAAAAGAGAAGGAACTATAATTATGGACAGGTGAGAAAGAAATCACATAAACTGACCACTAAACATTGTGCGTTAAGAAAGGGAGAGAGAGAACATTAATGCTGGTGCTTATAATGATGTATCTAAGGAAAAACTTGTCACTCACCGATTGGTTAAGGAGCGTAGTGAAAACCACAAACCAGACTGTGGTCTTCTTGTGGAGTAATCATGAGCAGCATTGGGAACCGTCATTTGCCAGTTCTGAAGGCCAAGAAAGGCACTACCTGAATCCTTGTGCCATGGCCATGATGGTGAACCATTATGATCATCATCCCCATAATACTGATAATGATAATTACAATTATCTGGCCACAATTTGTGATAATTACTCCTCGGCGGCGCCACATGCCTGACACTGTCAATATCAAACCCTAAATCTAAACCTGACTTCAAATCTAACTCTAATCCTAACCCTAACCCTGCCTGGTGGTTGGTATTCAAGGGAGAAGAAGAAGATGCTGCTAATGTCAGAAGGCCTGAAACTGGGTTTGAACTTTGCCCTTCCAATTTCCTGCAACCTGTTCCTGATCCTAAACCTAACTGAAGCCAGTCTCCTCCATCTTCTTCTGATTTTAGTTTGTAATCTCGGTGGGAGTTGTGAGAAGGAGAGGCCATTGAGCGCATATACCTAGCTACTCTATGAGGCGATCTGTTTAGTAAAAGTTGAAAGGCAAGGGTATGGTTTGGCCCTTTATGGAACGGCAAGCTTTTCCTCTGTTCATATCCAACCCGAAACCGATACACACTCGAATCTATGTAGTATATAATCCCCCCATCCAAAAAAAACTTCTCTCTTCCTTCGTCTATTTGTTTTCCTTTACATTATCTTTTTGCTGCTTTAGGGTCTCGGGATTGAAAACCCAAACGCGGAATTATATAGAGAGCGGGGGTTGGAGCTGAGCTGAGTGTCGCTCTTTTCCGAGGCATATAATGCTCTGCTTCTGTTGAGTTCTGTTCTGTTCTGTTCTTTATTTCCTTCTTTCTTATTGTCTCTGTATCCGAACAGTAGAAGAACTAATTTTGTTGTTAGTTTCTACAGCTACACGCTACCCACGAGCAAGAAGGAGATAGACTTTTGAAAAAAAGAAAAAGAAGATAGAAGCGTATGAAAAGGAGAGACAAATGATTTAGTTCTATCTGTAGGGTTTGCAAGCGTGTTGCTGCTTTTCTGTACGAACCAAGGTCTGCATCGATCTATTCAAACACTGTTGGTCCTCTATCGCTTTCCCTACTAGTGTCCCTCTAAAGAGGACTAGAGGGTTTCTCACGGTCTTGAATCCACAGTTCAACGTAACGCACGTCAGCAAAGGGAATCGTGAGTAAATTCATTGCCGAGGAAGGAAGGGAGTACGAGTCTGTCCAGACTCTAGTAGAGGGTGGCCAGGGTCGAGTGATACATCAGCCTGAAGGCTCATGCTCGCATGTTCTTTTTCTTCTTTCCGTTGACAAGAACAATTACCTGGTCCTCATCTCCAATATTTGAAATAATCTCTCACCCTTCTGCGCCCCTAGATCTCGTGATATAGGAACTGCAAACCCTATCTATCGGAAGAGCAAATTCCATCCAGATCCTTCAACTTGCTCAACAGCAGAATCTTTGCTATATGTTTACACAGCAGAATCTTTGTTATATCTTCCATTGTAAAACTCCTCCGCTTTTGAAATCACTCTTTCCTTACAGAAAGGACAATCCGGGTCTTACGTGACCTTCCCAAATGCCCTCTGTTCTTAAGAGCATTCATAGCAGCCTCTTTAAATTTGGCTCTCTACTTTAACCAAAAAACACACTTCTCTATTTTAACTATCAACTTTTAAAAAGCATTCCCAGCAGCCTCTCTATTTTAACCATCTGTTTTTACTATTCTATTTAAATATTACTTTTCAAAGATTTTTTTATTGTTTCTCTAACATTTTATATTTTTGAATATTTATTTTATCATAACAATCATATTTTTGAATATTCGTCTTATCTTAAAAACATTGATTTTTAAATTTTTATTTTACTAATGGTTGGAATTTTTAAAATTTTAAGTTGTGAAATGAATAATAATTTTCTAAAAATAAAAAGAAGAAAAAAGAAGAAGAAGAAAAAGAAAAAGAAAAAGAATGATACATATTAATATTTTATGATAGTGAGGTGAATAGTGGCTCTTTAAAAATAGAGAGCTACTGTTCACTTCTTCAAATTTTTTGTTAAAAATTGTTAAATTAGAGAGGCTGTTGGAGAGTGTTTTTTGACTTTTTGGTTAAATTGGCTCTCTATTCTAACCAAAATGTTAGAATAGAGAGCCTGCTAGGAATGCTCTTATATGCTCTCCTTGTCTATTGCTACTTTTCCAGATTAATATTATTTGAGTTTTCTGGAGAAGAAAGAAAGAAGAAAAAAAAAACTTTCTACTCCGTGATTGGACCTGTACAGTGTAAACTAGACTTCTTTTTTTTTCTGAGTCCGATATATTAATACTTTAATATTTACATTAAATAATTATCAACATCCAACTAATTAGTTTATATAAGCAAGTCACTTGTAAAAGTCTCGTATTTGTTGCTAACCATTTAATCTTATGTTTATATACCTGTTGGGCCACCTTTTTTTCATTACTAATTAATTTTGTGATGAAACTTAGGGGATGTTCGTTTAACTTGAATCCTCAGGATTTTTTGAATCCTCATGATTCTACAACCAAACATAATTTTTCACATCAAATAAATATAACTACAACATGCATACAAATAAAATTAATATCACATAAAAATTCTCAAAACACAAAAAATCCTTACAAAACACCTTAACCGAACACATTCTTAATATCAATGAACTTGAAAGTATTCTTTTTTGTGTTGACTTGTTCTTTCTTTAGTGGTTTAAGATGATGTTTGTTTCTTTAACATTTCGAGTATTGAAATTTTCAGTAAAACAAATACACTCCAATATTTTTAACTTTTACACATACACATTTTATTTTTCACAGACCTCAATAAATCTCAATAAAGTAAAGATTCCCAAAATTTCGAGAATATTACCCAACATTTTGACAAACAAACATACTCTAACTAGTGACTTGCTATATATTTTTTTTTATATTACACGCAGCAATATAATATTTTTCATTAAAAAAGTTTTGTATATCTAATTAGCAATTTAATTATTATTTCTTCCCATGGGAATACAATAATTAGAGATGTTTGAGTGTGAAAATTTTGAGTATTGTGGTTTGAGAAATATTATAAAGTAAAGATATGGTATAAGAGATGATGAAAAAGTAAAGAGAGAAGATTTTTAATAAATATTATAATAATAAAAAATTATGTGATGATTTTTTTATTATTAAATCCAAATATTTGCCCCAAATAATTGTGGCTCAAACAAGACCAATAAAGAATAATCGGCACATTTAATCCAGTCCGAGATAACCAAACAAGAGAAGAAGGTTTCATCAAAAGGGTAAAATGAAACATGAATCGGGAAAGCCACAATCTGAGTTCTAGGAAAGCCACATGAATCGGGAAAAGCCCCAAGGTCTACTTCACAAGGATGCACAAAGCATCACTCGTATAAATATCTCTGGTACGTACACGTTTTTACAAGGACGCGTTTTTCTTTTTACTCCAATTTTTCACTCATTCTGATTTAAACATTGGAGACTCATCCTATGGGAAAGTTCCGTTCGTTTTATCTTGTAACACTAGCATGACACTTCGAAGAAGCTTGGCAGCGGCCCATTGTTCATCGGGTGGGCCAGATAATTTTTTACGTCATCACGATCTATTATTATTACTGAATGACTTATTTGGTACATGCATTCACTTATAGCCAGTTAAATTATAGGGATAAATGTAAAATTGGTCTCTATGCTATACGCAAAAATCGATTTAGTCTATGTGATATGAAAAATATCAATTTAGTCACTGTGATTTCAAAAAGTGATAAAATCAGTCTATGATGGAGGACCAATAACAAAAAAAAATAGAATCACAGGAACTAAATCGATGTTTTTCATATCACAGGGACTAAAACGATTTTTACCAGAGACTGATTTTATATTTATCCCTAAATTATAACATACTCTATTCAAAACCAATTCCCCGACAAATTTGTAAAAAAAAAAAAGCAATTACTTTCCACTAGGAAGAACAAGCTATCGGTAGAACTACAAATAACTTTGATGATTTATTGTTCCCTACATAGGGAACCCGGTCTTTCTTCTTTTAACTATCCAAAACGTACATCCCCTGAAGAAACGTGCATTTCTTTATTTTTGGCAGGTCATGAATGTTCTTATAAAGGGAACCAAACCCCTCTATTGCTGGCAGGTGAAAGAAGAATGATCTACTTTCATCCATAAAACTTGCTAGGAGTAGGTTAGCTAGGGTCTATATCTACTATATTAGTATAGGAAAGAGCCAACCTATAACGCCTATCAAAAAATCCTCTGGGGTTCTATAATTGTATGCTGCCATTTTTTTTTTCTAATTAGTTGTCGAGTCATTTTACCGTGTATTTCGACTAACCTGATACAAACCAAACAATTATCAAACCTCAGCATGACCCTAAAGTATTGTATGGTGTGACTTCTATATTGATCAAATGAAGGCTTGATTCAGTGCCTGGTTCCAAAGATGTCAAATTTTTTTATTTTATTTTTGATGAAAACGAAGTTACTGTAGCTGCATGCCTATCTCTCGTCGTCTCCCTCCTTGAAATCCTCATGCCTCAAATATTGGAGGCCAATTACTCACAACCTATTTGCTCAACACTTTATTTGTGCGTGTCAACGGTTGACCTCTCTCATGTCGATGATCGTTGTCGGTCGTCCGACCAACTCCTAGTCTTGGATTTGTCCACTTGCTATAGTTTCCTTCTTGTCTTGATCCAATTGGACTCATCTGCGGTTACGTGTATGTCATTTTTAGGTGGGAGTTATGTTGACGTGTGGTTCTGGCCCCGTGGAGTACTGTGACAACACGGTGCCAGTTTGGTGCGTAATGACTTCTCTCAAAATCTGAGAGTTAGCCAACGGTACAGATAATGGCAGTGTTCGTATCTCTTCAATCTGCTTCTCTGTTATTCTCGAGTTCAACTCCTCTGTTTTCTAGATAGCTTTTGTATTGCGTATCGTGAGGCGTGGTGACTAGCGATTTGGTAGGGGTAGACGGCCTGACATAGATTAGGGGTCAAGAACTTGTTATTGGACATGTTTCTAGAAAAACACGATGTCCTTCCTCTTCCTCTTCTAGTTTCCTTAGTCACCTTACCACTTGATTCATACAAGTTACATAAAAAATTAAGCTAAGTGCATATATTGGAGTTGAAATCATAAGGCATAAAAGTGCTAAACTTCTGCAGTTTACTCACACTTCATTTCAAAGAACCGCTTGCAATTAATCCACTCTGTTTTTATCTTTTTGGAGATGCTTGGCATCGATTGTTTTGTTAGGCTTCATGTTCTCGTCAGTTCAGAGCTAAATAAACCCGGAGCGTGCGCAACTTTTAATTGATCGGAATATGGGAATAATTAAATTAGAAAAAAAAGAATATGGGAATAATGATCAAGCTGGATAAAGTCATAAAGATTCCTTCTTCTTCTATCCTCGGAAGATTTCCGGCAAATATCGGAAAGTACGCGCGCGCTAGTGACAATGACAATGCTATTGGTATACCATAAAGGTCGTCCAGCTAACGGGGGGCAGCCGGCGGGGCAGGGACCAACTGGGTAATTCATCAATATCACCTAGCTGCTGATACCCTACTTCATCGAAAGACTGGTGTTTCCTTTGCTAATTAATCAGTATTTCGCTAGTTAATGCTGCCCCTTCTTTGTACGCAGATACAGATGGTGTTTTACTAGGAATTCTTAACTACTTAATGTAAAGCTTCATCCTAAACCACTCGTTTTCTTTTTTTGTGAACTTCTTCCGATTGTGCTGCTTCATATTCTGTTTTCGTCATGTGTATTATAAAGCTCTTTAGCTACATAGTACGACAAAGAAAGATTGATTCATTCTCCACTTTGCGCATAGGGCCTATTGCTACTGCCACTAGTTTGAGAATAACACAGATAGGAGGACAACTGAGTCCACCCACGATGAAGGTGAACCGAGCAGTTATAATGCTTCTTCTGAGATTCAAGTGCCCAGATAATCCAATGTCGGAGGTAAGCAGCAATATAGCATACACACATTGTCCGACATTTTCATATTCACTACCTTATGAAGATGCACCATGATATGCATATTCCGAATTCTAACTCACTTGTCTGCAATGCTTAATATTCATGTCTGTTTTCAGGCACATGACACTCCGGAGGCCGAAACCACTGTTCCAGTCGTTGATCCAAGGAGGGAGATCCAGAACCACTGCCCCAGCAGTAGCTTCAAGCAGACCCGGAACCACTTCCCCTGCTGCAACTTCAGGCAGACCCAGAATCACTCCAGCTGCAGCATCGACATCTGGAAACATTCTTACAGCTGCAGCTTCAGGAATTGCCAAAATCATTCTTCAAGCTGCAGCTTCAGTGTCTGGAATCACGCCTGCAGTAGCTGTTTCAAGCATACCTGGATTTACTCCAACTACAACTTCAGCATCTGAAATTACTCCTACAGGTAACGCTTCAGGCACACCTGATTTCAGTCCTCCAGTCGCAGCTTTGGGATCTAAAATCACACTTGCAGCTGTTAGCTTAAGCAAACCTGACATCACCTATCCAACTGGCAACTGCCACCTCAGGCAGGATTTGAATCACTCGAGCAGCAGGTTCAATGTCTAATTCACTCTTGCAGCTGCCTCAGGCACAGTATAGTGGCTTCTCTTCCTCATAGGATAATCCGCAGCAAATCCTCAAGGAGACTATTCTGCAGATTCTATCTTAACCAATATCCTTGAAACTGAAGGCAATGGTACAATTTCAAGAAGAGTTATCAGCGTTTGTGAATTCTCTTCTTAGTGATAGTGGGTTAGCGAATTCACCTCAGTGAATCCCCAAATCCTTTAGTCCAAAGGAATTTTATTCTCTACTTGGCAAAATGTCCTTGTAATAAGACACACAAAAGAACTTAGAAAAACCCTCAGGTGAAATGAATTTTGGGATCCTCTTAGCTACACCAGTCCAATACCTCGTACTGTCAGACACTAATTAGATTGAGTTTTAGCAAGTCCTCACATGCTATCTAAGTTTTATCAAATCTTGTAACTAGGCGTAGGACTTGGAATCCCACAATACATTTAAGCGTTTTCACAGAACCCTTAAGCACAACCACTTCGGATTGTAGATCCTTTACTTTCTTCATTAAATATGGTCACACTTCCATTCCGCGTGGGCACGTTGGAGGATCAAACCAAGAGAAAAATCCACAAGCTTTCTACAAGAAATGAAAGTTGTAAGTTAGTGAAGTATATGCTTAAATGCCACATTTACACCGTATTATATCGGATGACAGCCCCCTCGTCTTCACGGAAGATGACAAAACAATGTTTTTTGTGTGTATATATATATAAACCAATCATATCTATTAGACTGAGTTCATGAGGTGGCAATTTGTATATGACTTATGCTATTCTCGTTGACCAACTTGGGGCAAAATGGATTATCCGTTAGTAAGAAAAAAAAGCAAAGTGAGAACACATCACATAAACTGTTGTGATATGTATTCTTCCAACAACTATTATTCCATTATCTTTCCAAACTTGTATGAGTGACGATTGAGAATTCTCGTGTTCCAGTGAAAAAGAAACTTAGATACACTTAATGTAGAGTAAAAGGTATTCAGAGGTCACAGTAGGAATGAATTTTGGACAATAAAACAATCCTAAGAAGTGAAAAATTGAATGGAAACTCCTAGGAATGAATTTTGGGGCTCAAGTCACCTAAGATAAATTTCATAGGTCACTACCTTTTACACGAGGACAATTCAAAAGTAATTTACACCTAGGCTATTAAGAACCTTACATGATCAGTTCTGGACTGCCATGGGCCATACACTCAGTCATTGATGCCCATACTAGCTAAAGTAGTTCTGAAAGCCTACAGCAACTCCCTGGTTAGCATCAGATACAATATCAGCATACCAAACCCCAATCTATTTCTTTCCCTCATACTTCAACCCTTTTAGAAATCATTGTTAACAAATAAGCCATTGTTTGAAAAGGCAACAGTGTTTCTAATTGTATTACAAAGTCATCGTTTCTGCACATATTAATTGCTGACCTCTTATGCATTTGGTAATGAGCAACTTCTGTGTAGAAAAGGGGCAGTCGCAAACCCCACTACCTGAACTAATAGGACAGTGCCGCTAAGCTACTCTCTGTTACAAGAATAACAACACACAACGAAACTCCAGAATGTGTCTAAAGCTCCATCTAACTTTTGACAATTCAGAATGTGTCTAAAAGCTAATCTAAAGCTTTCTCAAACAAACAGAACAACAAATATATATGATTTTGAAGTGAAATTTGGGAGTATACATTCGGCTGAGTTTGGATATAAATTTAACTTTTCTCCGACATATCTGAAGAAGTTATTTGTGCAGGCTCCAACCAAATCTGCCGAATCTCCAAATATGGGTAAACGAAGCTCACACCGATCTCACAGCCAATGAAATCCTCTCTGGCTTTCTAGGGTTCATACGAAAGGGGTGGAATTTCTGGTTCAGCTGAAACGAAGCAAAACGATGAGCTTCTTTAAGGATGTGTTTGTGTTGTAATATTTTTGGTACGAGAATATGTGTTGGTATTGGGTTTAGTGAAAAGGTGAAGAGAGAGGTAATTTTTTATATTTTTGATAAAAGACAGAGATTATATTGGATTATTTTATTAAGAGTGAGATAATATTTTGAGAAATATTAGGTTGGCAAACGCAGCCTAAGTAAAACGTTGTAGTTCAAATCCCCTCAAAACGGTGTGCTTCAAGCTTTGAATAAAACAATGTTTCAATTTGGTCTTATTTCCTTCCGTATGCAGTCGTCTATAGAGTCAGCCTAGTTCACAGCTGATATGGAGCCTCTGTCGTAGGAATGGACATAAGTTTGACGGAAAGACCTCGTTGTATAAAGTATGAAATATAATGACTTTAAATTTAAAATTTAAACTCAAGGATTAAAATAAAAAAATAATAAAAAAGTAAAAATTTCAAGATTAAATTATCAATTTTACTTAAATAGATGTAGAATAAGCAGCTAGTTTTTGGTTTACAGTAGTTTTTATAATTCAAAGGTTTGGGATATGTTCGGTTTGAGTAAAAATGTAGGATTTTAGAGAAGTTGTGAATATTTATGTTTGAATAGTATTTGTGTAAAGTGGAGAGAAATGATTTGATGTAATTGTTTAATAAAAAAGTATTAGAGTTATGTGAAAAAGTATAGAGAAAATTTATGTTAAAAAAAAAGTAAAAAGTTGTTGAAGATTGTGTAAAATGTACTTGTATTTATTTTTGAATTCTGAATATATTCGTTAGTAATCTTGTGAACCTATTTGAACCTTAAAAAATCACAGAAAAGTAACGTAATCTTAGGTGATGTTCGTTTTGAAGGTTTTTGTAGGATTTGGAGAATTTTGTGAATTTTTAGGTGAAGATAAAGTTGTATTGGTATTTGTGTAAAAGTGGTTGAGGTGTAAAAAAGTAATGATGATGTTTAAAGTTGTTTATTTTATATTTTAAATTTATTTATTTTTTATTAAAAATAAAATATTTGAAAGATATTTTAAAAAATAAAATAAAATAATTACTAAAAGACAAAAAAAACAATCAAAGTCGCGGGAGACAGGTTGGGGACATGGGGCAGAGGACTACAGGGGAGGGAGAGTAGAATCCTCGTTTTTCCTTCGATTTTTTACGCACATAGTGAAAGATGATTCAAATCTTCATTTTTTCTTTAGGAAACCGAACATGCACTTAGAGTCGGTCTCAAAAGTCAGCAGTACTGTAGCTTGAGATCTGTGGCCTGCAGTGTGCAATTGGGTCGGGTTTAGATTTTGGACCCACTTTTTCTGACAGACAAACTGGAACATGCACTATAAAACTCATGAAAAGTTAAAAGGATAACATGACATGATCAACGTGAAAGAATACTGCAACAGCCACGCTCCAGTGACGGAAGTGAATTGCAATTCCTACTGCTCTAGCCAAAACATGAAGAAGATTGTAACTTGGTTATTGGTTGCTTATTTCGACAATATTGGATGACTAACATGTGAAGAACATTGAAAATGCTTGGGACCATTTGGAGAGAGTAAGGTTTATTAAGTTACAAATTTGTTGGGTAGTTTTGGATTTTCTTAACTTCAAAAATTAGCTTAAAAGGTGAAGTTTTTCCAAATATTTATAAACTAACTACCAATCATTTCCACAATCGATGCGAGACAAACTCACATCCAATAATCTCTCCCTCACACATCGGGCCCTGGGTTGGGTGGAGACAATATGTTTCTCTCACGGACTATTGAGTCCGAGACTTGTTGGTAAAATTGGGCTCTAATACTAGTGTTTGATGGTCTTGTGCCTTCTCAACATCAAAAGTTAACTCAAGAAGTAAGATTTTCTCTCATGCTTATAAATGCACCAACTCCTTCCAGACGTGAGACAAACCCTGACAAAATTAGTCATTGAAGCTATTTGAAATTTAAGAGTAGTCTGATAGTTTCCACACTTGCACACTCGGACCACCTGAAGACTCCTATAGCATCTACAATATTTCCATGAGCGATGCTGGGATGCAGTATTTCGTGGCAAAGAATCGGGCCATTACTACATCAGGTCGGACTCCCTGATATAATTATGGAGGAACATTCCTTTTTCAGACATTGAAGTTGTAATGTCACTGTCGAAAATAGCTCTCTCTCATACTTATAGCTCATTGTAGCAGCAGAACAACTATTGCCAATAAGAGGAATGACATTTTCAGTAAGTTGGTGACATATAATAGTTTGAATGAAAGGCTTCGGACGATATGAGCCTTCCATTCAACCTAATAATTCTTCTCTGTTTCGTAAAATTTTGTTGTACTTATTCCAAAGGACACAAAAACACAGGCCATGGCTTGTGGGGACAAATGACAATAGTCATGGAGTGAACACGCGAGAAGATGAGGGAGTATGGAATGACAGGAGTAATGGGTAACATCATTTACAATACAGGACCAACTGCCAAGAAGCGCAGTGGGTGACTGACAAAGGTCACTCGCTGGCACTGTGGCTGGCTTTTTCTTTCTTTTTCTCTCACCCAGGCCCCAGCCTTTCATATTTTTGTTTTTTGTCCCTGCTGTGTTGGTTGTATTTTGTTTCGGCTTTATAAGGGAGTATTTTCCCTCTTCAGTCTTCACCTCTCGCTGCTTCAATGACAACCGAAGCAACACGAGAGGGACAAGAACCACAACAGTAACGTAATCTAGCTTCCACAAGACCCCATTTTCATCAAAAAGTTTGCAGCTTTTGGTATAAAAAAAAAGAAAAGAAAAGCTTCAAGATCGCTTAGATATCTCACTTTCCTTTTCATTGGCTTCCCACATTTTTCCCTCTGCCTGAGGCGCACCAATGATGGTCCAGATAATCATCTTTTGACATTTCAATATCTGGGTTGGAGAATGCGTGTTTCGAAGTTCTAGGAGATCTGTGGATTAATTAGTTCTGGTGACAATTTTTCTGCTTTCGTCCATTCCGTGTCTTCGAGATGAATTTAGGTGAGTAATGTCGGCCAATAATTTGACGACTTATATATTGTTTTCTGTCTTGATACTTATCACTGCACCTTGTGAGAAAGTAAAGTACATTGCGAATATCCTTTTTTTTTTCTCTCTCAGAAGCTGTCAATGTCTTCTGGGTTGTCCATCATGAAGTTTATATTTTCATTGATTACTTATACTCATATGAAGGATGATATATTTTCTTTTAGAGGTGTAATGCTTTACACTGTTAGATTGAACAACTTACCTCTGAATGACGGAATTGTCATGTATCTTGCTTCGTACTAGACTCTCCCTTGAGGGAATAGTGGCGTCTAGCTTAGGGTGTTCCGTTTTCTTATTCAGAGACATTTTTTAGCGGCTTATACGTTTGTCCTCCTACTCTGGATCCTCCATTGGCATCACTTCCAGGGTTAATTGCCTGTTTTGGTGACACGAGAAGCACAGGAAAAGGAAATGCCCTGGGTCATAACCATGCTGGTTAAAATATCTCAATCAAGTTATCTGAAATGGGCAATAACGCAGGCATCAAGCATGTCATAACACACCTTTTACCATGGGTCTATAAAGCACATGCAATCAAGCACTGAAATCACTTGATCCTGAATAGAAGTCCATTCAGCTCTTAGGATCAGTAGTTGGTGGACGGATAGACTGCTAATCCAGTAGCTGTTTGTTGATCTGCAGAGTTTAATTATGGAATTTTTCTATTCCTTTTTCTAAAATTTTGAATTGAATACATCTTTGTTATCTTGACAACATATTCATAACATGGTCCAAATGGAATGATGTTTATAAGGATGTCTACGGGAGCTGTCACGTCATCGCAATACACCAGCAATCACTCAATGTCACAAGTAGTAGTACTTTTGGCTAATTATAATTTCTTATTATGTTTAGTGTACATGGTAGGTTTATGGTACTTTTGGCTAAGTATAATTTCTTACTAAACAGAAGCATTAGCAAGGGCAATAGTTATCCCACGAGCTCTTTCCACCATAGAAACCCTGCTAATTAGAAGCTCATACTCACAACCATATGAGCCACTCTACCATGGAAGTCCACTGTTATACTCATTATATATGGCATTTCCTCTTTTAGCACGTGGATGTCTTTCCAAATTGTATCTTTCCTTCTGCCGTGGCATGAAATTGCAGGAATTTTCAACCTTTTAAATTGTCATGATGTAGGTTCTCAACAAAATGACTTCTCCCCTGAGCAAATTTTGGATGGAACTTTCAGGAATTTCATATCTGGTTAGTATCCATTTCTGAACTCGAAAACCTTTATTGTAGTCTTTTTTTTTTTTTTTTAATTTCCTTCCTGTTTCAGTTTACGTTGTGATTGTAGCATAACTCTGTGTAGACTCAGTGTGTTTTCTCAGCTTCATGTTTCTCTATCAAAGAAAATATTTTATCTATGGTCTGAAGTTTTTCCTGATGACCGTGGCAAGCCAAAATGCCTCATCGTTACTTCAGGCTGAGAATATCACTTGTTGGATTTGCGAGTGTGGAAATATTCACGTTGGCTTTGGTCTACTTTAACAATAATCTCAATTCAACTCAGTTTTGGTCTCTTTTGAAAGTGTCCACGTGGTTTCATGTAAGAAGGTTAGAAAATCAAAGAGTTAGAGAGCATAAAAGTGTGTTAACATGGTCTGGACTGGATATGTGTCTTGTCAGTTCATCATGAGTATGAGTTTGCACATTTTTACCAATAATATGGTGCAGGTTTTTCTCAGAATGATATGGACTTATCTCCGGGACAAAGCTTGGATGGAAGTTTCAGGAAGTCAAACTCCGGTTAGTAAACAAGGGCTTGCACATTTGCTCCATTTTTACCTCATACAAATTGCAATGCTGTTAAGTCGTTTCAACATATGCACCTTACAAGGATGATTAGGATGAAAGAGGTTTTAGAAGGAACATTTACTGGTCTGGATCTAAATTCTATACTTTTTACTCGTTATATGCTGTGAAAAGGGAAAAAGACAGATAATTTCTCTTGTTCGTGTTTTCTCTTTGTTACCTTTTTTTTCTGTAGTAATCTCATTCTCTACGTACTAGGTTGGTTGTCATGAAGAAGGATCAGTCCAAGTTAGAACTAGAATTCCCTCGAATCCCTGTGCAAGTCTAGTTCATCTTGAGAACAATCTATAGGGGATCTAGCACCCTCAAACAAAACGTCTTCATACTCCACTCGTCCAATATTAACTTTCAAAATCTGGGTTATAAAGTGGTTGAACAGGAAGGCATGTTGTCCTAGAGAAAGAGAAAACATTGGATTTATTGTCTCTAGCATGGTATTAGAGCCTTGGTTTGATTCATACTCTTTGCGTTCAAACAGTGAGACCCCATTTGTTTTAATTTTTTTATTTGTGTTCATTTCGTGTTTAGTTGAACCGCTGCAAGGCCTGCATTTGGTAGTGTGTTACGGTTTGGTTGCCAAATGGTATCTCAGAGTGCCTCATTTGTTTTTCTGGCCTCATTAATCTTTGAGAAAACAAAAGGGGAGCCATCTGTTAATGCAACACATGCACGTGAACATACCCCACATACACAGACACGCAAGCTCATACACTGGCTTAGCACTGAATCTGTTTTTTCATCTTTCTCCACAGCTTCCTGCTTTCTGGGGAAAAAGTTTTCTAGTTTATATTCTTGTACCCCTGTTATGTCCAGTAGAACTACCATCTACACTTCATACACTTTCAAGGCAATAATCATTTTTGATCTCCTTATGTCATCATTATGGATCTTTTGGTTCTAATGTCTATTGGAGTTTCCCCTTTTTTAATGCTTCTAAGCAATGCATCTATATGTTTTCTAATTTTTTCTCGACTTCGATATAGATATGTCTTATGCATGGGTTACTCTGT
The DNA here is from genome assembly GCA_963930655.1 of Myrica gale. Taxonomy (NCBI): domain Eukaryota; kingdom Viridiplantae; phylum Streptophyta; class Magnoliopsida; order Fagales; family Myricaceae; genus Myrica; species Myrica gale. The sequence continues at coordinate 23,926,865 of OZ005616.1, read as the reverse complement.
GATGCAGTGATCTCTGCTCCTAGCATCCCTGGTGCTTCAGCTTCAAGCAAGTTCATTCCTACTTCCAGAAGAGTGTTCAAAGGGCTAAAGGATTATGGAAGGAAACTTGTGGACCTAGAAGTTTTCACAGAGAGTCTCGAGGATTGGGTTCTTGGCATTTCATCTGCAGATTCAGTCAATGATGAGCAAGTTTTTAGTTCACCCTTTCTTCTCGATGAGTTGTGCAAGCTTGATTTAGCATTGGAGGGGGTGTTATTTCAGCAGTTGTTTCGCATGCCATGCTCACTTTCTCTAACTGATGATCTTAAAGAAGATCAGTATCTTGCACTAGAAGACTTCCTTCATGTTATTGCCAATGGATTGTGGCGAACTTTCTGGCGTAAAAGTGGACCATTGCCTTTTTTTGTATCTTGTCCCCGACATCCTGGATCTAAGTTTTATAGCGTAGAAAAGGCAATATCAAGGAGAAGGATTGAAGAGCTATGTGGTTTAGCATTATTGTCAAAAACTGGGAGTGAGTTGCATGTTCGCTGGGACCAAGTGGCGGAGCTTGCGTTGTTTAAGCAAGATATATTGTCAGTAACTGAGTTGAAATTATCTGCTAAGGAAAAAAAAAACTGAGTTGAAATTATCTGCTCGCACTATTTGTGAAGCCCTCTTTTATGGTTTTCATATCCTTGTTTCTAGGAGTGTAAGCAAGATCAGTACAATCAGCAGTGATTCTGTTTACCTTCTGGTTCTAGATTCTAAATATGGAGGGGTGGTAAAATTTGGTGGCGATCTTGGAAAACTTGATGTAAATTCATCTAACCCATACCAGGCTGTGGCTGAATGGATGAAAGCTTTTGCCGAAGTTAGTGTATCCTCTGTGGATCGGATATGGAACAAACTGGGGAATGCAAATTGGGGAGACTTGGGGACCCTGCACGTACTTTTGGCAACCTTTCACTCCTTAGTCCAGTGGAACGGACCACCAAGAATGTCGATGGCCTCATTAGCCTCAGATCATAGCTTCCGCCTTCAGAAGCGTAGAATAGAGTGTCGCATGGTCGAGAATGAATCTGCCTTGGTTCCGTTCCAACAGTCTGGCCACCAATATGGAGAGATTGTTGAAGTTGACCAGAATGATATGTCATTTCTGAGAAAGCATGCATTGCGTTTGAAACTTAAGAAGGGCAAGATATTGCTTCTGGACGATCAACGACAGGGGCAGAAAAGTTTCCAAATACAGGATTCTTTGGTAGGAGGGAACGCTTTTCTCTACAGTGCTGTTTCTCTTGACTATCCCTCGGAGTTGTTGTCCTTATATGTAGGTGCCCATCCACCAGACTCGAGCCATCTTGGGAGGATATGAGCCTGTGGTACCAAGTCAGAGGCAACCAAAAGTATTAAACATTTTGAAGCAACAGGGAATTTCAAGCAAATATTTGCCTGATATAATTGCCTCTGGCCGCATTTTGCATTCTGGTCCCTGTAAGAAGAAGAGCCCAGTAGGTCGATGTGATCACCAATGGTGCGGGACTCCAATACTTGTGACATCTCCAGTTGGTGAGCCACTTTCATCTGTTGTTGCTCGCGATGGCCCATTCTCCTCTGAGGAAGCAATCCGCTGCTGCCGAGACTGCCTAGCAGCTCTAAGAAGTGCTGCTATGGCCAGTGTACAGCATGGTGATATTTGTCCAGAAAATGTAATACGTGTTGTTGACATACAAGGCGCAAGAAACAGATTTGTGTATGTCCCAATATCATGGGGACGTGCAGTTCTAGAAGACACAGACAGCCCAGCCATAAATTTGCAGTTCTCATCTTCTAATGCTCTTCAGCATGGGAAACTTTGTCCAGCATCTGATGCTGAAAGCTTTGTTTATCTGCTCTTTTTCATTTGTGGGGGAACTATAGAGCAGCAGGATTCTATCGAATCTGCTTTGGAATGGAGGGAGAGAAGCTGGTCAAAGCGTGTGATTCAGCAAGAGCTCGGTGAGGTTTCAGCTCTCCTTAAGGCATTCGCAGATTATGTGGATAGCCTGTGGGACCCCATACCCAGTTGACTATAATATATGGTTGAAAAGATTGAATAGAGCTGTGAATGGTTCAGATGAGAGAGGTAAAATGATTGACGAAGTAGCCATACGTTGAGATTAGAGGATGTTGCTAACTCTTCAGGTACCTCTGGAGGTGGTTCTTGAGTTTTATTCTGAGGCAGGTATCAGTTTTGGAGGTTTGCTTTTGTAACTATATTTGCTTGAGATTCAACTGCATTTTTTTCAAGTGGCTCTAGGGATCCTAAAATTTACAGTTCGACATCTCTTTAGCTACTGCTCATATGAAATTAAGCTGATTGCAATTTGCGTGCTTACTGTTTTAATATTCACGCATTGTAAATTTACTTCACTTGTAATTATACACGAAATCCCGTCTTTATGGGTTTTTCCATTAATGATTCAAGTTGGACCAACTCCAGGCCTTCCTATGAGGAATCAATCCCATAAGAAGGTCAGCGAGAATATTGGCTCCAAGTCCATGATCATTTTTTGGCCGGCATTATGCTCAAATATTCATTCTACTGATAGAAAGCAACAGTTGGCTCTGCCTGGAGATCCTTTTTCGCTTTGTTAATGCTTCTCCTTGTGACAATCTTGAGCTTCTTTTCTTTTGGGTAATCAACATTCTTGAGTTACCGATAGCTATTTTCTTCCAGTTTACTTATAAAAAAAAAATCTTCCATTCATCAATATGTTGTTGCTCATAATAAGAGATTGTGGTTGCAAGAGGTCAGAAAGTTCAATCTAGTCCTGGGTATTAGCTTATGAGCTTCAGGTGTTTCAGGTTCGTTATAACTTCTGCATTAAAGATATAAAACCTCTTCAGTTTCTCACTATGGTTAGTCTCTGCAGATGATTTACTTCTTGCACATATCTTATTGTACACGCACCCTCATTTTAAATCAGATATTCAGTGGGATCCATCAGATAATTACGCGTAGTCTCGTATAAGCCCATAAAGACCATAATCAATTGGAGATTAAGAAGTTCAAGTGGCCTCCCTATTTGCTGATGAAGTGGAAAGAAAGTATATCTGCGTCCGAGGAGTTTGCTTCGTGTTAGGTTGGTCAATTATTGTGCTTATGTGCTCTGTAAGAAAACGATATTATCCGCTTCACTGCAAGGCCATTCTGTAGCTTTTCTAGTCTTGCTTTTGAAGCCATAACTTGATTCGCACAAAACGGTCACCATCACCGATATATACAATTCAGTACCTCATTCTTATTTACGTGAAACGCTTGGAAATAATATGCAAAATGTCTAGGGCTCTTGGCCAGTCTCAGCTGCATCTGCATACGATAATGGATTGCTAATTTGACTTGAACACAACAATCAGTGACTAGTTTTGTCAAAACAAAAGCAAATGAATCGGGCCAAGAACTTTTGGGGATTGTGAAGGCATCGTACGTAAACTAGAAAGAGCAATTGGGAGAAGCATATATGATTTAATACTATGATCAATGTATGCATGAGGGCATGCAATTGCAGAAACAGAGTCCAGACTAGTGGGAATCGGGCACCTACTATTTCCAATAGTTTTTTGTGATTTTATGCCTAATGTTTGAAAATTATCATTAAATTGGATATAATAATAGTTTATAAAAACAAACGGGCTACCATGGTTTTGTATAATACCATAATCAAGAATTTATATATATACTACCAAATAAAGAGACGAAGAAAGTTTACGTTTGTATGGCTACCGCCCCATGTGTGGATTGCTAAGTTGTGTCAAACTGAAAATCGTCTACCTGTTATACGTATATATAATTCCAAATACAAGGACGTGGGAGGCACGCTTTGATTTCTTTGGCAAAGACGTACCCACAACCCCACAACGATTTCAGTGGTTGTGTTTGGAGAGCTACTGATCGGTTTACTCAGTTTCCATCTTCGTTTTGGCTTTCGTCAAACTACTTTGTCGTTTTTTTCTAGCTTGTCTGTGTCAACTGAAAACACTGATCTTCTCTTATTTGTTTAATTTAGTTTGAATGAGCAACTTCCTTTGTCGGCGAGGACCCAGTTTGACCTACATTAAAAAAAACAAAAGAAAGCATTAATGGTCCGCCTGCATGCCCTCCTTCTTTATGTTACTCTATTTAATTAGTGAATGAATTTCCATATACGAACCCATGAAAGATGGTGATCTAACTTAAGGAAGATTCAAATCTCAAAAGCATTGAAATTACTTTTGGCAGAACACAATGAATCTAAACTTCTGCTTCAAGCTTTCATGCTGATCCGATCTTTTGCTTTGTCCCTCCAATATCCTGCTTTACATAATGCAGTATCTAAGGGGGATATTGTCCCTAATTACAGAAGCGAAGAAAGTTTTTATTGGTTTTAGATACGAAACTATTCCCCCCAAAGATTTCTCAGATCTGATCAGCCATCTTTTTTCTTGGGGTCATAATATTCTCAATCATGAAAAGCATGAAGTCGCTCAAGCACTCATGGTAACGCATGAACACAGAAATTGTAGTTAACTAGATTTGTGTGAGAGATGAGGTTGAAGAACCTACAAGCACTCAGCGGTTCAGTGCATTCCCGATGAACGATTGGATTTCCATTAAACTTGTAATAACAAAAGTACTTCCTTTGAACCTGCTCAACCCCTCCATGTACTCAATCCAATGCAACTTTAGGCTCTAAAGTAGAACTCTGGATGCTGATGAGTTCTATATCACCTGAAATTCTTCAAGTTTAAGTCGAGAGTAATTTGACTACTTTTGGGTTGAAGACTGCAAAGGGGTTCTAGTGTTCATCGCCAATAGGCCCCGAAGGAAAAAGAACGCCTGTCTGTACTAAAAGGGATGCACATCATGCATTTTAGGCTGGTTGTGAGTCAATTAAGGATCTCAGATTCACTGTATGATCGCACTAATGTTATTCCCTTACATGACCAATTTACCATTAGTGGTCATGAAGTTGAAATCTTTTCTTCTCAAGCTGCAACAGTACGTACTTGATTTCCACACAAACCAGTCCCATGCACGCTTTCATACGTACTATTTGATACTGATTCTGTCTACCACAATTGGCTCTTACAATCGAGAGATCTTGAATTGTGGTCAGTTTCCCAAAAATGTGAAGCACTAACAAGACGAATATGAATAATGCAACGCAGCTGAACTATTAGTATCCTTCGTAAACAACGGACCATCTCACACCTCCAACTGATCAAGCAAAAGATGAAATTTTTGAAACTTTTGATTCCCTTTGGGATAAGTGATGCAAATTGAAGCCTTTTTTTTTGTTTAGAGTTGTAAACTTTAAGTTTCAGGAAACAAAAATGGGTTTTTCTCTTTGGTGTTTTTCTCTTCAAGGATTCCTCCTGATCCTTGGATCTGCCTGTACCACATGTAATGATTGGCGCATATGCTAGGAATTAACAAGTTTAGGTTTTTTCTTTTTCCATTTCTTTTTCGTAAACAAGAAAAAGAAATGGTGGATATTGTAACCAAAGTTTGAAACATAATCTTACGAAAAAGAAATGGTGGATATTGTAACCAAAGTTTGAAACATAATCTTCCTTACTTCCATTCTCAGAAACCTTCAACAAAGGATAAAAACGCATCTGCACTCTTTCCATAATCATCCTTAAAAGGAAAAAAAATTTAAAAGCTTAAAGAAAATACAACAATCTTCCTAAAATGGATCTTAGTTCATCCTGAGATCTGCTTTTATGATACCCCTGCAGGGAACCAAAAAGGAAAACGAAATAAGACGATATTTTTTGGTGAAGATTTCATTTGCTTTGTCAAGTTTTCATGCATGCCTAGTTTGAAACCAAATGACAGAAACTAGTAAATAGTAAAGACAAGTTAGAGGACCTTTGAGAGAACCTGCAAGTTGGGTCAACAAACTTGTCTTTTCTTTGGTGTAATATTCTTCCCCCCTTAAATCAGTCTTAATTGCCAAAAGAGGTTCAAATGTGCAAGTACCACAACCTTGTTGAGAAAGGTCACCGTCTTCCACATTGAGGGAGACTCATAACGTGCTGACCACTATAAGTCTAAAACGTTACAATCAACCATAATGCATTTAAAAAGGAAATAGCTCTAAACCTTCACACTTTCCATTATTCAGTAAGTAGAAGGATCTAATGGTGTATTCATATCTAGTGCAAGATGAATTCCATTTAGTTTGTTTGAAACTCAAATTCTGCAGCATATTGCACGAACAATTCACAAGTTTTTTAGGCAACTTCTTAGTTCATGTCAATCCAACAGACGAATAGAAAGCAAATTTGTATTCATCAAGTTATGTCATTCACTCTGCTTATGGATGTTCTGCTATTTTAATACCAATTAAGCTCGTCATGCATCTACATGGAAACAGTCAGCAAGTAAAAATCCATGGTGGGTTCAAGGGAGGCAAATTGTGGTGGAGAGCTGGTCACTTCTCTTGAAAAGATGGCTTGCTTTTTAATGTTGTCATCAAGTTTATCTGCAATGACCCCTGTTTTGTTTATACTTGGGGAAGATAGATCGGACCTCTATGCAAATTGCAGTCTGGCATCCACCTGTGTTGTGGCCCTTGTCTGAAGAACAATGATATTGCCTTGAAATATACTATTCAAGTGCTTGACAATATTAATTTGATGTAAATGGAAATGTTCCCCCACCATGTGGGGGATGCAATAAAGTTTTGAACTTTCGAACCCATACGTTTTTTGGTGGATGCTTTTTCAAAGTCAAGGTTCAATTTGTTTGTTTAACATCGATCATTGGTGCTTCGAATTTGAATGAGTCAGAAGTTTGGACCTTGAGGAGATACCATGAATGAAAGAACAACGCAAATGGCAATGCCGTTGTTTCTAGGCTTCGTTTTATTTATATGGATGCTACCTTTTCTTGACTTTTTGGCATAAAATCGGTACTCTGAAACGGCCAATCAGTGTCATGCTTGGCTGTGTCACTTTTGACGAATCCCCTTTATATAGGGATTAACTTAATAGTCATTGGAGGAAAGATGGAGGAGTGTAAGAAAGTTGACCAACTTATTTTGTTTTAATGCCTAAATTCATCGAGGCTTTCTGGCCATTCTTCCTGTCTTATGGGAGAATTCCTGGTTCTACTAACCTCTTTACACGCATATATGATTGCTTAAAAAGATACCAGAAGTGAAAGAAACCTCCATACTACTGTAGCATGACTAGCTAGACGAATGACTAATTACCAAAAAAAAAACGATATGTTTGCTCTAGGAGGGAGAAAAACACTATAAACAGGGCTTGAATCCCCACCAAATGAAAATTTCAGTATAGTACTTATACTATTTTGCTCTCTAGTTTTTTTTTTTGGGGTAATTGGTAAGTTGTATTATAAACTAAAATATACAAGAGTTGGGGATAACCCCTCATGCAGCCAGGGACTTCATCCCCAGCAACCCAGTATAACCCAGAATTGAGTGCATACAAAGCAAAGGCCACAATCAATCAGCTACATCTTGCTTGAGGACTGTGTCTGCTAGATCCAACTTCCTCACTAACATCACATTAATTTTGCTCTCTAGCTTTTAGAGGGTGAGAAAGCAACATTATCATCTGGTACAGAATCACATTACCATTATGAAATTTCACAGTACAAATTTTGCACACATGAGCCATGCAATGGGAAGTGTTTCATCCTTTTCCTTTAGCCCTCTGTTTTCTAGTATAAACGCCATTAAAAACTCTTACCCGTTGTTTGAGTACACCCACAAGCTATAAACTTGGTATACCATAAGATTTGCTTCCACTGTGTATTTGAAAATCATTGGCAGAGCCACAACACATCCATATCAAACAAACAAAACTAGGCCATTCATGCTAATTGCTTCTCTTTTTAACTCTACTATCATAGATGGGAAACTTCAATGTACAAGGACTCGTATACAAAACTAAGTTCTATCCTAATCGCTTAGAAAAAGAAAAAAAAGAAAAAAAAGTTCTATCCTAATTGACTAATCATTACAATATAGCAGAATTAAAAGCTTTTGAAGCTAACAAACTGTACGTGATCATCAGGAAACTGCAACCCCATGATCATGACTATTGTTATTCATCACGCAAAACCTGCTAGGCTTGGGCTGGAAGTTCCTCCTCCTCTGGAGATCATGGCTGGAGGGCTTGATGATATGGAGGAGAAAGGCTCTCAATGAATTCACCTTCGTAATCGCGGCCAACTCCCATTGGCTCGACGAAACACGTACCGTCGGTCGAGTGAAGGCCTTGTGGGGACGAGAATTCCGGTGAATACTGCACCTGAATGAGCCTGGATGTGCGGTGGGTGCACACAAGCATGTCCTGGTTGTTGCCTGGGACTTTGGATGTGGAGGAGTTACGTTCATTGTGGCCATGGAATGGTTCAACTCCTAAGAATCTGGTTTGGATCTTTTTTTTTTCTCTGCGGCAAACCTAGCGGGAGGTGTTGGAATTGTGTTCCTTTTTATAGCTTCTTCTGGTTTGTAATTCCATTATTGACCCTTTTTTGAAACTTTCTTGTGTCATGCTTTGAGCTATTAAACGGTATTTTTAATTGGGTCGACATTGAGCAGCATTACCAAGCTACCCTTGTTATATTTTGGTCTCTAATTAACCTTGGAAGGACAAAAGAGTCTATAATGAAAGAAATTGCCTGGAAAACTCCAAGGTCTATTAATGGAGCACTGCTCGACAATAAAAGGTTTGCTTATTTTTCCTACTCTCATAAATCAGGAAAGGGTTTCAGAAATTGGCATTGGGGACCAAATGACATTAACGCTATACCTTATCAAAGAAGGTTAGGGGGTTACTTTCTGCCAAAGCACGTTAACCATAATGTTAACTGCAATGTTGGTGATAATACCTTTCAAGCTGTTGCCACTTGAAAAATCCCATTTGGCATGCAACATATCTGTCACGATAGAATAAGATTTTATAATATTAATTGGTCCAAACCATATTGCAATATCAAGTTTCTTTTATTAGCTTGACAAAGTTGGGTCCTATATTATATATTTATGAGCGCTCTAGTCTCTAGGGTGCTTAATTTTCCCAAATGAGACAAAATTCCTTATCTGTTATATTAACTCTTTAGTTTAGATGTCGACATCTCTACTTTTGTAAGGGTCAAAGTGAAGCAAAACCCTCGATATAACTTCTTTATAATGGATAAGGATTTTCTGCAAGATAGATGCAACAAATAGATCCGATTATAAGACGCTTAAAATTTTACATAAACAACCTTAAATAATGTAAAGTTTATCTATTATCTCAATCTCCTGCAGAGAATTCCAATCTCCCGTATCCTCGACATGATAGCCGTGACAATGCGCAAAAAGATTTCAACACGCAATAACGTAGGCGTAGGGTCGGGGACACATTGGTGAAACCAGAGAATGTCACATGTATATGGCACAAAACATTGGACTCGAGCCCACTGGTTTGGTATGGGATTAAGGTGGTACTCCGACGATGTTATATTAAGGTTTATTCAGAAGCTTCTAGGCATTTCTCTCTCTTATGACTTGTAGAATTGGAGACCCCACTTTTGGTTGCTCCGATCAAAAGAACATGTGTACGCGTATAGGAAGTCTCTTTTACGTGTTAATAAACTTCAATGATGCTGATTGATGGAAAACTATGTCTTATTAGAGGACAAGGTAATAGATTATCAAGATTTTCTCATCTTCTGCATTAAATTAACATCAAATGCTGCAAATATTGGTTTTTGGTCAAGGATGGGGATTCAAGGTGGAGATCCGTGGTTGGATGGTTCAGAACCTGTGGCAGTCAATGGTCCAAAGATTCCTTCTCTTTGAATATGTGCTCACATGCTTTCACATCCAAGCATTCTAATCTGTCTATATAATAATCCTTAAGCCTTGGGATGAACCATAAGAGTTGGTTTCCACATGGCATTGTAATTTATAGTCTTGCTGCTCTGAAAGTTTCTGGATTGAAGCTTTTGCTCGAAATCGCAAGGACCTTGTAAAAAAATTAGGAACTGATCCCTCAAAAGATGTGTTCCATTATGGTAGTAGTCAGGAGAGTCTAAAACGACCAACAGTACAAGTGAACAATGCCATCTAGAAGCATTGCCAGCTGAGCCAAGCTTTTTGGGTGATGCCCATAACCCTCTTAACATACGATGGTTGGCACCATCTACAGAAGGCAACAAAAGACTTCCCAAGTGCCTCGACACTGTATATTGCTTGCCAAAATGAAAGCTTTCAAATGACAATTACGAGCCAACCAGTAATGAAAAGCGGGACATACTGATTCAAGAAGGTTGCAACCAAAGATGAAAGCATTAAGTTGCTCCATGAGAGCCGTTGATTCTCTGAGGTTCAAACTATAAACCTGCTTCAGTTGGATGCGTAATATGTGGGCCAACAAAGACCATTCTCCTTGATGCAGATATAAAATATTAATATTTAGTCTAACACAGTGCCATGAGGACAAATACCTATACTGCACAATCATCGGAGCTACGAACCAGAGGATCACTAGTAGTGTACAAAAATTATCTGGTGTAAAACTTACATGTACATGATAACTTTTTAACCTAACAAAGATGATTTAAGTATCTTGCCTTGCCTTGCCATGACTTCTCATCAAAGGACATAGCCATAGATGTTTATCTGGCCTTGCTTCTTTCATCCAAGGAGCTAGCCGTGAACTGTTTAGTATATACACGATGGCGTCTCTCTCTAGCATAAATAACCCAGAACATCAATGAGAGCATTACAGCAGCAGATACTATCACCAACCCAATATAGATCCATTTGCTATATTTTCCCAGATCAGGACAATGGTGATTGCTAATTTCCGTGAATGCTTCCCGAGCAAAAGTGCAGTCTTGCAAACCAACTAAGAATGGAGAATAACGATACAAACCATAGCTAACATTTACAGCAGCCGCCATCTGGTTGTAGAAGGTTGGGGTCAACCGGCCAGGTGTGGTACAAATACCAGATGCTGAAACTCGACAGGTATAGCTCTTCCACACCTGCTTGAAACAAAGGTTGAAAGAGAAGGTAAGTTTTGGACGCAGGAAAAAAGCAAAGAGATTTGGACACTGATAGTCACAAAAGATTTATCTCTTAGGACATGTACGTTTTGGTGCAATTTTTAGGATTCTAAGCGTTTTGAGAATTTTTAGGTGATGTTTGAGCTTTATTGACATGCGTGTAGATGTTACTTGTATTTATGTGTGTAAAAAAGTAATAATGAGTTGTATTGGAATGCGTGTTTTTGTGATGTTGAGATTGTAATGTTAAAAAGTAGGATGCAAATCCTAAAAAAAAAATGTTGAAAACAAACATGCCCTTAGCCCCTGTATAAGGACTTCAACCTCTAAAAATCAACATCGATTTATATTAAACATCTAAGAGCCAAAGATTCCCAATTTCATCAGTTGAATCTTTTACTGTATTGTTATCAATTACTATTCTCATCTAAATGGAAAACGAGTCCCCATGGCATGACCAGACTTGGGACCATATATGAGAACTTGGGCTAAAACTAGGACATCAATCACATGTCATGCATTTCTTCCATAAGGTTCCCATGTCACGCATTTCTTCCAAACTAAAAGCCAAATACTTCAGTTATTACATTACCTTAGTAGCATTCTTCAACTGCAACTCACCAGTTGCACATTGCCTATCTGTGAGATCAGAGTTAAACGGGTTGCAAAGAACAGGCAACAATGGACCAGATTGATTGAAATACAGGGGCCCAGCATTGGGTGGGAAATTGACATTAGAAATGTTGTTGATCATGCTGTCAACCACAAGGACAAGCTGGTAGGTGACATTTTTGGATTGTGATAGGGTTTCTTGTGCAGTTGCATTGTCCACACATGGGAGTATATCATCTAAAGCTGTGTGTGCAGCGGGATTCTGGACCCATTCATCCATTGCAACGCATGAATCTGCAACCACACTAATGCATTTACAAAAAGTCGTTAGATCTAACAACTATATCTGCATAAAATAGTTGTACCTAAACAGCAAGAACATTTAGTAAACTTACCCAACAAATCTCCTAAAAGAACAAAGATACCTATCAAGCAGCTTGTTAAAGAAAGGCAATGGGAATAAAGAAAAGCAAATACCAATTATTCTCCTGAGTTGATGAAGTGCACTGTAGTACCAGGAATGGTAGTATCAAAGAATTCCAGGGATCAGTAGTATACACTAAACGATTCATATCCACCATGAAAGGTCAATAACATACAATAACCAAAGGGCTGGAGCCAAGCACGATTGTCTGGATGTCAGAGCAATCTGCAGGCCAAGCAAAAAGTGTCCCCCAGAAGTTTGATATTGAAGCAAACCAGTTGACTCTTTCCATGAATGAAGTTCTCTTACTAAGCAGACAAATAAAGACCACCTTTTTTGGTCTATTTTTCATTAGTTTCATTGCCAATAACTCCGTTATTGTTTTTTTTTTATAAGTAATAACTCCGTTATAGTCATTAAATGAAAATTGAAAAAGAATGTCATGTGGAAGGGCACTTCCACATGACACTGCAACCATTAATGTACTTCACAAATTTGTACTCCTCAATTCGAATAGACTAACTCACACAATGAACAACAAGAACTGAAACACAATGATAATATGCAAGCATGTACACTATTCAAATAATTTGCAATTACACAATGATCAGAAACAGCAACTACACAAGTATGTACAGGAAACTTAGCTGCTACGGCAGAGAGTAAGTTTTCCATATTTAATTTCAATTGAGGGAAAGGTCCACATACAACATAATAAACAGAAATCTAACAATTACCAAACCAAACTTACTTATGGACGAGGAGAAATACACCGCATAAAATGAAAGTGCCAGCGACAAGAATCCACCCAATCATCACCAAACTGTAGTGTCATCAAATGTAAGAATCCATAGAAAAAATATGACAATTAAAACAGAGCGACTCCAAAATCATAAATGACATGAACAGAAAAGGGTTTGATGTTTATATCACTTACAAGTACACAAGAGGTTGCAACCCAAGAACGGAAAATACTGCATCAAGGGCAACAACAGTTATGTTTAAAAACGAAGTTACTCTTAATAAGTCATTTAGTGAGAATAACCCCCATCTATTCATAAGAGAACAAAGGGACTTACAAAAACCAATAAATGCCAAAAAGAGCATAACAGCTGCAATGATAATAAGAGCCAGTCTCCTGCAGAGCAGGCAACAGAGAATTATTATTTGAAATCATGTCAAGCTCCAGAAAAAAAGTTCTTAGGAGCTCATACTTACATGCTATTCAGGCCATCTTGTATATCCTTTGAATTATCTGTAGTCTTCTGAGAAAGAGTGGAAGCAGAAGAGTTGATCTTCGTTTCAATATCGTCAATGTTCTTAGGGAGATCTGATGGCAGAAATATAGAATCCACTGTAATCCCTTTAGCAGCAACAAGATAACCGGATACATTTTTTAGGTTTTCAACCACCGTATCTGCCTGATTCACAACATAATCAAGTGTGCTGGTTGTACTGCCATGGAAGTTCCCCTGACCAGTGTACAGAACTACGCATCCGGCACTACAGTTGTAAAACAAAAAGTTGAGGGAGTCAGAAATTACTTAATAGAAAAATTATACAGTTGAACATAAAAAATAATGACTGCTTTGTAGAGAGAAAGTAAGAGAAATACATTGCTGAAAGCGTGAAGAGTATGAGAAAAATAAGGGAGAGAGCATAGGCGGTTCCAGAATAGCCGTAAGGTTCTTTTGGACAACAGCAATGGCGGAGACAGATGATGCACAAGATAAGCCCGAAAAGCGCAAACCAAATCCCGGCAATGACGAAGAATGGAGCAGCAGTGAGACCCACAGACTGCATTATAAAATGATAATCGGAGTTAAAACCAAGAAAGTTCATTGACCAAGACAATCTGCAAAACGAGCTAACGCCAGAAGATCAAGACAATTGGAGAAGAAATCAAACCAGTCAGTCGCAAATTCCAAGCAATAAATCAATTAATGGACAATACTAGGAGCACTGCGCTCATAGGCAAACGTTCAGAAACATATATCTCAAACTATAGAGATCTAAAGCCATAAACGAAGCTAGTAGCCCATTATTGATTCTCACAAAATAGTAACAAACCAAAATGCACTATAAACAGAAGAGGAAATCAACATAGAGATCCACGACCTAAAGAAAGATACCCCGTACGTAGATGGGAATAGCCACTCATTGATTGTCGTATACAAATAAGCACACTTGTTATACCCAGAGAGCAATTATGGATTATAACTCAACAAAAAAGGAAACCCAGATGACAGATAATTGGAGCAGAGTTTTAGCAGGAAAAAAAAAAAGAACAAAAAAGACTCACGGCCCAGTAATGTTCGTTGCGGATATTCCAGCCACCAGTGTAGCGCTTAAACCCATCAAGAGGGTCCCTCCTGTACGTCCTCTTCTCAGCCAATATCAGAGAAGAGTTCCCTGTACTCTCCTCCGCAAGAAACCTCGGCCTTCCGTTCCATTGCACCGCCCCCTCGTATTCTCTCTTGACAGGAACCTCTATAACGTAAAAAGCAACAAACAAAAAAACTTCATCTTTACATTCCATATTGTTGCCAAGAAAACGTACATAGATTGAGGAAACGAAAAAACCAAATAATATCGACGCAGAGACCGTACCTGGGTTACGCAGAGTGTGGTGTACCCGAGAGCTTCCAAAGGCTGAGGAGAAGAAGAGGAAGAGACAGACAGGAAGAAGATAAGACAAGCGGTTTGATCTGAAACATAGCATTGTGATTTCGCTTCTTTTCGTTTCCGTTCCCTACGGCTGGAAAGTATGGTTTTCCGGATAAGAAGATTGAGCGAGAGAGACAGAACCCGTATTTATTCTTAGGCTTAAATGCACCTCGTGCCCCTGGGGTATGCCGAAAGAGCAAATATGCCCTGTGGTATGCAAAGTCATTTTCATACCCCTGAGGTATACTTTAAGGAGCAAATATGTCCCTCCGTTATGTGTCGTTTGAAACTCTAACGTTAAATGCTGACGTGTCAAAATTTGACACGTCAGCACCAATCAGGGGTCGACACCTGTAATTTTCGAAATTAAAAAAAAAAAACTCGACAGAACTGGGGGAGAGCCCCCCAGCAGCTCCCTTCGCCGCCGCGAGGGGTGGCCGGCAGGGGCCACCCCGGCGAAGGGGGAGCCCCGATCTGGGCTCCCCCGTCGCGCGAGCGGCGCCCGCGCGCCACCCCTGAGCAGGGGAGACGCGGGGGTGGCTCGAGGCCACCCCTCGCGGCGCGCGGCCGCCTCGCGCGACGTGGGGAGCCCAGATCTAGGCTCCCCTGCGCCGTTCGCGCGGGCGCCGCTCGCGCGACGGGGGAGCCTAGATCGGGGCTCCCCCTTCGCCGGGGTGGCCCCTGCCGGCCACCCCCGCACGGCGCGAGCCGCGGGGGTGGCTGGCGGCCACCCCTCGCGGCGGCGAAGGGAGATGGGCTCCCTTCGCCGCTGGGGGGCTCTCCCCCAATTCTGTCGAGTTTTTTTTTATTTCGAAAATTACAGGTGTCGACCCCTGATTGGTGCTGACGTGTCAAAATTTGACACGTCAGCATTTAACGTTAGAGTTTCAAACGGCACATAACGGAGGGGCATATTTGCTCCTTAAAGTATACCTCAGGGGTATGAAAATGACTTTGCATACCACAGGGACATATTTGCTCTTTCGACATACCCCAGGGGCATGGGGTGCATTTAAGCCTTATTCTTAATTTCTTAGCGCTGAGAGTGAGATCGGGTTCTCAAAGCCGACCAGACCATTTAGGACCCTTCGTAATGTCTCTCTTTTACACTGTGACCAAAATACCCTTAGTTCTTTTCCAAGGAGAAATTTTTTCTAGTTTCTATTTTCGATTAAAAATATTAAAGCAAATCTTAACGAAAATCAAGGTCACCCACAAGATGAATTAAAATCTTTATATATATATATATATATATATATATATATATATATTATCCAACACCTTAGGCAAGAGTTTTAAAATCGAATAATTTAAAACTCAGAAAAAATATATTTGAATGATCTGATTTATTTTCGATTAAAAATATTAAGATAAATCTTTAAGGAAGAACAAGGTGGCCTTTAAGATAAACTAAGAAATTTTTATATTATATCCACCAACTTACACCTAAGTGTTTTAAAATCTTACCATTTAAACATTAATCGTTGAATTATTTAACATTCAAGAAAATATAATTGAAGTATCTCATTTATTTGGACAGATAAGATTTTGAAGACTTAGATGCTAAGCTATTTAAAAATAAATTAATACCCTATATTTGATTTAAAGAAGGATATGCAATCTATAATATTCATAGTGCAATTTGAAGAGAGACAGATGGACTATACACCATTTAATGTTGCACATAAATATGTACCATATAATTAAATCTTCATATCTATTTCTTTTCAAATTATACTATGCAATTGAGACATAAAATTGTATATCTATCTTGAAATAAGAATATTTTTCTTACCTTTTTTAGGAAAATACAATTGGCCTTAAAAGAAGAAGAAGAGGGAATACAATTGATGGTGCCTTTTGAAAGAGAAGGCTTTAAAGATGTATTAAGTGGGTGAACTAAATAATTAATTAGTACGAAAATGTTGGTTGTTGAGCTTTCGCAGTCAAGAAATGAGAGAAAAGGTGAAGCTTCCTATTGGTAACGTCTAGCAATGAGTTTAGTTACCCATCCAAATCGCTAATTTGCTTTCTAACCTACTAAGACGTGGCGTGAAATTGAATTAATACGTGATTTCAACCGATTTGCCGTTTCACTTTAATTTTCCCTTCGAAACGACGGCGATTGAACTACTACAAAGACTATAAGAAGAGAATTCCGTGGAGACGGATTTTTTGAGAGAAATCAAAGAGATGAAATCATTAACCCAAATGCCGTTGCAGTCCCTTCATGTTCTATTTTATCAGATAATTCATTCAAACTTCCAATAAAATATCCGGTGGAGGTGGGGTGGCCTTCATTAAATCTAAACTTATAGCCTCCCAACTATACATTAAATATTATTTATGGGTTTAAATTACTAATTTCATCACATTTAATCTTAAAATTATCAAAATACATCAATATTAAGATCATACAGTTAAAATGTGCAAAAAATAGACTACATACATAATATAGACTATTAGATTATATAATATGATAAATATGGATTAATTTTAATAGTTTGAGAATTCGATATTTAATACCAAACTTCGTGGACTAAAAAAATATCCACATATAAGAATTCAAAACTCTAATAAGTAGTAAACACCATAAAAGAATGCAACCTATTATTGGTCGTCAATTGTCTTCGATTAATTAATTTAGATGAAGATTTTTTTTGTAATTTTCTACTTAGATTGCAAGATATAATTCAAAGAGAAATAAATCGAATATGTAGATTTGATTGTAGACTCATGTTACTCGAAATTTTATATAAATAATATTAACTAATATGAGATCCACCAGCTAAGTCCATCTCTCATCAAATTATACCGTGCAATTAAGCCGGAGGATTATTTTTTTTCTTGGAGGCTATTCGGTTTGAATGTTTTTTGAGAATTTTTTATGTTTTGAGAATTTTAGGTGATGTTAACTTTATTGGTATGCGTGTTTTAGTTATTTTTATGTAGTGTTAAGAATGATGTTTGGTTGTAGAATATTTTGTATTATAAGAATTAAAAAAATCCTGAGAATATTTGTATACAGAACACCCTTAGCTTCTTTTATTTTCTCTTTCAAACCTTCTGTGTTCATATGGGTGGTTTGGACAATGGACATTTGAAAAATGTTTAGATAAATTAGTCTAGTGAGGAGGAGAAAGATAGAGTGCACATGCAGCAGAAGCAAGGAGCAATCAATCGTAGCCACAGATTTTAGCCGCGTCCTCTCTCGTATCTGTCTCTCTCATCCTCCCTGTGCGAAAGGGATGTGGAGCCTGGAGTAGGAAAAAGATCGAGCGCACATGCAAAAGAAGCAATCCAACGAAGCCACAGAGACCGCGACCCGACCCCTTTTGTCTCTTTGTCTCTCTCTCTCTCTCTCATCCTCTGTGTGAAAGGGATGGGCATTCCTAGACGTGTGAGGCTGTCTTGCGTAGATAAATAGTTTTGTTTTGTTCAAGGTGTCCCAGTTGTCAACAGTTCTCAGACTGATATGTTCCAGCCGACCTCCCCCATTTCCCATATTCTATTGCTTTCTTGAGATGAGATTTTAAACTCAAAAAAATGTTGAAGGAAGAACCATTGAACCTGACCTTCAGTACATAGTTAGAAATATTATATACCCCATAAAAACGGCGGAACTTTTTTTTTTATTTCTCTGCACTGTCCGTAGGGATTAAGGGTACGTTCGGGTTGTTAGTTTTTATAGGATTTTTTTAATCTTAATAAAATAAAAATTTTTACAACCAAACATCATTTTTAACACCACCTAAAAATAACTACAACACGCATATCAATAAAGTTAACACCACTTAAAAATTATCAAAACACAAAAAATCCTCACAAAACACATTAACCGAACATCTCCTAAGATGATAACTCCAAAACACAGACGAAATAACTAACCGAACTATTCATCGGCCTTTTATTTAAATCACCAAAAATTTTTAATCTAAATGACAGTATAAACCTTTAAAAAAGTTTATAAATAAAATATTCTTGTAATCTCATACTTACATAAGTGAGTATATCAATCTTTCTAGTTAGGACTAAGTCTATGGATCGAACCACTTAAATCTTATGTCTCACCTCTTTTTCTTAGTCATGTTAAGAATAAAAATAAAATAGAAAAAAATAATTTAGACTAAGAGAGATGTAAGACACAAGATTTAAATGGTTTAGTCCATAAACTTACGTCTACTGAGGAGAGGCTCAACTTAACATATTGATGTATTCAATGATACAAAGATGAAATTATAAAAGAAAACTTTATTTATAAATTTTTGATTACCATAACTTACATTATTTTAGCAATGTGAGACTATTAATTCCAATAATGGTTGTAGCTTGATTCACTCGGCTTATCACAGCTGAATTCTACTCAAATCTGATAAGATTTGAGTCAAATTATTCAAGTGGGATGGCCTATAGTCGCCTCCTGGTTCATGAAGATACTAGAGGAGGCTGAGGACACGTAAACACCAAGGCCGACCCTTTTAACTAAACAAGTGCAGTTATTTTCTACCTAATAAGAAATAAAAGGAATTAGAGAAAAAAAAAACAAACAAAAGTAAAGCCATGCATTTTGGATGGCATGAATTTGTGCATTCTGTGGATGCCCCACCGGCCGGCGGCCGGCACCCTACACTTGAGTATGAGTTGAATCGATTCTTAGCCTATAAGAAAATGACTTCAGTCATCGGGAACGAGCGCGTAATCAAGAAAATCAAGGACTATCAATGACCCTGGTTTGTCAAGCCCTTGGCAAATCTCCATTACTCGTTTAAGGCGTTACAAATATATCAGCAACGTGTCATTTGCTTAAAGCTTTGGTTTTGAGCTTTTGTCTTTTCCTTAATTTTAAGAGAGTTGAATAAAAAAGAAAAAAGAAAAAAAGAGACATTAAACCCACGAAGTAAGGTTAAATTAGGTCAGATCAATTTGAGTTGGGCACATAGAACCTTTTTTGAATCTAACGGGGGGAGAGGAGTACCAGGGCTGTAGAATGGTGAAGCCAGTAACCAAATCACACCAACTTTATTTCTGATTAATTAGATTGATTATCATTTCTTTTTCTTTGACTAAACTTCAATCTTAGGAACAAAAATCCCGAGTACTACATCTTCGAAGCATACCTACGTGTGTAGGAAACTATATAACTGGCCAGCCAACTCTACTGTAGAAAAGGACTTATACCCAGATGATACACAATCCCAAATGGCAGCCGCTAACCATCTGAACCCTTTGCAGACTCTGAAACGACAGAGACTATATATATAACAACAGTATTCAGTCCGAGGAATATAAGAACATTAAGTTAGAAAACATAATCATGTGCCATAGGATTATCACAAGTCAACCGGGGCAAGCATTAGCATAGGAGCATCTATGGAGGGAGATTATACGCTACCAGCCTACCACTATGAGGGAAAGAGCTTAATCTGTATTGTGATTTGCGGCAATATAAAAGGTGTGTGGTGAATTAGGTGAAACGATTTGCACAAACAACAAACAGAACAAAAGTAGTTGTCCTCCTTTTCTTTTGCTTTTTCTTTTCTGTAAGTAGAAAAGAAAACAATCAACCGCAATGTAAAGATAGCAGGCCCCTTTATGGGAACAAAAGCACGAATTTCTTTGTCAGATAGTTCCTTCATGTATATCCTGATTTGATTTTGATAGGGCCTGATTAGTTGCTCCTGGATTCTCCATTACAGACAGGATATGTTCTTCATTAGTTTACCCTAAAGGCCCAACTAAGTTTCTTTTCTGCCCTCTGCTGGTTCATTGGATTCTAGTTTGATAACGACGGTGGTCGATGGCTATGTTGCATTATATGCGCCATTAAGGAAAGATTATTAGATACCCACGAAGAAAGGAAGATGGAGTAAAACGACAACAAAATTAGGATAGCGAGAAATTCCTGGCTCGATTCTACTGATGCGACGACTAAAGAAGCTTTAGATAGTATTTGATTTCCTAGTTGGAATATGCAAGTTAGCAAATTAACTAAAGATCGATATAGGGTTAGGATAGATATGTCCATTATTAGAGTCGGATAGTCAATCTCGAACATCATCCCCGGTAGTGAACAGACGTTTGGTGAACGAAAAGACTTATATGTTACAAATGGATCACATGGACTAGCCCATTCAAAATTGTATAATAATTAAGACTTAAATAATCTTAATATTGATGATGAGGTTCTTCTTTTTCGTTCAAGTTCAACCAATGGCTACATGGGACATTGTCTATTCACAATGATTACCAGAATGAAATCAAGGCACTAATAATTCAAAGAAGACATTTGAGAGTCTGGCTCTTTTATCAAAACCTAATTAGGGGTGACAGAACGAGGACTAGAAAGCTCAGTGCATCAAGTTCCAAATGATGAGCTGTTATGGCTTTTCAATTAATGAGCATATTTGGTAGACAATTATCTCATGATATGCGTTAGACGTACGAGAGGATCAATATGGGCTGCAAATTTCAACGCTAGCGTTGGTGGTTAACCCAATATGGACCATTATGGGTCAAAGCGGCCCATGGCCTCGGATATAAACGAAACCCACTTTCAGATTTCAAGCGAAACCAAACCCATAGTGGTTAGCCGAAACATGGGCCTATGGAGACAAGTTTAAGATGATCCATGTCCAAGGGATCAAGAGAAGTCTATAACATGGCCGAGTCTAGATCTCCTAATTCTATGAGACCAATATCTTGTTCTTCCTTAGAATCTCATCGGGTTTATTCTACAAATAAGATATATATATATATATGCATACTATATAACTCTAATCTAAAGGAGTAGACAACAGGTAAACCAATCGGTTGAGGACCACACAATAGGCATCCAATCTCCTGGTTCCTTTTTTTTTAGGACCACACTACTCTCTGACCACAAAAAAAAATGCTTCCTAAATCAACACTCATATTTAATATCTAAGTTGTACGTTGTTGTTCCTTTTTATGCCTAACCTTTTTGTTCTTTTAGGCGAATAAAGTTAAGGAGTTACAGTCGAAGATTTGTACTCTCTTATCAAGCATGACCGTAGTAGCACCCTACTTCTACTCGTGTAGATATCTAATGGAAGAAACTTAAATAGGTCTATGAACCCGAAAGATCCACGTACGTACACTTCTTTTTCAATTTTAGGTACAAATACATTTCAGACTCTCTAACTACCATTATGTTTACAATTTACACTTCAAACTACCCAATCCTACACATTGCACCATAAACTACCAATGAACTTACAATTTACACCCATGTTAAGATCTCATCATTAAAATAACTTAAAAATGTGTCATGTGTTATAATCCTAATGGTTTAATTGTAACATGAAGTTTAAAGTGTAAGGTCATTGATAGTTAATTGAGGTGCAAATTGCGAAGATAATCAATGACAGTTAGAAGGTACAGAGTGTATTCTCAATTCCTAAGGAGGTTTGACTGGTCAAACTATTGTTCCATCTCTCTCTTCGAGGATGGATGGTGTTGTTGTAGTCAAAGTCAAAGGATGCTCCTTTAGCAACTCCATCATGAGAAGGTGACAAAGCTTATAGGGTTTAGCAATGGCAGTATATTTTAAGTTGTTGTTCATGTTCCGTCTGATAAGCACACGTAGGATCACAATCGATCCACATGTGCCCTCTACGGAGTTGTTTGTTTTGTGTGTACAAAATGGGTTGCCTGCACTCACGGTCATGGAATACAGCTTCTGCAAATAAATCTATTACGGGGAAAAACACTCCAATTCACGACCTCAATTAATAATGTTATTAATGTCATACGATATTGAAGAAAGACCTTAGAAAAATGTACAAACCATAACTTGGAATTGGGAACCACGTGATGCCATTAAGACAAAAACCCCCGACCAAGTGATTAAATTAACTTAAACTTCGACTTCCAAAGAAGAGAGAGCAGATCATAGAGAAGCATTTGGAAGGGATCCAGTCAAATTATCAAAATTAAGATTGTGATAAGAAGTAGTAGTTTTGTTTTTAGCTAGTCTAGCACAAAGGAGATCTATGAGGGATGCCCTTTCTTCTGCTGATCATCATGCTCGCAGCCATATTGTCCTCGTGATCAGAAACCCTACTAACTGATCTTGCACACACATATAGCCCGCTTCTCTTCTTTCGGACGATCCGAGTACTGCACGCCACACTCATGTTCTCAGACCCCGAAGACGAGCTCAAGTGCTCGTCACAGTCGACGATCGATGAATGGGGTGTCTCATTAGTCGTCTCCTCGTCTCCCATGTTGTCTTGTGGGATCAAGAAGTCAGGACTTAGCTGTAAAGTGTTGCATGCCCTGAGGTAGGGAGAGAGGTCCTTGTAGTGTTTCAGCACAAAATCCACCTACATAATTCAACGATCTTTTTCGGTTCAAAACCATACAGGATCATCATGGGCATAATTCAATTCTATGGAACAAGTGAGTTGCATTCCAAAAGGGTTTTCGTTCTTATAGAGAATTGAGAATATTCCGTATTAATACTGATTGCTGTGATTATAACTTATATGCCTAATCTGTATATGTCTAAGTGATCTTTGAAATCCCTTCCGGATAACGTCAAGCATTGAAAGGTCAGAAATTATACGATAACTAAACCAACACAGATAATTACCTTGCAGCCGAGAGAGCAATGGATAAAGGGTTCTTGGAGGCTTCTGTCACAGGAAGTGCAATAGTTTCCGGACCCCTTGAATTGCCTGTTTTGAGGTCTCTTCTTGATGAACACCACTTTGGCGCTATTGATTGTGTAAGGCTAGTGGAGTTTCATCACAGTTTAGTAAATTTGACTTGAAAATTATACTTGAGAATATCACTTTAGAATTGTGTACTGACCTGAACATTTGAGCAGTCTATGAGCTTCTGGAGATCTTCGAGCCGGACAACATCATGGTATACATAACGACGAACCTGGAGAAGCCTATGGAAGCGATGTGATGGCAAGCAATGGGGGCAAATACTTGTACAACAATCCAAGCAGCAAATGTTTTTCTCATTCTTCTTTGCTGTTTCATGAAAGGAGCAACCAACAAAAAATTTTTGCGAGTACAGGGCTTCCAACCAGGCGGGCTTCCGAATTCCCTAAACATCATCACAACAAAATCCATAAGTACATATAAATGACCTGAAAATCTCTAAGAACTTGGCTAGAGAAAAAGAGAAAGAGAAGGAACACACCATGATCACATAAACAGTACTTCAACCCTCTGATCGGCCTGTTATCAAAGGAGTGGTACTGTAAAACAGAAGAGAGGAAGCGAGAGGGAATAGGGCATGGAGATAAGAGTACTTATGGAGGTTCACAAGAGAAGGAGGGTATATATTTATTCCTTGGAGAGCGACACAGCATTTTGTCAATAGGGTGCTTGTCATACGAGAGAGAGAGAGAGCAATAAATAAAGGAAGTAAGAAATGAGGGGAACGTGGGCGCTGTTCCCGTGTCTCCCATTGTCTCTAACCTTTTTAAATTATTCTCATGATCTCCTTGGCTAAAGAGCTCTAGTGCTAAACTAACTAAGTTCTCCTTGAAGGAGCTACCCTAAAACTTTGTTTACCATTACTTTCTTTGATCCTCACATCTTCATTAGTGAAATTGGTTGGAGCTAGCCAGTTGTAGTTGGACTTTCAAATTACGAAGAAAGGAAAAATATTTGCTCAAGTTACATGTTTGTTAACCTATGAGCCAAGTACTTACCCTGAAGAAGAGAAAAAAAGAAAAGCTTATAATATTCATCCATTGGCCGGTTTATGCAAGATCACTACATCTCCGGCCACTTGATGTCATTGACATTTTTGAGTTTAGGACTGGATCAGCTTCACGAGTTCGTATTCTACCACTTGCTTCTTCTTCTTCCTTTTTTATTTTTTTTTCAGGGTATGCTGCCACTTGCTTGTTAGGAAGAGGACCAAGTTAGCTAATAAAACACAACTTGAAGAAAAGGAGTCTCTAGCACTAAAAAGTTTCTTCTTTTCTCATAAAATAATTATTCTTTGCTAGATATTGTCTTTATGCACAATGCAGCTTACTCCTCTATACCAAACATCAATTGTCTCTGTGACTTCTGACTGAAGTAGCAGAGAAAGAAAAGGGGTTTATGAGATCGAAGAGCATGGTTAATTTGTAAGTATATATATACCTTAGAGGAAATGCAGATCATCTCCAACAAATATAGGAGTTTTCTGTAGCTAATTATGTGTGACTCCAATCATTTTAGCTCAGGAATAAGTCGAGATATGATAAATGAGTGATTTCATAGCTGGAATTGACAATAGATCAGAAGGCTAAATCAACTACTCTTGGAGTTGGGGGTTATTTGATCACTTCTAATCCTTTAGTTTTTGGGTCTTGGGGCAATTTTAGGGGGGGACCAAAGGAAGCAGCATCCATATAAACTTTTCAATTGATCCTCTTCTGCTATTAATGTTAATTGATACACGTCCAACTGATCATTGGCTTCTTTTATTTATTTCTCTTTCTCTAATTTGTTGTCGGCAAGAAATTTTTTATTCTCCGTCTGCTAGCTGAGTTCCTATTTGGCTGTGGAAAATGTGAGGGAGACAAGAAAGTTCAAATGAGAGGAAAGTTTTACACTTAAACTCTTACTTTTTCATGGACCAATATGGTTTCACCCATCGATCTGTGCCCATGATGTGCAGTAGTCCCACTATAATGCATAATGACTTATGAATTTCCATTTTGGGTTCGATTTTTATGATCCCTAACGTCCCAGCTCATATGTAGCTAGGTTGGGTCTCCCTAGAAACCACTCCCGCTTCATGCATGCCCTTTGTGGGGCTCGATCTTTATTTGGTCCAAAACCACCGGGATGCTGCGTAGTTTTGTGTTTTAAATGTCCTAGAAACAAACCTAGAATAATCATAATATATGTTCAAACTTCTTGTTCTTTTCTTTTCCTCAATTTTATCGGCAACCAAGCACAAAATATTCCATAAGATGATGACATATATATTCAACTTAACTAATTAAACTCCTATAATGTGCTATTTAAGAACCGTCTAAATGTATCAAATCCCTTGTATCTGGTCAGAATCACCAATGCTCAGCTTTGCCTAAACACTAACAGGATGATCTGATAAGAAAGCCACCACAAAGACATATACGAGGGAACCCGGTTTTTGGGGACTCAAACATGGCAACATCTACGACTAACCACTCCACTGAGGAGGAACTTCAGGCCATAATTAATAATAATACTGTGGTCTTGTCTCAAACATTTGACAGACAAAAACAACTCACTAAGCACTAGAAGCAAAATTAATGACCCAATTAAATTATGAGGGCTTTAGTGCTATTTTTGAGGAGGAACCTCGCTGTTTGAGCCAGCTCGATGCTCCAACTAAAATGAGTTAACGTTGGAGTTTGCAGTGTGTCGAAGATATTATCTTTGCATCATGATCAATTCCCCTTAATACCCCTCTTACTCTTCCATTCTATCATGCGCCTCTTCTTTCTGTTCATCTGTCATATAGCGTGCCTCAGAACAGCACACAAATCACACTACGTTTTACAGGAAATCAGGGAATAGTGTTTATCCTTCAATCTTCTGTATAAAGATCAATTAATCATCTTTCTAAGTGATCTACTGTTAATTAGCAGTAAGCTAGTTTTAATTGCGATTAAACAGGGGATTTGAAAGAAATAGGAAGATGATCAGTGGCAGCTGGTAGATAGAGAAGCTCTTATGCTTAAGAAATCATTGAATTAAGTACGTAAGGTGTTGATCCAATGACTCTTTCCATCCAATCCCTACAAAGTTCATGAATACTCTTCATTCTATGGCTGTACAAAATGAGTCCGAAACCGACTTTGACTCGAGCCCAACAAAAATTTTGGACTACATAGGCCTGGATGACCCGACTCCGACTAATCGACTGACTTACACTTAGTCAGAATCAAAGTTAGAGTCGGAGTTGGATATTGTCTTTCCGACTCCGACTAACATAACGTTTGCCAAACTAAAATTTTATCATCATTACAATTTTTCATTTACTTTTTTACCAACTTTTTCATTCTTTGTCTTTAACTTTTTACCAATTATTAAAATTTTAACATTACAAACAACATGTTACAGTCAATGAACACCCTTACTTCATTCAAGCACAATTGATTATTCAAATCTACGTACTCCCACCTATATGCTAAACGCAAATGCAATATATAATATTCCTTGTAAGAGAGAGTTTCGAACTTATGTAATAGCTGCCATAAGATCTATGACCCAAAAACAGATCAGGATTTCCTTCTTAGTGGAGGTGAATCAGATAGCAGGCAGGCAGCCCTCCTAGTCCTCGATCCATTTCTCTGTAATTTATTATTGATATATTAAATGTATATGAAAATACTAAATAACGAAGTTTCAATCATTTACTGCAAAAATCATGATTAATAGCCATGTACGTACGAGAATATCTTACAGATTTTAAAATATTATATTTCAATGTTTGAATAAGTACCTCCAACGTTCCAAACATTTATAGGTTTTGCTAATATAGAACAACTTTTTTTGTTCGGGTAAAAAGGAGAGTACTACTTAGATATTTATCCGATCAATAACGTGGAGAGCATAACTAGTTGTAAATAAATCAAGACCAACCTTTAAAGCAAATATTTAAACTTCTTATGCAAGAGACAAGTAAATTATAAATCTTGCATAACATGTTAGAATAGTGGATTATCAAGCTAAAACATGAGGAATAGCTAACTTTTAACTTCAAAACCATACTGAATTTGAGAGAAAGAGCTACAACATTCAACTTCGGAAGAGGTCAGCATGATGACTCCACAACAAAATTCAGGATCTGCATGGGGGCCTCCGCAAATTTCATCATTAGAGGGTAACTCATGTGAACAAAGGTGCAAACATGTTCGCGCACCACTTGGCTCGTTGGGCTACCTTTAAGATTAGTTTTGGAGGCCACCCCTATTTAAGCCTTGACAAAACTACCTTGGATGTACAAGAGATTTGATCCTTCTTAGGAGTAGTAACTAGGGACGATATGCCATCTTTTGTTAATCAGCGTCACGCTGTGTTTCTATGTATTTGGTTTTTCAATTAATGAAGTTATCAATATAAAAAAAGAGAGCAAACTTATCAATTTGTGTAATCTTTTTCAAAGAGATCTAGGCGACCTAAGTTATGCATGACCTGAGAAGAAGAATATTAAACTTTTGATACCCATTTGCAACATAGACAAATTAAGGTTCTCCAAGACAAGATTTGGAAACACAAAAAATAGCTTACAGAACCCTGCAATCTGAAAGCTAGAGTGGAATTAAACTTTTGGCTGATGGGGGAAGCCTCTAGATCACCAGCACCGACCAAATTGGGCAAGTAACAGTCAAATCCAATTGCTTACCGACATAAAAATCTCTCTCCAACATGAAGAGGAAAATAGCTAGCCACCCCCCACGTGCCATGAAAAGCAGCTGCAGAATTGTATTATTCAAAGGAAGAACCTCACGTGCAAGGGATCCAGGGGGCCAGACTTTAAAACTCAACCCTGATGTCCAAAAGACCTAAAGCCAATCCTGGTGTGTAGGGACTGACTAACCAAATATTCCTCATTCAAATCAAGTGAAGTTGTTGTCTTTTGCTTGGTGGTCAAAGGTCAGAGATCCAGACGTGCACAGAGAAGATGGGAGGGGGTTGGAAGAACAAACAGAGGGTGAGTCAGCGTGTGAGCCGCACGAGGGGATCTCTCTGCCTTTGCCGTGACATGTGTTGGAGAGCCTCAGACCCTCTTGAAGACTAATAAAAATCTACCTTTTTTGTTTAGAAAATGGTTGTCCTATTTTTTTAATTGGGTGGGGCATGTGTCCAAGAAAACAAAAAAGAGAAAAATGGATGGGCAACTTCGAGTACTATTATAATAGCATGCCCTTACTTTGAAGGGCTGTGTCACGTGGAGATCCTTTTCCCCAAGACCAAAGGCTGAGGGTAAGTGGGCTCTCCGTCACACATGAGCTCCAGTCTTTGACTACTGTAGTAATTGGAGAAATCCTCTCCAAAGAAAAGGAAGAAGAAAAAAGCAAACAGATTGAAGGCAGACTAGCTCACAGGGCTAATTATCATGCATAGATCATTTTAGAAAATCATGCTGTATTCTTGGCCATGACGGTGGTGGTTGTATTAGTACAATTCATTGCTGTCAAAAAAAAAAGAAAAGGAAAACAGATTATGATTTTCTTTTGTAGCCAATACAAGCATCAGTTGACAGTGCACAGATTATGTAGAAATCTTTAATCAAAGTGTATGACGAAAGATCCAATGTCATTTTCTTTTGGAAATAATGAATCTGACGGGGTTCCTTTTTTATCAGCTGATCAACAACAAAACGAACCCAATTTCCAATTCGATCATGGGATTACTTCATGGATCAGAAAGAGCATGATACCATGTTTTTGAACTCTGAGCGCCTCGGGTTCATCACTTTTTCACATCATAATTATTAATCAATACAATGTCCTATTAGAATGGCTATTTTTGGTCAGCAAACAGACCATTATGAACAATTATTTTGTCTAAATCTGACACTAAACTACTACACTTGTATCTAATATTAATGCTTTACATTTGCCCCAGTGTCATCACCTTTTCAGACCTGTTTATTTCAGGCATGTTATGCATTACATTATACAAAAAATCAGCTAAGGAACAACGCAAAGCCAGGTACAGAGAAATGATAGATCAAATCATGTTTAAGGCTTCCGAGCAGAAAACATGATGAAAGATTGCTGAACTTTGCTTGAGTAGTTTGTAAGACCACAAGATGTGCACAGGTCCTTGATCTCTTCCTCTGTCAAGTAGTTATAGTTCTGCTGAATCCTCTGCCCCAGGGACAAAAAAAAAAAAAGGAAAGAAAAGGAAATTCCTTAAGAGTCCTGTCTTGATAGCATACACGAGGAGCGATCTACACTACACAAAATAAAACCTGATCCTATGACTGCCCGAACAGCTGTGTCATAGATTCACCCATAGACAGACCCTTCCAGTGACGGTCATTAACTGAAGACCAGCAGTAGACCAAAAAGCTAACTTTTAGGTCATGTTGGCAATTATAAGGAGGATGAATGAGGTATGTTACTCCACAAGGCAACTCGATGAAAAGACAGCAGGTACACAGTCTCACAATTCTCCAAGGCGCAAACAACTTAGACGATTGAACATGGATCACAACTCTGAGATGAGTTGAGTTGCTTGTCGTAAGGAACTATGATGGACTCTTTAGAAACCAACAGCCCAAGCATGAGGAATTAGTTTTACGGGGTGGTATAGTGAGGTTCTAATTTACTCAAGTGAAATAGCTTTGCCCACAAACTCTTCACATATATGGACACATAAGCTAATCTAAATAAGATTATCACCATTGCAGCTCTTTATCTACTCATCAAATAATAAAACTAGCATAATATTTTCATGGTCTGGGTCAATTAGAAAGTTCAGCATGCAAATTCCAGAGGAAGATACTATATGCACACCCATAGGGTTTGTCTCCATGACAGATCAGATTAAGAAAGTGTTGAAAAATTTTACCCTGAAAGAGCGTAATATCGGGGGAGTAGATGAAGTGTATCGCAGGAATGTGGTTCCTACAAGGATTCCACCACTTCGTAATATGCGAGTGATTTCTGCAATCTGACAAGAAGCATTTGGAGTGTAGTCAGTTCAACAACTACCCTTAATATAGCGAGCTAGTTACCAATCTATTGAAAAGGAATAAAGAGAATATTCAGAATGTGATAACATGGTTTTCTGACAAGGTATCCAGGCTCTTTTAACTGTCTAGTAGTGTCCAGGCATAATCACCTCATGCCACACCTGCTAGGCAGTTACACAGAGTCCCTAGGGCTGCCACCAAAGGGTTGTGGCAGGATTCAAACTTGAGCAAGATTTCCTGAGCTGTTGTACATCCAATTTCAAATATTGAGCTACCCAGACCATCCCAATTCAAGATGGACGTGGAGTGTAACGTCAGTACAGGCTTAGAGATTGCGGAGGGCGTTGTGTTATTCTAGATAAGATCAATTCTATGGGTTATCTGAACCAAATCATTTTTGGATAATCTGAAGCCGTAGCCATTGACAAACTTTCAGAAGAAAATTCAAGGAAGAAAGAACACTTACAGCATTGGAAGGAGACGGCCAGCAATGCAATGCTGCACCAGCATGAACAGCGTCAATTGAACCTGATGCAAAGGGAAGCCTAGAAACATCTGCCCTTACAAGAGCAAGATTACTGCATTGTTAGATGAAGTGTTAATCAGGACAGCAATGGCTTTCTCATCCATATTATAGAAAGAAAAATTAAAAGATTGAATATCTAATCCTTTCACATCATATCAGCTATGACTTGATAGTGAATGAAAGATAAATTAAACTTACGAAGTCAAAAGAGTGCCATCACTCTCAATGAAATTGTAACACTGGCGAAGCATATTTTCGGAAAAATCAAGGGCAATCACTCCAGAATATGTTCCAGATTTGGCAAACTTTCTCGAAAACAAACCACTCCCACAGCTAACATCTACCAGAAGACCACCTTCAGCAGATTTAAAGTACTCCTGAGCCATTTGGAACTGCAGTTGATATAGAATGCCAAGTGACAAATAAATATCACGTGCATATGGACTTGGTAAAACAATGAGACACAGGGCTAGAAGTAGGTTAAGATTACTTCTATTCCATTAGAAGACAATACAAGTTATTAAATGATACAATATCTGTTCGAAGATCAGGAGACTCCGTAAACAAACATTAAATACAAGTTTCTTCCACTGCAGGCTCATTCTTTCAGAATCATCCCCAAGAGGTATTTAACAAATATTAACATATTGGGGCTTTTGAGACACACTAAGAGCAAAGAAAGGCATACCTCTTCATCAGGGCCTGGGAACCCACTTCGGTTAAAATTCTGACGCCAGCCTCTTTCATACAGGAATGAAACAATTGGACTCCTACATAGGTCCAAGCACCAAAGGTAAGACATATCCAGAACAACTAGCTATCTTAGGAAATCTCAAATCTAATGTCCAATGCATGGCCTAATGTTGGAATACACCCTATGATTTTCTCTTTCTTGGGGGTGCAGAAGGGGGGGGGGGGTAAGATACCTTTTGTTTAAAGGAAAATAAAATAAACACCTTAAGATTAATACATGTATCAGTTTTACAACCATCATAAGTCACTAAGTTTTGTATATGGCATTTTCTGGCGAGAAAATCCATTTAGGCATACCGGAATAGCTCAGTCCCAGTTGGTTTGACTTCGGTATAGTCCCTCGAACTAGCAGTAACAGTGAGATCTAGATAGATGTCTTTGCTAGAGTATGATTTATTGCATTTTCCACACTTGAAACCAGACCGGTAAATTGCTGGCCTGCAGGTTTCACGGTTATCAAGTCAAACATTCACACCAAAAAGAAAAATAAAATCCTAACCAGCTAAAAGAAACATCCAGAAAAATCAAGCAAAGAAGAAGTACCATGTATCAGGATGTATTCCAACTTACAAGTTAATACCTGGAGGGCCTTTTCTTATGAGTGGTTCATAACAAATCGGGCATGCAAACAAGTCAACGTTGGACTTTTGATTCTGCTGAGTGCCTAAATCCTGAAAAAACATACTTCTTTAATTCTGCATACTACAGAAAAAGGGATCCAGATGGTTAAAAAGATAAACGTTGAAGGTACTGCGCTCCTAATTGGTTCTTCAATTGTCACTCTTGGCAAAAAATTAAAAAAAAAAACCTGCATTACCAACTTTATAGATTACAAGGATTGATCTGCAAAACTTTGCACTGCAAAAGTTCCTGAGATCCGCAACCAGATGTCAGTCTTTCAAGGTCAATTACTAGATTCTTATCCTATACTGAAAATGTTAGGTCTATATGGACACATCTCTACAAAATGCACGACAAAACATCTCATTCATAATGCTGAGTCAATCCACGTCTCTATTTCCTAAGAAAACCCTCCTATTCCACATGTGCTTAACATCCAGATCATGAATAAGCACCAAGCAACAATGATGACATCTAGAGTGATATCAACAAGAGGCAAATTGCCCGCATCATCAAGCACCTTTCACTAATATTCTCAGATTCATTTCCAAAGGTGAATCTAAATATGCTAATTTTCTTAACAACCATATCTTCTACTTATGTAATGACCAAGGCGTGCGGTAATCAAATCTACATGATATCCTGAAAGAACTAGTTACAACCAGAGCTTCCTTTAGTAACTTATTATCCCATATTGACTAGTATACCACCAATATGACACTGAACATCGTACCATTGTCAGGATCAGGAGATGCATAGCCACATTTGTAATGATATCTCAAAAAGACAAGTCACAATAGAGCTCCCCACAACCCTTATATTGTTCACTTGGACCAAGTATAGTCCAATCTGGACCTTTACATATGCTTATACAACTTCTTCACAACCTAAATCGGAATACTACAATCCATCATCATTCAACACAAGAATCAGCACTTAGTGAAGCACACCATCTTTACACAGTTTACAGTCTCTAACATCTGTAAAAAGAAGGGTAATATGCTCATGAAGCGTGCCACAAATTCAAAGGTGAAGCTTGGGATAGAATACTTTATCTTTCAAATATCAAACCTCTACAGCTATTGACTCTTAAAGCTCCTACCTACATGCCCTCTCTTTCCCTCCCTTGTCCCTCGACACATAATATTTTCAGAAACAGTTCAGATATTCTACTGACTAGTTTTTCGAGCATTTAAACAGCTTGGAATGGGTATGGATGACCTTACAGCTCTTATGGCATAATTAGAATAAATTCTGCAAAAGTCTTTTCATTTGCTTGTGTTACAAGTAGGATATTACTAAATATCAAAGTAGCAGCACATCTCTCTTAGCAAAATGATACCATCTTTTTCTATGGGTCCTGTTATTAGGAGCGAAATTTGATAGTTCGACTCATTTATGTTGTATCCTCACTCCGACTATGGACACCCACTTTCTCTATGGTCAACGTGGGATTTTACCACCCAAGCTTTCGACAAAAAAAGAAAACATATTTGAACGATAGATCAATATCAGAAAAGGTAATCGCTATAAGACCTCTGAAAATCAGAAAATAACGAAATAAGTCCAAGGAGAAGAGGATGGAGGGATTGAGTCTTACCGGTTCTGGAGCAACAGCTGAGCTGGCACGAATGGTAGAAGAGGGGAAGCGGAGGCGGGGAGGGAATCGGGATTTATGAGGAAGGTATGAGCATTTCTGGAATGAAGGTTGGTGAAGAGAGTAGTGAAGGGACGAGGGGGAAGCTATGGCCATGAGGTCCAACTCTCTTTCTTTCTTTCTCCTCTTCTTCTCTGTCTTTCTGTCTGTTGTGCTCTTTGGTTGTTTAACGAACTGATTTTTCAGAAGACCGTTCGTTGTTTGGTGTCGTGGGACAACCAAGTGTACAAATGTAATCCCCAGATTCTCTCTTCTGATCCTATGGTAATTATATATATATATATATATTCTTCACATTTATCTCATGATAATATATATTCTTCACATTTATCTCAGGATAATACTAATGATGAAATACAAATTTGTAATTATCTTGAAGAACAATGCGATTGTAAACAAATATGTGTCTTAACTACTAGTGATCAATTATTACTTGATGCCATTACACAAATAACAGATCCAGACAAACAACAAACATATTTATTAAAAATGAAAGAAATGTCTTTAAATAATAATACAAATAATAATATTATACCTAATAATTATTATGATTTTAATAAAATATTAAATCTCTGTTCTAACAAAAACTAAACCTGTTAACATTCAAGATTTACAAAAAAGAAATACAAATATTAAAACAAGAAATAAAACAATTACAAAACACTCAAGCATAGAAATTGTTAAGACCAACATCTGTTTTAAGAATACATAACTAAAGATTGTGGCTTAAAATTACTTTTTACCCCGTTTTCTCTTTGGTCTTCTAGCTCAAGCAATAAAATAATTTTATCCATCCAAGTCTTCATTCTCATGGCTGAAGTCATTTTTATTTTTGCTTTCTCTTAGCAAAAAGAAGCATAACTGAGTTGCTTCCTTAGTTCTCGTAAGTTATATTCTATACAACATTCTAAATTACTGTAGTAGGTTATTAGAAAAAAAGCTTAAATGTTCAACAGGTTCCTGTGGTTTACCAAAAGGTCCCTGTACTTCAATTTGGATTGTACTGGTCCCTACGTTTTAGATGTTTTCCAATAACGTCCCTCCATTATTGTGGCCCCACCAATTTAACGTTTACTGTTGATGTGGTAAACGGAGGTCCACATCGTCACCAATCAGGTCATGCCACGTGGAAACCCATTTTCATAGAATTGCCTTGTATTCAGAGAGTTCTCAAATGCTTCGTAATGTTTCTCAAGATTAATATTCAGTAATTATTTTAATTTTATATGAACACGATAAATTAAAATGAAGCGGAAGCAAGATAAATCACCCAGTAGCCATACAAGAAGGTTCACATAGATGATCAAACTCCATGAATCCAGGTCTGATCATACTTTCCCGAGAGGCGAGAGAGGGAGATCATGAGAGGCTAGCTTGCTCAAGACTATTTGTATATGTTAATGTTATTGACAAATTCCGTTTCAAAATTTGAATTGTAATTTGAATTATTTAGATAAGAGTTTGTTTAAGTGTTTAAGACGTCTCCTAAAAAGATTATGATTGAAAAACGTTTAAATCACGAAGATAATGATGAAGAGTGTTCGAATTTTGAAGGAGAAGTTCAAATTCACGAAGTGTGATCCGTTCCTAAAATCTCTCAAGATTATCTCTGAAATATGACTTTGCCTGATCTTGGCTCAAGTAAAATAGGTGATTTTTTATACAGAGTCTTTCACCCTATCTTAGCTCGATCTCGGCTCGAGCGAAATCTTCTAGATTTGAATTTTCTTACCCTTCCCTATTTAAATCATGAGAAAAATGTCCAAACTCTTTACCCAAGTTATTTCATTATTTCTTGGCGTCTTATACTTGAGAGAGAAAACCCTTTGATACCTTTGTACCTAAAGTGTTTATATTTTCTGTCTCCTACATCAATCACTGAGCTTAAGGAGATTGACAGTCGGAGTTACCGGTGTTGAAGAACCAGGACGTTCTTGAAGAGATTTACAAGAAGAATCTCATAAGGCTGAGAGTTAACTACAAGGGAGCGGGTCTACGTTGGACTACATAGATTGTTACTTCGAGATAGTCAGAGTCAAGCAACTGGATGTTGCCCGCGTCTGAGTCACCAGCGTAAGGTTTATCTTCTAGTTAATTTTTGGTGGCTGCTAGTTAAGGTTTATCTTCTAGTTAATTTCTTGGCGTCTTATACTTGAGAGAGAAAACCCTTTGATACCTTTGTACCTAAAGTGTTTATATTTTCTGTCTCCTACATCAATCACTGAGCTTAAGGAGATTGACAGTCGGAGTTACCGGTGTTGAAGAACCAGGACGTTCTTGAAGAGATTTACAAGAAGAATCTCATAAGGCTGAGAGTTAACTACAAGGGAGCGGGTCTACGTTGGACTACATAGATTGTTACTTCGAGATAGTCAGAGTCAAGCAACTGGATGTTGCCCGCGTCTGAGTCACCAGCGTAAGGTTTATCTTCTAGTTAATTTTTGGTGGCTGCTAGCCCGGAGTGGTTTTTTCCTTTGATAAGATTTTTCACTTCGTCATCAAATCTCTTGTCTTGGTGTGTGATTGATTTATTATTTCTGATTGATATTTTTTTGATATTTAGTTTAATATTCCGCTGCATATTTGTTGATTGTTAAATACTTTTCACATCTAGATGAGACTCTTTTAGGACTTATTCTAAATTTGTCTATTCATAGAAAAAGAAAATACCAACACCTATTCACCCCCTTCTAGGTGTTAATAGGGTCTAAACCTTGTTTTTCAGTATATATATAGTAGGTCTTCATAGATATGGCATTGGATTTTACTCCACCAAAGAAAGAAACATTTCAGGTATTGCTACCCATAGTTTTGCATAGCTTCCCAAATGCATGAACATACAAATACACTACCTGTCAAGGGTAATCACGAGATAGTAGGTGCGGCAGTTGGGAGGTTTTGTTGGACGCTATTCATTTGGCAAGGTTCTGTAGCTTGTTGGGAAGATGGAGAGGGAGGCCGTAGACACCTGCTGCGGCAAGTGGGGCTTGAGGAGTGGGAGGACAACCACTCCTCGATGCACTGCGCGTGGAACCCATGCTTACACCTTACCAACACGCGAATGTCATCTCTCTCCGCAAACTCTGACAAGCAATGACACACTCGGCCTCCATCCCAGCCAACTTTATCCTGACCGAAAAGACCCTCGTCGGAGCTGCCACCAACAGATTATCACCCCCAATCTTTCTCTAGAGGTATGGGGTTGTTCAAACCACTAGAGATCCACAACGCGTGTTTCAATTAACGACATGGCAGGCTTGCGTGGTACGTGACATGACGCAGCTTAGGAGAGAGAAAATGAGTTTCCACGTGGCATGACCTGATTGGTGACGATGTGAACTT
This sequence comes from Myrica gale, assembly GCA_963930655.1. Lineage (NCBI taxonomy): Eukaryota > Viridiplantae > Streptophyta > Magnoliopsida > Fagales > Myricaceae > Myrica > Myrica gale. Next base: position 23,889,547 of record OZ005616.1, on the reverse strand, counting down.
CCGTTTGTCACATCAACAGAAAACGTTAAATTAGTAAGACCGCACTAAAGGAGGGACGTTTTTGGGAAACGTCTAAGGTGATGTTCGTTTTGAGAAAAAATGTAGGATTTTAGAGAAGTTGTGAATTTTTATGTTGAATAGTGTTTTATTGGTGTTTGTGTAAAGTGGAGAGAGAAATGATTTGATGTAATTGTTTAATAAAAAGTATTGAAGTTATGTGAAAAAGTATAGAGAGAGAAAATTTATGTTGAATAAAAAATTAAAAAGTTGTTGGAGATTGTGTAAAATGTATTGATTTTTGTGTTTGAATTCTGAATATGTTCGGTGGTAGAATTGTGAATATACTTAGAATCCTGAAAAAACGGTGAAAACGAACATACCCTAAAGCTTAGGGACTAGTACAATCCAAATTGAGGCACACATACCTTTCTCGGAAAATGGTAAACTACAAGGATCTGCTGAGCATATAAGCCTAGAAAAAAATTGACTGAGTAATTATATTTTTTTCTGCTTTTAGTTATGGAAGATAGAAAATTCGGTTAACCCTGCTACACGATATACACAACGGAGTACCAAAAAGCATCAAAATCGTAACTCTAAATGGCTTTTCTTACTCCGCATTTTCTCAGCAACCAAACAAATTAAGAACAGAACTCTGAAAAAAACCATGAAACCCAGTTCAGTGAATTTATGTAAAATGAAGATTACGAGGAGAGCTTCTTCGTACTTTAAATAGTATTACTTATACAGCAAGAAATACAGATTCGCAGAACTTTCAAATCATAAAAAGGGCAGGGTCAAAACAATAGGATTATTCTTTGCAGTGAAGGAAAAGTTTCTCGGTGAAGGGGAGGTGAAGCCGTGAAGGTCGTGTGATTTGGGGGTAAAATTGTTTTAGGGCATTCGTGCAATCTGTCGACAAGATGGGTTCCTAATCTTGCAGACAAGCTTGTTCATGTTGTAGTACTGAGACTTGTGAGTTGTGGGGTACTCTATGTACCCATGACCCATGTTGATACCGCATGCCCTGCTTAAACCAGGGTTTTTTCTAGCATGTGGAACGTGCATAAGATATATAGTACCAATGCTTTTCGCACATGATATTAGTTTTGTTTTGAAGTCAAAGGAAAGGAAGACTGGTTGGCTTCCTTCTATACACTTATGCTTCCGCACATGGATAGGAGAAAAAATGCCGCTTCCTTTTCATGCTCGACAATTTCTTTCCTAATTTTGTCGTGAATAACAATAGCCCGTAGTCAGTACAGCTTCTTATTGTTGTGCGTAGCATTAAAATGGAAACCAAGAAGCCAAAAAGTGAAAAGCTAGCAAGCTAAGAATAACGGTATAGGTGGACTACTTTCTTTTCACCCATGGGAGCTCTAATTTGCGGGAATGGCTCTGTAGGCGTCTGATCTTTTTGTTCGTCACTTGGGCTTATGTGCTGTAAATGCCCTCAAACTATGCTGCTAGTAGAGAGTAACAATTAGAAAGTCATGACCTATTCGATTAAAATACCTACATCGCATGCATTTGAGAATTGAGATGCGTGGTATCGAATGAAGAGATCCATTGAATTGGGTCTCTTAGGCTGCACTATTGGACCAAAGTTTCAATAAGCAATTCCTCATGTCTACTGTTTAACAAAAAAAAATCCTCATGTCTGCTTTATTGAGATAAGCTCACCAGAGGAATTGCGTTTTTGTGAAAAGTCTGTCACTTTCTTGCCAAATACCCACTTTACCGCATAGAAGGTTGAAAAGTCTGTCATAATGCAAAATCCACAATTCATAACTTAAAAACATAGGTTAGAGCTCAGAATGCATCAAGATTTAGGCTTATCGGCCCTGTAGATATTCCCCAATCACTTTGTATTGTTCTTCTTCCAAGTAGTACTCATTGAAAGGCACCTATAAAGCCCACCAATATTCTGGAAACCTAAGAAAAGAATGAAACCAAACTTCTTTTGTAAGAAGTATACTGCTTTCCCAATTCCCAGAATACAATAACAAGTTCGTAGAGTTAGAGAAACATATTTTGAAAAGAAACAGAGCAAGCTTGCTTTTAAAACATGAAATTGTCGTCCTCATACAGATAGACATAAAAGAAGAAAATTACAACGATAGAGGCTGAGATTCATTGAGCAAAAGTGTGTATTAACTTTCAGACGAGTTAGTCCTCTTCATCGTGCGTTTGCTGGTAATACCTGCATAATCAGCTGGTCCATATGGTTTAAAATACTCTGCAAATATTCCCTTCTTTCTTTTATGCTTACATCCCATGTCTTTGCACAATTGATCATTATACCAAATGGTAATGCTCGCAATGCATGATCTCTGCAAATACCTCCCGGCATATTGCTTCATGCTGTTTTCCCACACTACTACATCCTTTTCCATCTCCTTTATACTAGGCAATGCAACGTTCCCATCAAGGAAATGTGCCAACCATTGAGATCTGACTTCGGACCCAAACAAATTGGAGAGACCCTCTGCATATCCTATTACTGCTAGTTGTGGAATCCGAGGGTGAACAATTTGTCTGCAGTTTTTATTAAAGCAAGAATGTTATAAAACGAATCAATTCTTCACAAAGCTGCATAGTCCAAACTTCAAACAACATAAGTATAACTGGAACTGAAATATGTAATAAGCTGACAGACCTGTAGAGAGGAACCATTGAGTTTGGTGATCCAGAAATGTATTTTTGATACACTTCAGATTTGAACATGCTCTGAAGCTTCCGATCACCGTTGTATCCTGTGGCTAGAATTACAAGATCTGTTTTTAGCGGCCGATGTTCTCCGTTAATCACCAGACCTTCTTTACAGAAGCTGAAGCTTTGTGATTTCTTTAAGATGATACTTCCTTCTTCCACTTGGTCATAAAAATTTTCGGGCAGCATTTTAATCTGACACGAAGAGACTTCTTGAAAAAAGCTACTTTTCGGTATCACGCCGTATTTCTTCAAAGGAAGTTTCCATTTAAGGTAGCTTTCAGCAAATTTTGAGATCCCCCATCTCTGAAAACACAAGTTACAAAACCTTCAGCATCAAAACATAAAATAGTTGAGCAAACATATAGCTGCAAAGAAGAGAAAAAGCATACCAAGGGTGAAAGGATGGTTGCCAAAAACTTGAGTATGAATGTTTCACCAGGCTTGTGGACCAAAAGCTCTGAAAAGCGGTTAAAGTACAAGAAGCCAAGGCTTACTCCCCAGAAAGAAGCACTGGGGAGAAACCAATGGGCAGTCCTCTGAATCATTGTGCAAGGGTATTCAACCCCTACATTAAAGAAGGTTAGCAATGCAGGCCAATATGAAAAAGGACATGGTGAGAAGCATTGGCAGATTCTCAATTATATCAGATAAGCTTTATGTGAAAACAAAGTTATGCTCCAGACATAACACTAGCCCTAGATCAGCAACCAAGTTGAAGAAGAACAAGCCAAAACATAACACACTCCAAAAATAAAGCACGAATTTCGAATATGATACATAAGGACTAAAAGGAATGAGTGGGTACAACTTCAGGATTGATCACGAATTCTAGGATGAATGAATGTCTAAATGAGAACACATTTGAACACTGTAAATTAATTGAACAAGTGTTAATTCTTGAGTTCCCAGGAATACACTTTAGAGATAAACAATCATTTTGAACTTGACACTCTGAGAATATAGAATCAACACATCTTTAGTAACTTTGGGCTAGTATCCCAAGGATAAGTTTAATGAAAACACATTAACTAGGAAGCTGTTATATATAGCCTCTAACTACTAAGCCAAAAAAAATGCCTCTAGCTGGTGTCCTTCTATAAGGTTTGCTTACCATTTGCATTTGCACATTCTGCTGCAATGTCCACTGCAGATTTCTGTGAACCAACAATTGCAATTCTTTTTCGTCTGATCAATTCTGCGGCACTGGCATTGTCCATAGAAGAGTAGTCCATAGAATGGATCACCTTACCACTGAACACTTCTGGGCCTTGATTTGGGGCAAACTCGGGTATATTTGGGACGCCACTGAATCTTCCAATACAGAGAACCACAAACTCCACTTGGTGCACCTGGACAAGAAAAATATAAGCCGGGTTTATATGTGTTGAAGAATGAAATCTTTTTCACCGTTTGGTTAGTGATTGTTTCTACTGAAGCTAGAACTAGGCCATGATTATTTCTGGATTGGGTTTGTTATTGAATATGACCTCAGAGGATGCTATTAGTGTCAAACTGGGTCATATGCATAAAGATCGAATCATAGACATATATATATATAGTTTGCTTATTTTTTTCAAGAAAGCGAATTTTGTGGAACTTGATGCTAATGGTTTCCTCGCACTGCACGGTTGTTGGATGTGTTAGCGAGACAACTAGTTTGCTTATGGCTGGATAAAGATGGCTCCTACTTATTAAGGATATCCAATTATTTGAAATCTAATAGGTTTAGGGACGTAGGGGCAAAGTGGTATTTGCCTTCGTCTTGGGTTTTCATATAAATAGTATATGATGCGACCCTAACTTATTGTGATAGTAAAATCTTTGGCCGCTTTCTCCTGTAGGCGTGGGCATATTGTCATACGTTAAATTACTGTCTCAATTTTCTTGCTCTCTCTCTCTCTTCGATTTCTTTCTATTGTTCATGATAGGTGTGCACGGTAACAACTAGTATCAGAGCGCCAGGTTCAGTAATGACGGTAAATACTTCGATTGCTAAATTCAATGCGATGAAGTTCAACAAAACTGGAAGTTTCTACAAGGGATGGTAAAGGCTCTACACAAAAAGAAGCCAAATGAAATGTCAGAGACAGAGTTGAAGGAGCTTGAGGCCAAACCGGTGGCTATTATTCGGCTTTGTTTGGAGGATGATGTGATTTATCTCATCATAGACGAAGAATCTCCGGCGACAATTTGGTTGAAACTGGAAAGTCGGTACATGTCGAAGTCATTGACAAACAAGCTCTATCTTAAGCAGAGATTGTATGGTCTTAAGATGGTGGATGGCTCAGATCTAAGCCAACACATCAACGTATTTAATCAGATTGTTAGCGATCTGAAAAAAGGTTGATTTGAATTTTGAATTTCCAGACAAGGAATTGATGCTATTGAATTCTCTCCCAGCTTCTGCTACCTATGAGAATTTCGTTACGACTCTAACATGGAGGAAGAATTCCCTGGAGGGAGCCCTGTTAGCATTTCGTAAGAGGAAAAAAGCCAGTGATGAGTGTTCTCAAGGGAAGGCTAATTGTGAAGGGTAACCAAGAGCGTGGAAGAAGAAAAACGAAGGGCATCAATTGTTTTAAGTCCGGGAAGAAAGGGCATATAAAACGGGATTGTCCAAAATGGAAAAAGAACCAGGATGATGACAATAAAGGCTTTTTAAAATCTGTGAATGTAGCGGGGAAAGACTCAGACGACATGGATGGTGACATGATTTTTGTTTTACCTCTCATTGATTCTTGGATTCTTGACTCAGCATGTTCATTTCACGTAAAGCGTAACCGAGGTTGGTTTGACACTTACAGGTCAATAAATTATAGTATTGTAACAATGGATAACTGTGCACCTTGTAAAATTATTGGCATAGAAAATATCATAATTAAGATGTTTGATGGTGTGGTTAGAACATTATGTGATGTTAGACATGTTCGAGATGTAGAAAAGAATCTGATTTCATTAGGTATTTTAGACTCCAACGTTTTTTGTTATAAGTTTGAATGTGGAGTAATGAAGATGACTAGGGGTGTGATGGTAATGATGAAAAGACAGAAAAATTCAAAAAATATCTACAAGTTGTTATGTAGTACAGTTGTAAGAGGAGTTGCTTCAGTGGTAATGAGTACAAAGATTCAAAGTTCATGGAGTTGTTTCAGAAGATTAAGTGTTTGAGGACAGATAATGGTAATGAGTACAAGGATGTAAAATTCATGGAGTTTTGTGAGCAACATGAGATAAAGAGAAAATTCACGGTACGCAAGACACCACAACAAAATGGTGTGGTGAAAAGTATGAACAGGTCTATTGTAGAGAGAGGTGGTGTCTCAGATTGAATGCTGGACTTGCAAAGAACATCTGGGCAGATACACTGAGTATGACATGTTTCTTGATTAATAGGTCCCCGACAGTAGCACTGAATGGTAAGGTTGTAGAGGAGGTGTGGACTGGTAATGAGGTAGATTACTTAGGGTTGAGAGTTTTGGTTGTCAAACCTATATGCACATTCTTAGTGGAGGTCAAAATTCTTTGATTTTCTCCTAAGGGGTTATATTCACCAAGGTAGAGATATTGGAATAAAGATGGCCTATTGTTTAGGATATCCAAATATTTGAGATCTAATAGATTTAAGGATGCAAGGGCAAAGTGGTCTTTTCCTAGGTCTAGGGTTTTTATATAAATAGTTTATGATGTAATCCTAACTTATTGTGATAGTAAAATCTTTAGTCGCTCTTTCCTGTGGACACGTAGGCAGGGGCGGACCTAGGCCCGGGCGAACCTGGGCGGCCACCCGGGGTCCGCCCCTGAAAAAAAAAATTTCATAAAATTTCCAATTTGATCTCCGTTGCCTTCGCTTAGCCTCGCCCGGGGTCCGCCCCTGAAAAAATTTGACACTGATTTGGTGTTTGCACACAATACAGCAGCATTTAAGCAAAATAAATGCAATCATGATGCCCTTGTTTGACAATGTCTCTGACATACTTGCTCACACAAGGAAACTGATCAATTACACCTATAGAATCAATTGCTCGGACGCTGTCCTGTGATGATTTTTGTGCAGAGACAGCCACCCGACATACAGTAAAACCTTCAGTTTACCCAGGCACTGGGGAGGATGAACAAGAGTGGTTATGGGTCAGACAAGTGCCCAATGGGAAGGCTCTGTAATGGGGCTAAGGGCAGGCTCTTTGAGGCATCACCTATGCTGGTGGACTGGGTGTGGACCCAGATGCACAAATGGATTTCTAACGAGGGGAGGTGTGTTTTGGAGGATGGTGGGGACAACAACAACCTGGTGGTGGAGAGGCTGGTAAAAGAGGTTGTGGGAAGAGGGTGGGATGAGCTTTTGAGATTGGAAATAGATAATTTAGGAAAGGAAATAGAGGGGAAGTTGCTGGAAGAGCTTGTGCAAGAGGTTGTGGTTGATTTGACAGGTAGGCTGTGAAGAGGCTTTGCATTCTTTTCTTTTTTTTTTCTTTTTTGTCATAATATTGTAACACTATTATTTGGGTATTTGACTTTCAACAATGATGGCCCTACTCCCCCAATCTGTTTCATATTGCAAATATTTAAAGTAGTGTGAAATTTGTTTATTTCAATTGTCGGATTACATCTGTATAGCGGTGTCAGCGACTGTTGGAGCTTCCTTTCTTTAATGGTAGTATACTTTTGAGGATTGAGAACCTAGAGCTCGTTTTTTGGTTTTTTCTCTTTTCCTCGTTTCCCACCATGATGTGGCATTACCTACCATGCTACCCTACCCTGCTCATGATCAGCATGCGATGAACACTAAGGGGATAAAGAATGGTATCCCTACATTTACCATATCTTAATGGTTGAAGCTATGCAGAGAGGGAATACGATCCTCGGCTAAAATTTCTCAACACTGCTGACATTTGATGCCATGGTTTGAGCCAGTTGCTTGTTGCCTTGCCTCGTCAAATTTCCTGAAAGCTGATTGAGAAGCTAATGAAATTTAGCAGCCTCGAAAAACAATCAGACTTGCCATCTCCTCTTCTGATGAAAAAGAAACAGAAGGAATGGATAAGACCAGCAACTTCTGAGGATGTTTCTTTCTTCTCCCCACACATGGAGTGAGTGTCCATGCTAAAACCAAAATGTGGTCCAAAACAATGAAGGATAGATAACCTGATTTCAGTTTGATGACAAAGGGTTTGATTATTTAGAAAACTTCCCAAATAATACATGACCTTAATTGGCTTTATTGTTTATTGCTGAAAAGCCGTAGCTCTATGTCCTTTATCCCTTAGCTTGTGTTGGTTTTGATAGACTTACATTTGTGATGTTTGAACTTGCTACTAAAACCGACACCATGAGGATCTGAGAGATTTTGGAGCATCAGTGTCTAGGTATTTGTAGTTCTAGAGATTAATAATTGTGCATAGAGTAGTTGGAGTATGGACTTCCCGTGTGGGCAATCGAGAATAAATAGACCCATAACAAAAAAGCCCTTTAATGATGAAATCATAAGGAAGGACAAAATATTTGAAAGGACAAAATAATAATTGAATTCTTCCCAACTTAAGTGTAGCCCTTTAATAATTGAATTTTTCAAATTTTCCATGTCTCTTAGCTAGATCCGTCTGAACCTGATGCACAAAAGTCGAGTGCAATATAATTTTTTCCTTAATTACTAAAAAAATAAAAATAAAAATTGCCACATATCTCGATACAATGATGGAGTAGTTTCTGACAAAAGAAGAGAGACGGGTTTTTCTGCCATGAGCTCAGCATCTTTTTTTTTCCTCGATTCCGAGAATGTATTCACGTGCTGGAATGAAATATCGTGTAATTGATAGACTTAATGTAATAGATACAAGATATCAGAAATTGTTAACTTATTGTTCTCTATGTGGATTTGTGTAGTGAAGATCAAAATCCATTGCTGGAAGCACATTTGAACTTTGCCAATATACTTGTTTATTTGCTGGAAGGACATTCGGTAGGTAATCTCCTTTCTTTAAAACTTTTTTTCATTTCTTGCTTAACTCTAGTTTGGATTGTGATGGAAACTAGAGGAAGAGATTCTATTTGTGTAGTAGTTTTTAGGTTGGATTGTGATGTTGTTGAGCCTAGGACAACCTTAGTTGAGCCCAATCTTGTTTGCTATTATTCTTAATTGTTCAAATATTGATATTTGGTGCCATCACTATTTTATTATTGAAATATCTTGTTTGTCATGGAATTTTAACATTGAATTAGTATGAAAAATTTTTTTTAGTCATTTTGCTTTAAAAGTTCGCCTGGGTTGGTTTTCATTCCTGGTTCCGCCACTGCACGTAGGCATGATATTATTAAACCACGTTAAATCTATGTCTTAATTTTCTTACTCTCTCTCTTCGATCTCCGTTTATTGTTCATCATTAGTGTGGACGGTAACAACACTTGTGTTCTAAAGTTCCAAGATGAACTACTTTCTAGTATATATGCCTTTCCTGGTATATACCTGAGTCTAAATACAAAATCTGTACAAAAGTAAATTACCTCTGTGGAGCAACATTTGGAGTCTTGTACAATAATTTGCCATTTCCCTCTAGAGCCAAAAGGTTTGCCGGTGCCTCCCCATAGATCCCATGACTCCATCTCTCCATACGGCTCTCCAACATAGTCTATACTCACGACTCTGGAGCTGAATTCTATGTACGGAATGATGCCAAAGTGTTGAGCATAGGATTCAAGATACTCCAGGACCTGATTGTGACGAGGAAACACTTCTTCTACTGAAGAGGGCCAAGGGAAATCTGAAAATTGGAAACTTTCCTTGGCATTTTGGAGCTTGGTGGACTGTATGGTATGATTCCACAATCCTCCTACACTCTCTGTGGCTTCAAAAACAATTGGATCAAAGCCCTTCTCCAATATGTACTTGCAAGCAAGAAGGCCGCTCATTCCTGCCCCAATGATAGCCACCCTTTTCTCCATTATGCATTAACTGTATTGTCAAGAAAATCTCCAAAGAAATCCTGGCTATGGCTTTCAAGGATACCAAACCAGTTTTACGTAGGGAATACAAGAAGCACACGAGGAAAGATTCAAAGATACAATACAACTGGTGATTCAGCTTGCTTGCGATGCATTCTCGGAGATTGTGTTCATATATAGTTCTTACATTTCGAATTCTTTATCATGTATACTCACATCCTAATTTATTTAATACCTTTCACCAAACCTATCCATACCATGAGCTGCTTAAATTTTCAATCTTATCAGCTTGGTGGACGGCAGAATTCTTCCATTACATTATAATCAATTTGGACGAGGTTGATTTGGATCGTTGATTAAAAAAACAATGGACGAGGTTGACAAAACTTGTTTTTCGAAATTCTCGCACATGCCAACATGGCAATATGTTCTGGTCATGCACATCAACAGAGCACATTTTAAGAGGGATTTGCGATCGAGCACACATCACCCTTATATATATATATCGTATTTAATACCATTTTTTTTGGTAAGTTAGCAAGTCTTTGTTTATATATATCGTATTTACTACTTTTTTTTTTGGTAATTTAAGTTAGCAAGTCTTTGTTTATACTATTTACTACCATTTTTTTTTTGTTTTTGGCGTATGTTAGCAAGTATTTGTTTATATATATCGTATTTACTACCATTTTTTTTTGTATGTTAGTAAGTCTTTGTTTATATATCTCATATTTACTACCATTTTTTTTTGGTAAGTTAGCAACACTACAAAAAAACAGGTCTATAGCGGCGGTCAACAAAAACGCCGCTAAATGGTGTTTTTTGCGGCGTTTTTCAAAAAACGCTGCGAAAGGGGTCTATAGCGGCGATCTTTTTAGCGGCGGTTAGTAGACCCTCTTTCGCAGCGTTTTTTTTGCAAAACGCCTCTAAAGGTACTATCTGTAGCAGCAGTCGTTTAGCGGCTATAGACCCCCCTGTAGCAGCGTTTGGCAACCAAACGCTGCTAAAAGTGATACCTATAGCGGCGGTCACCGACCACCGCTATAGACCCCTCATTTAGCAGTGGTTTTTCAAAACGCTGCTAGAAATGAGGTATCTACAGCGGTGATGTAGAGTTCACCTTTAGCAGCGGTTTTTGAAAAAATCGCTGCTATAGGTATAATTTGAAAAAAAAAATTAGAAAATCGAAATTTTTTTTATTTAATGTTGATAATTATTTTATAGACTATTTTATTTCTTTTAATACATAATTTTATTTTGTCATGTGTTTAAAAAACATTTTAGGAGACCTACATAATAAAATATAGAATTAAAAGGAGTTTAATGGAAATTGAAGTTGTTATATGAAATTAGAAATAATGTTATGAAATTTATATCTATGATTGTTATGGTAATTTATTTTTATTGATTAAATCTAAGTTGTTTAGACATCTATTATCATATGCTTATAATGAGCATATATATTTATAATAATGAGTAATATAATAATATTTAATTATGACATATTATTTAATTTAAAAAAAGAGATATTATCAGATTAATTAGCTTATACAATTAAAGTAGATAACTTTATATCTGATCATAGTTGTTATGGTAGTTTATATTTTAAAATTATAAATATGATATATTATTACTATCAACTTGTTTTAATTAAAATCATTACACTAGGGGGATGTTTGAGGGTGAAAATTTTGGGTATTGGAGTTTGGGAAATATTATAAAGTAAAGAAATGTTATGGGGTTGGTGAAAAAGTGAAGAGAGAAAAGATTTTTAATAAATATTATAATAATAAAAAATCATGTGAAGAATTTTTTAATATTAAACCCAAATATTTGGCCCCAATTATTTGGGGCTCAAACATGCCCTAGTTATAAAAAAATATTAAATAATATGCTATGTATTTAATACTAAATATAAATATTTTCAAATATTATTATAATTTACAATTGATTTTAATTTACTAAAATTATATAACTATAAAATATATAATTATTATTAAAAAAACTACAAATAAAAAATAAAACTTTGAAGTGAAACGCTGCTGTTCCCCACCTCCCCCTCCCCCTTTCTTAAAAACTCCTCCGCGCGTCCTAAACCACGAAAATTCCCCTCCCCGCGCGCGCCCTTGCGCGAAATTCCTTTGAGCGCACGATTCCTTAGCTGTGCCTGTTTGGTACCGAGCTCTTTGATGGCCTTTCTTTATCCTTTCACGCTAAAAGGTAGTGAGTGGAGTCGGGCACAAAGCGATCCTCAGCAGCCGAAAGAAGCTTTGTTCGATCTCCTGTTTAAGTGGTGACTCACCTGCAACATAAGTTTCTCTTCTCGGCTCTTTCTTATGCTTTGAGTTTACTTTTATCTGATTCTCAGAGCTATTACTGCTGCTACTGCTACTACTCACTACCAACCACAATCATATACCAGATTTGTGCATATTGTTGTTTGAACTCGGGTCTCTGTAACTCTTTTAGAGCAGAAGAAGCTAACTTTGTGCTCTTTGTTCTCCGTGCGTGTTGTAATTGGAGTGGCGCTGTGTGAATTATTCTTTGTTAGGGTTGGGTTGGGACTTGAGCCTTTTTTTTACAGGGGTTTTTGTTTAGAGGCCGAATGCTGTGTTGCATAAAGCCTATCATTATCAGAGCTTTACGAGACTTGCTAAATTGCGTGATGAATGTTTGATGACAATTATTATGCAAATATAACTTCTAGATATTGGGTGGTTAAAAAGTATACTACGGAAGGAATTAGAGAATATTGATGGAATTAGAAAATATTGATGACTAGACTTTATTGTCTGGCAGTTGATTCCATTTTATTCCTGGGCCGCCGGAGAGACTCCGCTCAGGGGTGGGGTGGGGTGGGGGGAGGGAGTAGGTAAGGTTCTCAGTAAGCTACACTGAGTCCTCTAGTGGGATATAATCTTTTGACCTTTATGAAACTGACTATGAGCCTCTTACTCAGTCACTGGAGAAGAAAATGCTTCCCATGTTCTTTTTAATGTTATTTGATTACATATGGCATTCATCCCTCATAACAAGTGAAATTACAAATAACCTTCTTGTGGCTTGGGCCCTTTTTTCTTTGTTTCGACTTTTAGCAACCAATGAGAAATTCCTTGTGGATTGGACTAAGATGCCAATGCCCTTTTCTTTTTTTGCCTAAATTGAAATCAAGCTTGCACACGAGTTAATAATGTGCACTTATATATGTGATCGACAGCATAAATCTTGTATGAATCATGTCTATTTTTATTTTTTCTTTTGCAGGAGAACTGTGTGCATTGTAGTCCAAACCACGTGAAGGTTTTAGTGATGTTTTAAACCATCAGGGATTTGTTTTAGGAGTATTGTGATTTTGCTCTATTGTGCCCGGCTTGGATTTTATCACGTATTTTGTAGCAAAGAACTGTGTCTGTGCAATTGTGCTTGCACTTTATTATGGTTTACAGACGGTTTATCTTGGGCATCTTTAATTACTTCTGAAAGTCCTTACTGCATAGTTAATCTAGAGGATCCAATTAGAGGATTAAACTGGGCTTGACTGACCTTTAATGTGTAATCCATAGATCTGGAGATTCTGTTATTTGATTAGGCATCTGTAGCTACATGATGATACTTTTATTGTTTCACTTAATGCCCTTTCCACCATCATATTTTTTATTCCAAATAAGGAAGATTTTTACATGATGTGATCAATCTGATGGGTTTTGAAAAAGGTTGGCATAAAACACCGAAGGCCAAGTAGTATAAATACAAGCAAAATGATTTGCAATCCGTGCTATGTCATCGGAGCCGCAACATGTGTATTGATATGAAGCATGGTTGAATTAAGGGCTGTGAAATAAATGAATGTTTTTGCTGTAATTGTCCCCTTAGTTGGTCATTACCACCATCGTGATATAGGAGTACCTAATATTTTTTGCACAAGTCGTACCTACTAACGCTAATTTGGGCAAAAAGAAATAAAGGATGTGTCATGCAAGTATTTCAGCGTCATGCGAGGCTATGCTCATGCAGTCTCAGTGTTTATACTCACTGAATTTATTGTAGTTATTTTTGAGTCTGATCATTGCTAAGATATTTGCATGTGCTTTTAGTCAAGGTCATATCATCCAGTCATCTATCTTGTGTCTATGCACTTAAGGGCTCGTGTAACTATTTTTTCTTCAGCTCAACATCTGTGCATGCATCCATTTTTAGCTAAGAGGCATTTCAGCAGCATTTTCGTTTATATGGGCTCTCTCATACTTTTCTTCCTATGTATTACTGACAAATGCAATTTGTGCATCAGGTTCTATCATATGCAGCCTTGAGTATCAGTTGTATATAGGCGATCATCTTGGCTCGTCTATACTTTTTTATTGGCTCTCTTCCGTGTGGGATATAGAGTGAAGGTAATTTCTGAGCCCTTGTATAAATGTTTTCCTTGTAAATTTCGTTGTGATGAGTTTCACTTCTAACACTTCGCAATGCTTCTTGTGATGAACCTGCAAAGCTTTTTGAATTGGGAGGTATCCTGCACACAATGCCTCACTACTTTTTGTTAGACAGAAACTAACATTTGTTTTTGGTGTTTGACAGAAGGGAAGTCTGTGCAAGAAATGGTGAATGAAGCTCTTCGACATGTCCCCAATAATGATGGTGATGATTCTTGAAAGATTTAATTTTCTGAGATTCTTGGCCATATGATTTCGTGAATTGTTGTGTGTGCTATTGTTTCTGTTGTCATTGCAGTTTGCTAACTTGATTTTATATGAGGTTATATGAGGATGAAGTTGATCTTGGATAGTTTGCCTTTTGAAGACATTGGAGGACTGGTGGACCTCTCAATTGATCTTGACAAGTTACAAGGGAGATGAAAGTTAATATATAGCAGTGCATTCTAATCTCGTACTCTTAGTTTATATAAGAAAGTTGTTACTTTTTAGATTACTTGTAGAGATTTTTGTTTTTGTTGTAAAACGTTATTAATCAATAATGAAGTATATTTTGTTTTATTATATTTGGTCTTTAAATTTTTACATTCAATGAATTTTGATTATTAAAATAAATTTGTATTACCGATTAAAAAAGCATCTATATTAAAATACAGGAAAAAATTAGTAATGTATTAAAATTAAAATGCTAGCAAAAAAAAAACGCTGCGGGAACACAAAATTGCGTTCTGGTCTATAGCAGAGGTCGTGACCGCCGCTAACCGACCGCCGCTATAGACCCGAGGTCTTCATCAGCGGTTTCGAAAACCGCCGCGATATATCTATCCCGACGGAGATATAGCACCGGTCACCGACCGCTGCTATAGACCCTTTTTTTGTAGTGCAAGTCTTTGTTTATATATATCGTATTTACTACCATTTTTTTTGGTATGTTAGCAAGTGATATTTGTTAGTAGCAGTGGGTCTAGGAACTAAAATCCAGACATCATTCCTAATAAACTGATTTAACTCATCATGCATGACATTGATCCAAAATTCATTTTTTAAGGCTTCATTAATATTTTTGGATTCAAATAAAGAGACATAACAAGAGTACGTAATTTGGTTTAGAATTCTACCTCTCAGTCTCATTCTTTCATTGGCCTTACCGATGATATTTTGCTTAGGATGATTTAATTTCACCCGAGAAGAAGGTTCCAAGTTGTTATCCGAATCTGATTCTCTGTTTCCATCAGATGAAGTTTCCTTTTCTTCAGTGACTTCCGACTGCTCAGTTGTTCCATCTTCTTCTTCAACCTAATTTTCTTTCATTTCACTAATATCCTCAATATTCTTCAAGTTAGTATCAAAATGCAAATCATCATCTATTTTAACATTTATAGATTCCATGACAACTAAAGTACATAAATTGTAAACTCGGTAAGTTCTACTAGTTGTTGAATAACCTAAGAATAAGCCTTCATAACTACGTGTATCAAACTTACCTAGTTTTTCTCTATCTCGTAAGATATAAAATTTACTCCCAAAAATTTTAAAGTACTTTACAGTAGGTCTTTTTCCATTCCAAATTTCATAAGGAGTTTTATTTGTTTTAGGATGAAGATACACTCTATTGATTATATAACATGCAGTATTTATGGCTTTATCCCAAAATTTCTTAGCCGTACCTTTACCATGGAGCATTACCCAAGCCATTTTTTGAAGGACCCGATTTTTTCTTTCAACAACTCCGTTATGTTGAGGAGTTATTGGTGCAGAAAATTCTTGATGTATCCCCTCATCAAGACACAAGGTGTGGAAGTTGGAATTGTCAAATTCCTTCCCATGGTCACTTCGAATTCTTTGAATTCTGCAACCTTGTTCATTTTGCAGACGTTTACAAAGATCTTTAACTTTATCAAAAGATTCAGACTTCTCTTTAAGAAGCTCAATCCAAGTAAACCTAGAAAAATCATCTACAACCACAAGTATATATTTTTTGCCACCAAGACTTTTAGTCCTTGTTGGCCCCATTAAATACATATGTAAAAGGTCTAAGCATTTAGAGGTCAGAATATCAGTGGTCTTTTTATGTGAGGTTCTAATTTGTTTCCCTAATTGACAAGGTCTACATACATTGTCAATCACCTTTCCTAGTCTAGGTAATCCATCAACCAACTCTGTAATTTTTGTTAAGTCATTGTAGTTAATGTGACCTAATCTTTGACGCCAAAGATGTGTTGCATCAACATTGGATTTATTGCAAGTCAAGACATCATCAATGATTAAACCATAACAATTATCAAATGTTCGTGTTCCATTGAAAACAGATTTTTCCTTAGAGTTAATAACAGAACACATATTTTTAGTAAATCTTACATCAAATCCTGAATCACATAACTGACTAATACTTAACAAATTTGATTTTAAACCTTGTGCTTAAAAAACATTGGATTTATTGCAAGTCAAGACATCATCAATGATTAAACCATAACAATTATCACAGAGGCGGAGCCAGGGGGTGCGGGTGGGGGCGACCGCCCCCACTGGCTCCAAAAGTTATTTATTTATTTTTTTAATTTTTTTTAATTTTTTTTATATATTAAAAAGTAGGCCTGCCTCCACTGGCCCAGGCCTGTTTCAGGGCCAGTGGGGGCGGGAGAGGGCCAGCGGGGGCGAGCCCGCTGGCCCCACTGGCCCAGGCCTGCAGGCATCGACATTGGCCTGGGCATTGACATTTTGATCCTTCGCCAGGGGGATACAAGTGTTGGGCATGATGCTGAATATAAGGATGGGGCTTTTCCTATGCACCAACCACCCATCTCCATTGCCAGAGTCAGAGACGGCCCAGTCAAAAGCGACTTCGTATTGGACTAGGAGCCTTTAAACGCACATTTATCGCATTAATTATGTATTAACGTATTGGACGCTTTCTTTCCATCCACGTTAATCAGGAAAGCAAGCAAAATATATTCTTAATTAATACTCTCTCTCTCCCCCTCGTGGCAGCTAATATATCATTTGATTTAGACATAAATAGTATTATATGACAATCTTCCTTTGGGGTTAAATTCTGATTGTTGAAAATGATAAAAACCTTGTTTACATCATAAGGAAAGAAACTCCCTCTTTCCTCTCTCTTTTTTTTCCTACTCCTTGTGCTCTAAAAAAATATTTAAACGACTATAGTAGGACTTCTGTAACGAAACTACGAATTACGAAACATCTATTTCCAATGCACATAACGTAAGTAGAATTACCATCTCATCTTACATGTAGTATTTCAATGTCGCGAACAACTTTGCCCAGAGGAGGAGCCAGGGGTGCGACCGCCCCCACCAGTTCCAAAAGTTCTTTATTTTTTTTTAGGAATATCTGTTTAATAAAAAGCTTGATGCTATTATTTAGGATTTTTGCTATTATTTCAAAATGGTACTCCTAAAATATAATGCATCAAGCTTTTTATTATTTCAGAAATACTGATGCTATTTCTTCTATCCTTTTATTATTGATCCACCAAATAGTGTAAAAACCATACTCTTAAATTCTTAATGATCCAAAAAAAGATTTGATGGGGTTCATACCTGATCATGCAACCTATAATAGGTTGATTGATAGTCTTGGTAATGCTAGAAGTTCTATACCACGCCAAGTTAATTTTATTGGTAATTGAATTCATCAACATTTCGTTTTTTATTTGAGTGACTCCTCCTTTTGTGTAATTAATTACAGTGCTTCATTGATAATGAGATAAAGATCCTTCATTTGAGGAAGTTTATTTTGCCACTGATGTTTCTGATGTTGGATTTTCATTTGGTCTGAAGACATATAGAAGATCCTGAAGACATGGAAAAATGGACAACAAATCGGAAGGTAAAAACCTCTCTTCAGCTCTTGTTCAACTGACCAGGGAATGAAATGAACGATTGCAACTTCTATATGCCCATCAAAAGCACTTGTGTGGGCAATACAAGTCTACTTTATGTATGCGGACCTGTAGGATCCAATTGCTACCTTTCAGTCTCAGCAAATAGTACGGTAAGTGTATTTCAATTTTTTAATGCTTTTAGCCTTTAATTTTTTATATTTTAACTTTAAGACATTTTTTGCGTAGGAAAATTTTTTGATATGTCATTTCGCCTAAGAATTTGCCCCCCCTCAACTTGGATCCTGGTTTCGCCACTGAATTATCAGATGTTCGTGTTCCATTGAAAACAGATTTTCCCTTAGAGTTAATAACTATTCACATATTTTTAGTAAATCTTACATCAAATCCTGAATCACATAACTGACTAATACTTAACAAATTTGATTTTAAACCTTGTACATAGAGAACATCATTAAAAACTAAAGAGCCAGGAAGAGTTACAGAACCTTTAACAAGGATTTCAGATTTACTTACATCTCCAAAGGTTACAGATCCTCCTTTACCATCTTTAAGAGTGGTGAACAAGCATTTGTCTACACTCATGTGCTTAGAACAACCACTGTCAAGATGTCATGTAAAGTTGCTCTTTGCCTTTAAGGGAATATGGGCTACAAAAGAAGAGTTAGTAGATTTCTTTTTCCAAACTTGTTTCACATTATGTTATATCAACTTATCAAACTCAGACTTTAAAACATTATTGGAATAAAATTTCCTACTTTCATTTTTCAATAGATCATAGCACTTTGGTTTACTAACAAGTTCTTCTTTGTCTTTTTCAATAGAATCAATTTTCTTCAGTACCAAGACATTCTCCTTTTTAATTTTGATGTTTTCCTCATAGAACTCTTGATAGCCTTCTTTCAAACTATCAATTTCAGTAATTTCTTCAGCAGTGATTTCATCTAGATCATCACATTCAACAAACTCGTTAGATAAAATAGATGAAGTGAAAGCTACAAAATTTACCTTATCAGATTCAGACGTTTCATGAATCTGATAAGGTAAATTCCTTTTTCTCAGTTTTATCCTTTTGTTCATTTTTCTTCCAACTTAACTTGGCAAAGGGCTTCGAATTTGACTTCTGTCCATTTCAGTTTCTGCCCTTTTTAAATTTGAATACTTTTCTGAATTTTTTGACAAATAAAGCAATGTCTTCTTCATCCATTTCTTCATCTTCAAAACATGAATCATCATCGTTAACCTTTAAGGAAATTGACTTTCCTTTGTTAGATGGAGGAAACCTCATTTCATATGTTTGAAGAGAACCCACCAGTTTGTCAAGCTTGATTGAGTCCAGATTTTTACTTTCTTCACCAGCTGTCACCTTAGCTCTAAACCTTTCTGGTAGTGACCTTAAAATCTTATGAACAACCTTAGTTTCAAGTAATTTCTCACCTAAACTAAAGCTGCAATTGACCAAATTTGTGAGTTTCCCATAAAACTCATCAAACGTTTCATCGTCTTTCATTCTAAGCTCTTCGAATTTAGTGATGTTCATCTGAAGGTTAGAATCTCTAACTGCTTTTGTACCTTCATGGGTGACCAAGAGGATATTTCATGCCTCTTTCGCTGTTTCACAGTTAGAAATTCATATGAATTATTCAGGGAAAACGCTCATGAAGAAGGCGTTAATTCCCTTACTATTCCAACTAGCAGTTTCTCTTTCATTCATAGTCCCTTGTTGTGGTTCTTTCACAACCTTTTCTTCATTTACTGTAATAAACGGTTTCTCTCATCCCAAAGTCACGGCAGTCCATACTCTTTCCTCTATGGACATAAGGAAGGCTCTCGTTTTCACTTTCCAGTAAGCGTAGTTCGATCCATCAAAAAATGGAGGAACATTCAGTGACCGACTTCTATCCATATCGAATACTTGAGTCTTTGGAGTCAATGTATAGCTTTGATACCAACTGAACAAGGTGGTTCAAGACTCAATATAGTGTTGCCGAACCTATAAGGGAGTTGAATAGGTTCTAATTTTTCTTTGGTTTTATAACCACTTAAAATCTCCACACTCTCACAAATATAATCAGCAGATTTCAAGAATGCTAAAACAACAACGTACAATGCGGAAGTAATGACCCAATATAGACAAGTTACAGCAGTGTGTTAAATCTGCAAAGTATCACTCTACTTTCTTTCTTAATCAAAGAAACTAAGGAAAGATAATCGCAACAATATAAAGTTAATCTGCAAACTCAATCACACACAAAGACACAAAGATTGGTTACGAAGAGAAACTCTTTTGAAGAACTTCTTCAAAAGAGAAACTCTCCGGGCTCGTAAGCCGGTTTAAGCCAATCCACGAGAATCTTCAAACTCGGTACATGGTGATCTATAAACTACCCAACAACCCGTTGCTAGTCTAACTCTATCATTACCTTACCTGGAATACCACATCCAGATCTGCCTCATGCAGGGAACGAGGAACTCCTTTTTTCGTTTGAAATTCTTGATTCCGAAAAGCCAAACTCTACAACCAAGCCGTTCTTTTCCACACTCCACGTACAATCAGCTTTTCTTTGTATATCTCCAGTAACCTCCGGAGTCAACCTTCACAATCAAGGTTTATTTTGGTGATCAAAATCCAAACTGAGATCATTAGGGAAACAACACTTTCACAGGGTTTGCTCTCAGTTTATACAGAACAAACTATATAAATAGTTGAAGGGAACATCTCATAAAAAGCTCTCAATAGCTAGATCTCACAAAATTAGTTCAAGGAACCTTAGAATGAATGAGAGAAAATGACTTTTATATTCTGAAGGGTCAGAGGGAAGAGATTCACGAAGTTTCAAGACTTCTTGAATCTTGGGCGCTTCTGTTAAAACCTTTATACCAGACTTTCTTTAATCTTGATCAAGCTGTAAGGGAACTCTAATCACACTTCGAGTGCTTTAAAAAATCAAGGCGCCAAGTCCGCGTTATCAAACTGTACGCAAACTTCAATCATATTGCAACTATTCTTGGGCAATCACCAAGCATGTTGAACTGCTGGACTTGAGCAAGTCTTCAATAACCACAAATCTCAGTCATCAACTAAGACACGTCATGAAGTACTACGCCAACTAAAATACATTAACATTTTATAAATCATGTTTCCATACAAAAACAGATAAGGATACAGGCCACAATTCAACATAAACAATCACACTGAGTGTTAAACACCAGAAGACTATCCAAAGGGATGGGGCCCAAAACGGAAGAAGAAGCTGCCCATTTTGCAGTAAGATGTGCCATCCGATTAGCTTGTCTAGGGATCCACCTCAGTTGCCAAAGAGAATTCGCAGTCATAAAGGCTTTAATAGATTACACCTGCTCAGTAATCTGCCATATGGGAAGAGATAGTGTCGTGTTAACTTCATTGCAGAAAGTTGTGAATCGCTTTCAAAAATAACTTTAAGCCAGCCCTTCATAGACGCTTGTTTCATCGCAGTCTTAACTACTAGTGCTTCACCAAGCATCAGATCCAAAACTTTGAAGCGTTTCGCGTAAATGCAACAGAGGGAACTAGAGCTGTCTCTGTAAGACATTATTGTGTACAACCCATGAGCCCGCACAGCTGCATCCGTATTGACTTTCAGCTACCCACGGTCTGGAGGTTTCCAAACTTTGAGATTAAAACTATCCAGCTCAAACCAAGCCAATAGATGATCCAACACATGTGCTCTAACAAAATCAGAAAGCTTGTGGAGGTCAAACACCTCTTTGTTGTACACCACCCCATTTCAAGTCTGCCATAATGAATCAAGAATGATAGCCGCATTGATGATGAATTTTTTGTGGTCCTTTTGTCTAGGGAATCTGCTGCTAGAATCAATAACAATAAACTTCACATGGTCCTCTGCGGAATTCAAAGGAATCCTGGTGATATCTAGAGACCAAACAGATTGGCGCCAGAGAACTCTAGCAAGAGGATTGTCCGACCCATGTAGGCATAGAGAGTATAGGGCCCATGTAGTTACGTCTGGATAATCTGGTTGTAGGTACATTCCCTTCATCGGTAAGGCATTAGCAGCTATCTTCCACAAAAGTAGCTTAAGTCGATGTTGAATATCGACTTTCCATAGCTTTGACCATAGGCTATTTGTTTGTTGTATATGAGGACATATCTTCATTTGTTCCTTCCCAACTACAGATTTAACTGAGAAGTTCCCTCGAGGTTCAGCATCCCAAATGATCTGATCATTGCAATCCGGGAGAGGGGCTGGGAGTTGGAGTATCAAATCAGCAGAGACATCATCGAATACAGCTCATATCTTTGCAAAATCCCATAAACCACTTGCAGTGTCCACTAAGTCAGTCGTCACCTGAAGACTTTGATCATCATTCCTCCAAGTGGGCCTTTTATTTGGGTGGGAAGGGAGCCAAGGATCGAGTTGCAGATCAACTGTAAAACCACAACGCGGCAAAATGCATCCACCTTCATCAACAATCTGTCTAGTTCGAGTGATGCCCTTCCAAACCCAAGAGGAGTTACTTCTCAAATTCACATCCAGAATAGTTGAGTTGGGAAAATGTTTGGCTTTGAGCAGCATGACCCAAAGACTATCTGTAATATCCCGTCCCGAAAAATGTGTAAGTGATTAATTTGAATTTTAAATGAAGAGATAGTGTTTAATCTTGTGTTTGATTTTTGGATAGAGGTACAAATTTTTGAATTTAAAGGTGCTGATATGGAGATGTGATCTATATTTGAATTTAAAGGTTTGAATAAAGATTTGATCTTGAGTTTGAATTTAAAGGTTTGAATAAAGATTTGATCTTGAATTTGAATTTAAAGGTTTGAATAAAGATTTGATCTTGAGTTTGAATTTAAAAAAGTTGGATAGAGGTATGTTTGAATTTTAAAGTTGCAGAGATTGAGCTTAATAAATAGCTGCAGAGATCAAGGTTAATAAATAGTTGCAGAGAATGTTTATTAGAGACCAAAATTTGGATTGAGGTGGTGCTACTAGTGTCTTCATCGATATTGGAAATATCGGATATGCTAATGTAAATTTTAGGGCTCGAATTGATATTTTTGGGCTTTTACGGTTTATGAATATTTTTTTGAGGTTGTACAAAATTAGTTTTGAAATATTTGGGCCTAGATAAATGATTATCCATGTTGAAAGATCCTTATTTTATACAGAAATCTTTTCGTATGGAGTTTGGGCCCGGGGTGTTACACTATCAGCTTTCAGTAGAACTTTTTTCCTTATTTTTTGCTTTGCTTGCTTTGGTAATCAGAAGCTGTATTTTTCGTAAAAGTAGATGCTAAGCCAAAGGGCTATCATTCTTTCTAAACAAATGTGATGTCGTTCGGGTCTTTTGGGTTCTGGGGTTTTCTCTCTGTACCCCCTGGGTGAGTTTCAGGTTTCTTTTGCTTCTTTCGATGTGCTTGGTTTTTCAATCTCAAGGTCGGCTACAGGCAGCGCCGGTGTTCCCCCTGGGTATCCGACAAAGCCTGATAGCCACCTTGTTGTCCTCCAGCGTGCCTCTGTTCGCTTGGTGCTATTTATATATCCCAGTGTCGATTTACATCCTCACGTTTCCCGTTTCCCTTGGCTTACCTGGGTGTTCTCTTATTATTTGCTCTTTCGTCTGATTGTGATGGATCAAATGAGGAACGACTTAGATCTGGATCAGCTGGTGGAGAAAACAAAGGCCCTGAGTTGGGGTATAGCTCCACCCCCATCGTGGAGGGATCCGGTAGAAGCTGAACAAACATCTACGCTAGTGTTAGTTTGTCGGGTGGTAGCAGACCGCGAAATTCCACTTCATGCTGTGAAAAATGTCCTTCAAAAAACATGGACGTTCGAATCGAAGCTAGAAGTGTCGAGACTAGCCAGGAATATATTTCTATGCGAGTTCAGCACTGCCAATGCTCGATCAAGGGTGATGGATTGTCAACCATGGAACGTGAAGGGGTTTTTGGTGGTCCTTCAAGGTTTGAACCCTGGTCTTCCATGGCAAGAGCTTGATTTGCACATGTGTGCCCCATGTAGGTCCAGATACATAGTCTGCCTTTGGATCGTTCCAATAGCTATACAGCCAAGTTTGTGGGTAATGCCATTGGGCAGGTACTTGAGATTGAGGGGGGACACTTCTCGTTGAATTTGGTGTGTCCCCTTCATCAGGCTTCGTGTCCTTGATACCCGTCGTCCAGTCCCTTCGGAATACCTTCTTCCTCGGAAGGATCTCTCCCCTCTCAATATTACTTTCAGATATGAGTATCTTATGAGATTTTGCTATCGTTGTGGGGTTCTGGGTCACCAGCAAGCGACTTGTTCTGAAATGGTCGGATCCTCTTCTGCGAGTTATTCCTGGCCCATGGATGAAGGTCCCTCCTCCTCCTACACGAGGACCCACTTTCAAACCTTTCTCTGTGGTGGACATGCACCCACCAGCTGATGGGGATTTTATTTCTCGGTTGCCTGAAAATTTAGCTATGTCGGAGGTATCGGAGACGAAACAGTTTCAGGGAGAGGAAGATCACTGAAGATGAAGCGGTGGAGAATGGGTTGGACATGACAGTTGAAGATAACGTGATGCATGCTCCTGTTGCGCCTGACAATAAACTTCCCCATGCCCCCGTGGCAGATCAACAAACAGAAAGCGGTGTACTCCACTCAACGACGCGTGCTGTAGCTGGGGGTGAAAACTTCGACCTGAACGTTGAAAATGATCTGCTTTCTTTCTAAAGTCCCCCCCAGATTAAGAGTGGACCCCTCCAATAGCCTGAGCAGACACGACTTAAAGAAAATGTTGTTGTCCTCAAGGAACAAAAGGTATAGATCGTGCACTCCTCATCTTTCCACCCGTATTTGACTCTTTCTTCACGTGTAGGAGATCCAAACTCAAGCCCAAGTGACCACACTGCGCCCACTCAGATTTTAGGCCCTGATGATAGCCAGATAGTTTTGGAAACCCAGGTCCTCGCTCAGCCTGAACGTGCAGATGGCAGTCCGAGGTCAGTGGAGGCGCTCAAGACTCGAAGACAACCCATTCTTCGTAAAAATGACCTGGGGGCCTCTTCTTTGGAGTCGTGAATTCCCCGAAGGCGAGACTCTCCTGTTGGCTCCATAGAGTCAGTCCCTCTCTGTGCTTCCCACTTCGCCATTAGAGGACAATGAGCTCAACAACCCTCTAGGCACCCTCCTCTTTCACGCTGGTGTCGTTGTGACGGGATCTGATGCTAGACCACCATCTTTGACATCCCATGCAAGAAGAAAGGCAAAAGTGTTGAGCACTCAAAGAAGACAGTCTGTAAGCCTTCTATTACACTGATACTTGATAATGTTATTGCTTGTGATGTGGTTGTTTCGGCTGGAGAGACGGGCCTTAACTTGCCCCCCCGGCCATCATGAGAATTCTATTTTGGAACTATCGTGGCTTCCAACGCGCTACGACAGTTTGGTACCTTCGGGAAATGGTGCGGCAACATGTTCCCAAAATTTCTTGTTTAGCCGAAACTAATGTGCTTCTGTTAAGCACCGTATTTTACAGTTGAGATTTACGAATCTGGTGGAGGTTCCCCTTATGGTCGTAAAGGTGGCTTGGTTGTAGCTTGGAAGCAGGGGTTGTTTTGGATGATGTGTTTTCTTGTACTCATTTTGTGAATTTTGTAGTGAACTCAGATCCTTCGAGCCATCCTTGGTTGTTGTCTTTTGTATATGGCCCAACTATTTGGAATGAAAAGTTGAAATTCTGGTACGATTTAAAGGGTAGTGGTGATCGGTTTAATGGCCCTCAGCTCTGTATTAGTAATTTTAATGCGATACTTCATCAACAAGATAAGTGGGGCGGTAAATCTGTTGGTAATTCCTCAATTTTTGGTCACTAGCTCGATTCTTATGGCACACCGGGATGATAGATTTGGGTTTTTCCGGCAACCCATATGCTTGGTCAAATGGTCATGAGGGGAGCGGTCTTATTATGGAGAGGCTTGATCGGGGGTTGGGTAATGGAGATTGAAGGAGTCTCTTCCTGCGTGCTACAGTGTGTCATTTGCCTCGACATGCCTCTGATCATTTCCCTCTCCTTCTTGATACTTTGGGTGATACAGATCATTGCCCACGTCCGTTTAGATTTGAGGCTATTGGGCGCAAAATAGCAGAAGCGATGAGGTTAATAAAAAAAGCTTGGCATTTTAACTGGTCGGGGTCTCCTTCTTACATTCTGTGCCAACATCTTAAGGCTACTAAGGCAGCCTTATGATTGTGAAACAGAACTGTTTTTGGGGATATGAAACAGAAGGTGGTCCCTCTCCAAAGAGAGTTGGATGAAATTCAGCTCCAAGTCAGTGCTACGGGTGGTGGATCGTGGGCTACAGCTAAGGAACGTAAGATGTCCTCTAAGCTCCTAGAAGCTCAACAACAGGAAGAACTCTCATGGCGCACTAAGTCTCGCAATACTTGGCTCAAGACTCCGGACCTCAATACTAGATTTTTTTCATCTCTCTACAATCACTTGTCGACGTCGAAATTGTATTGAGGCACTCCAAAATGACTCGGGAGATTGGGTAAGTGGTCGGCAAGCTCTAGGTCAGCATGTGGAGAATTATTTAATGTGCATTTTTGAAGGCCAACGGGCGGTGTTTCCCCGTTCTCTGGAGGACTTGCTACCAGTTGCCATCACGAAGGTGGATAATGAATTTCTATGTCACCTTCCGAATGATATGGAAATCCACTCGGCAGTTCAGAGCATTGGGGGTTCAAAGGCTCCGGGGCTGGATGGCATTACATGCCTTTTCTACCAACGGTATTGGTCTACGGTGGGTAAGGAGGTGATTCACATGGTTCAACAATTTTTTTCGAATGGGTACATGTTGGATGAATTAAATCATAGTTTTATTGCTCTTATTCCTAAGGTTGATTCCTCGACCAAGATCAATCAATACCGCCCTATTAGCTTATGCAATGTGAGTTATAAAATTATTTCAAAATTTTTGGCTAATAGGTTGAAGCATGTACTCCCCAAATTGATATCCCCAATCAAAATGCCTTTGTTCCACATAGGTATATTCAACATAATCTTATCCTTGTTCATGAAGTGATGCAGATTTTCAGACAAAATACCGGGAAAGGTGGGTTGCTTGCTGTGAAGGTGAACACGGAGAAAACATATGACAAGGTTGATTGGGATTTCTTATTGGAGATTTTACACGTCCTTGGATTCACCTCTACATGGTGCCAATGGATTTCTCAATGTACTTCGACAGTTTCTTTCTCTATCCTCCTCAACGGGTCCCTGCACGATTTTTTTAGGCCTCGGTGCGGTCTTCGTCAAGGTGACTAGCTATCACCTTTTCTCTTTGTGCCGGTGACGGAGGCACTTTCTCGGTTTATTCATCGGGCGGAGACGCAAGGGCTGATTCATGGTATGAAAATTGTGCGACATGCTCCCCCAGTTACTAACGTACTATTTGCGGATGATATTATGTTCTTTTGCCATGTCAATCCCGGTGAAGTTCATAATTTACAGAAGTGTATCTCCACGTTTGCAAGGTGGTCGGGCAGGTGGTGAATACTCAAAAATCTTTCCTCCATTTTAGTCGCAATCTATCTGAAGATCGGAGAGCTTCCTTAACTTCCATTCTTCGTCTTCAACCTACGCTGAAGGCAGGTGTGTATCTTGGTGCTCCTCTTTATATTCCTAAGTCTAAAAAGCTTGCTTGTAGGGAGATACAAGAGAAAGTCACGTCTTGGCTTGCGGGATGGAAAGCTAGGGCCCTTTCAAAAGTTGGTCGTACCGTTCTACTTCAATCTGTGGCGCAAGCTATCCCCTAATACTTAATGTCAGTTTTCCTTCTTCCTAAAAGTGTGAATCGGAGTCTTGATATACGAATGAAGAATTTCTGGTGGGGTTTTGATGGGGACTCTAGGAGGTATCATCCAAAATCTTGAGAGAGTATTTGCCGGCCCAAAGAATTTGGTGGTCTTGGGCTTCGACGTATGGAAGATTTAAATAGAGCCTTGGTTACGAAAAGGGGTTGAGAGCTTTCGGCAAAAAAAGACAGCTTATGGGTGAAGGCATTGGAGGCTAAATATTGCAGGAATTCACACTTTCTTCAGATCCATCGTCCTCAAGGTGGCTCATGGTTTTGGCAGGGCCTGCTGCATACACGTGACATCGTTGCAGCTGGATTTTGTTGGTTGATTAAAACAGGTAACAATATTAACATTTGGAGTTCTCCCTGGGTTCCAGGCACTACAAAAAAAGGGAAACAACAACGGTCGAAAAACCGCTGGCAAAAGTCCAAAAAACGCCGCTAAACTTTTGCCAGCGTTTTTCGACCGCTGTCTTTTCTCCGTCGGGGATTGTCTTCAACAACGTTTTTCATAAACGTTTGTGATTCCCTACCTTTTAACAGCGGTCGCTTAGCGGCTTTTTCAAACCGCTGGTAATTCCCCAGCTTACAACAATGGTTTTTTAGCGGCGTTTTAAAAAAGCGCTGGCGTTTCACATCTTTTAGCAGCAGTTTTAAAAACGCTGGCGTTTCTCCTTATTTTCAACAACAGTTTTTTAGCGGCGTTTTAAAAAAGCGCTAGCGTTTCCCATCTTTTAGCAACGCTTTTTTAACAGCGGTTTTAAAAACGCGGGCGTTTCTCCTTATTTTCAACAGCAGTTTTTTAGCGGCGTTCTAAAAAAGCGTTGGCGTTTCCCATCTTTTAGCAGCGGTTTTTTAGCAGCGTTTTTAAAAACGTTGGCGTTTCTCCTTATTTTCAACAGCGGTTTTTTAGCAGCGTTTCTCCTTATTTTCAACAGCGATTTTTTAGCGTCGTTTTAAAAAAGTGCTAGCGTTTCCCATTTTTTTAGCTTCGTTCAGTGTATGGAAGGGAAGACACCCCAATCGCTATCACTGACCAAGATGCTGGTATGCTTGTTGCAATCCCTATCTCCTTGCCAAACACACATCATTTTCTTTGCGTATGATATATTAATCAGAATGCACTGAAAAATCTTCGGCCACTATTTGGGAACAAGGACTTCAAAAAAGTTTGGAATATGCTCCTTTTCAATAGTGATGTACATGATTTTGACCTTGTCTGGTTTAAGATGATTGAAGATCATGACCTTCAAGACAATGACTGGTTGCAAAGGATCTACGAGAAGCGTGAGAAGTGGGCCCCATCACATGTATGAAATGTTTTCTGCGCAGGTAAGAGTACTACACAGTTGAGTGAAAGTTTTAACTCGACTTTGCGCAGGTACTTGAAGACGGTAATGAATATGACCCGATTTTTTCAACACTTTCAGCAGGCAATCGATGACATGCGGTATAAGGAGCTTAAATCAAATTTTCATATGCATGATAAATTACCTCTTCTAAGGACCCATGACCCACTTTGCATTCACGCGTCAAAAGTCTACACTAAGAGAAACTAACAGATTTGTCCAATTGAAGCATCTTGATTTGGATGATTGCAAGGAACTTCTGGAAATTCCCGAGCTTCCACCGAATATTCAATTTATATCTGCAAGAGGATGCACCGTAAATGGCATGGATAGCATAGAAGTTCAGTAATCTGGCGACAGAAACTGTTACATTTATGGTGTCCCTGCTGCCGCAGATCGTATGCTCTCAGATCATGTGTTATTGTTGTACATTAGCGCTTCTCACATTAAACACTACAAAATGAAACGGCTTCTAGTTAAGTGTTTCAGATTTGCTTCACATCAAATATGATTCTATCTGGTGTACATGAATGATGAAGAGGAAGATGATCGAGATGTTCTCCGTCGCGATGTTGATGTTAATTTGGATGTGCGGAAAAAAGAATGGAGAAACTTTTACATCTAATGGATGACGTACACTTTTCAAAGAGATGCCAAGACGATGATGATGATCGCAACTTGGAATTCCGCTGGCACCCAAAGCTGAAGACCCATTCTTCAAGCTTTGGCATGCAAATTTCAGATCTGTAGGATGGCGACAATGATCCAGGGGAAGAAGTGGATTTAGAGCTGAAGCTGGCTATTTAAAATTTCATACACAATGGGTATGCTTTTTATCTGCTTCCTTTCAATGTATTAATGTACTATAAACAAAGACCAAGAAAGATACACGGGCAGTGCTCAATTAATACACCCCTGGCAAGAAGTCCCAAAAGTGGGTGGACAAACTAGGAACATAACACATAGCCAATGAACAAAGACCACTTGGTAAGAACAAACTAACCAGGATAAATAAACAGTACCAAGACAGTACATCTCAACTGAAGAAAAAAAAAACCCAGAAAACATGCTAGTTAGCAGTGTAGGCTGTAGGTGGCTCCTGCAAAGATAGACTCCGATAAAACCCATTTCCATTACACATCTTTTTTTTCCCTTTTAGATTCAACCTATGGCTATTACAAATATCTGGTTCAGCGGAAAAAAAAACTTCTCTTCTTTCATCTTTACCTTAAGAAAATAACTTGGTAGGTTAGGTGCTACGTTGTACCTATTTTTTAAACATATACATCTTCCGATACACCAAACGTTAGGTCATTAAAGAGGATGAGGTTCAAGATAAATTACCCGATCCTGACAATGAGTATCACAATTCCGATCTAATGTAGGTCTTTGGTGAACAAAAAGACCAATATATGATATTAAAAGTATATCATATCAAGTCCATAGATTTTGACCCTCCCAAAAGGCAGCAAACGGACTCTAGAGCTGATTCCCAGCTCCATCCTATACCGTTGGTTATGATGACCAGGTTGACTCTCAACAAAAACAATTCTGGATGACGGGTGTGAGGTTATATACTCTAAAGGCCCACAAACGGATGTCCCCCGTTTGAAACACAAGGCCACAAGAAAATGTAGATAAACCGAAACAAAACGAAACTGTATTAACAGTCTCAGATCACCAAATCACCCGCGCTGCTTGAAGCCTCCAATGACTACTTCTATCAAGGTTATGCTTCAACTCTCTCCTTCACTAAAACAGACCATTTTCTTTCCTGCTCCATGGATGTCCTGCAGACCCATCTCATATCCCATGGCCTCTGTGCACATTTTGGATTCGCCTCGGCCACGTGGAGAAGTAGCAGTCTCAGTTGCCTTCAATCCATCTGGAAATTTCGACCTTTCTTTATTTGGCGATGAAGAGGGTAACACCTTGAACTTTTATGATGTATATCATCGCTTATTTATGAGCCTTTCTGCTTTTCTGGGAAATTACATTGTTTGAACTTTGAAATGATTCAACCATGTCATAACTTTAGCTCTATTTGAAAGATATTATTAAATTTTGGAGCACAAAGAATAGCCCTGTTTGAACAGAAATCTCAACTCTAGAGCTGTCGTCTTCCAAGTTACGGCTCTGGTTCTAGAGGATTAAGGAGCGATTAATATCAGCTTCAAACATTGGTGCGTGAGGCTGGAGTTGAATGTGCTGAATCTCGGCTTTGAAAAATGAGTTGTGGCTGCTGTTGAATAGACTAAGGCTGCACTATTGGACCAAAGTTTCAATAAGCAATTCCTCATGTCTACTTTATTGAGATAAAGCTCAACTGAGGAATTGCGTTTTAGTGAAAAAAATAAAATTGACCAATCATATTTTAATCAATTAATTTCTTAGAGAATGACAGAGAGAAGCGACCAACTCTAGGATGATTGATAGAGATCAGGACATTGTGTGCTGCTCTTGGTTCCTGGGTTTGGTCCCTATGCTCTGGCCTCATATTTGTATTTATAAGTTAAGTTGAATCTATATTGATACTTCTAAACTTTTCCCTAAAATAAAGTTCTCCATTGTTCAAGTGATTATCCCTTCTATGTGTTTTGGTCTTAATCGAAACCACGAAACAGTCAGTAGATCAACAATCAGTCTTCTTTGGATTTGCCTCCAGCACTCCAAAAATATTTAGGCAACCAATACTAACTCTTTTGTTGTGCCAAGGATAAGAGTTGATAGATTCTATTGGACTTACTTCCACAGATTCACAACAAGCAGAACCTCCAATGCCACCAACTGAAGGCCGATTTGATGTAGTTATTGACAACCATATCATTCGCCGTCTTGACTTATCCCCATTTCAAGCCACGACAGGAATTACATCACCATTATCTGGTAAGCAGTGTGAAAAGTTTAACTATTTTTCATGTTACTTGCTACTGGTTCATACCTTATATGATCCTGCATGCTGGTATTGTCACAGTGGAGCCAAAGGAGTTTCTCGAACGTACAATTGGCTTTTCCATTAATTATACAAGAGAAGATCCACGTGATCCTAGAGAGTTATCAGAATTTCCTGATATAAGACTCTGGTTTGTCAGACTTGATGCCACTTATCCATGGCTGCCTGTATTGTTGGACTGGCGAGCTGGAGAACTAGCTCGTTACGCAGCTATGTTGGTCCCTCACCAGGTAATGGCTAATAGAACAGTGATAGAGAGAGGAAAACCAGATGATTCTTTGATATTAAAAGTTTTGAATCCTCTTTTGGCAGATGAATATGAAGATGGGTGTTGTTTTTAATCCGGAGGCACTGGAACTGTTCATTATGAAGAAAGTTTTCATTGTTTATTCTTGGTTGAAGCAACATAATATACCAAAGCCGAGACTGAAGACAAGTGACATGGCCAGGATGCTTGGATTTGCTATTGGAGACGAACTATTCAACTTGGTGGATGAACGTCCACTTGATCCATCATAAACAAGGAAGCCTACAAACCCCATTGTTCTCCATGTGACATCCAACAACTCATTGAAGGCTAAAAATATGCTCTCGAACACACCATACAAAAGGAGTTGCCCATATTATGAGACTCACGAGCAGAGCAGAAGGGTGTCATGCATTTTTCCTTGGGAGTGATGTCAATGACTGGTTTGGAACTTGAAATAAGTGTTATGCCAAGTAGCAATGGATACGAATTCACTGCAGGGCCTATCATTAGCAAAGCTTCTGAACTACCAATAGATCATTGACCCCAACTCTAAAGCCAGAAACCGATTACATCTTTTGTAGTTAAGGAGCCTAAGGTTTTGATGACATGCACGTATACGGAATTTCTTTGACTTAAATGACACTTGGTAGGTTCTTCCTTTATGGAAAAGTCCTCCTCCATGTTTGTCACTCTGTAGAAATCTTCTATTTGAGCCGCATTTTGCAAATCATTAACAATGGATCGACTAACCTGCAGAAGCTTAGCGTGGACTGCCTGGTTGAGAGGTTGAACTCCCACAAGGTGCACATTCCCGAATCGGTTTGTGCTGGACCGAGCTGAAAAGACCCGAAAAATTATCGAGGCTCATCACGTTTCCTACCAAGGAAATTGTGATTGTACTGGACTTGGGCAGAACAGTCCCAGACAAGAGTCCTACAATTTTTGTCCATAATAAATCCATCAAGTTAATGCAACTCTCAGCTCACTAACTAAACTTGAAAAACGAAGTTACCTAATAAAACTCGAAAATAAAAAGCAGAACAAAAGGTTTAAATGATATGATCTTTGAAAAGAATTATCGTAGAAAGTTCAAGACAAGTGAAGACTGTGAAGTCTTGTCTCTGGTACAATATCGACTTCTCATTGAATTAAGATCGGTGAATTCAACTATGCCGGTGACATCCCAAAGCCAAAAGACCAAAAGTGTCAACGAATGGGGCCGGTACGTACATGACGGACCAGCAAGGCCGGTGCCATAGTGAATTACTATTCTCATTAATAGCCTTTAACCAACTGGGCAACCATATGCTTCCACGCCCATGTGCTGGTGTACCATTGAACATGTGAGGGTTATAACATATAGGTACGGGAACTCGACAGAACAAGTTACAAATATGGAGATCAACATGCTAACCGACCAGTAACACAAAAGAAAACGTGTATACAGTTGTTTGAAATCGAGGTGCCTTGTGACATATGTGGAGGACAAGTTCACAAAAAATTCAATGCCTCTGTCGACAAGATGGGTTCCTAATCTTGCAGACAAGCTTGTTCATGTTGTAGTGAGGCTTGTGAGTTGTGGGGTATTCTATAATTTCTATGTACCCATGACCCATGTTGATACCTCATGCCCTGCTTAAACCAGGGTTTTTTCTAGCTTGTGGAACGTGGATAAGATATATAGTACCGATGCTTTTCGCACATGATATTAGTTTCGTTTTGAAGTCAAAGGAAAGGAAGGCTGGTTGGCTTCCTTCCCATACACCTATGCTTCCGCACATGGATAGGAGAAAAAATGACGCTTCCTTTTCATGCTCAACAATTTCGAAATTGTTTCCTAATTTTGTCGTGAATAGGAATAGTCAGTAGTCAGTACAGCTTCTTATTGTTGTGGGTAGCATTAAAATGGAAAGCAAGAAGCCAAAAAGTGAAAAGCTAGCGATCTAAGAATAACGGTATAGGTGGACTACTTTATTTTCTCCATAGGAGCTCTAATTTGCGGGAATGGCTCTGTAGGCATCTGATCTTTTTGTTCGTCACTTGGGCTTATGTGCTGTAAATGCCCTCAAACTGTGCTGGTAGTAGAGAGTAACAACCAGAAAGTCATGACATATTCGATTAAAATACCTACATCGATCGAGCATACATTTGAGAATTGAGATGCGTGGTTGGGTCTCTAATAGAGTACTACTTCTTCCTTCACC
The DNA here is from genome assembly GCA_963930655.1 of Myrica gale. Lineage (NCBI taxonomy): Eukaryota > Viridiplantae > Streptophyta > Magnoliopsida > Fagales > Myricaceae > Myrica > Myrica gale. The sequence goes on along the minus strand of OZ005616.1, from coordinate 23,854,986 downwards.
TGTAGCTCATTTGGGTATTATTTCGAGCTGGTCACACAATTGTCTTTTGTTCTTAATCTTATCTTCTTGTTTCAGTACTTTGTATACAGATTTCGCTGCAAGATGCATTTCTTCTGAGTGCTATGACTGTTGATACTTCTATCTATATTCTTTTGCGACGGGTTGGTTGTTGTCCCCCCCCCCCCCCCCCCATGAAATCCGTGGCATTGAACAGGCATGTATCTGAATGGATCCATTATCTAACCTAACCCAGCATTTACTACTGCTCCAAATGTCCCTTTTCATACGGCAATCATCACCCATGCATGCATTTAATTTTACAATTTTTTTTAATGCCGGTACGCATATTCTAACGTACCCATATTCTGTCAGGCATCTTTCCTCTCTTATAACGCATTCTTCAAATATGCGTACAGAACGCCCAATCAATGGATACAAACAAATTATATTGGAGATCATCATTGTAGAAAACCACACACGTATAACCAACCTAATTATGATATTGATGGTCATAAATCCAGCCTGCATGTTGAGGAGCAGGTTTTAAGGAATGTGCAGACCGTCATAAAAAGTCATCGGGGGAGAACATATATATATTTGTTACAGATGAATCAAACAGGTTATGTGGGACTGGGAAGCACTGCACAGTTTTAATCAGGAAGCGGCCGGGGCGCTGTCTATATATGAACAATACCTTTGTCGTGCATTTATGGAGTACGATATCCACCTTCTCCGCTAACAAGTCGGACAACAATGCATATTAAGAGGGGACTCAACTGACAAAGATGATCTATATATAAGCTTCACTGGTCCTCACTCCGACAGGTACCCAATAAAGATCAAACCTAACATTAACAAACCTATACGGCTATACCTATATATATCTCTCTAATTAAATTCCTCCAATTATTAGGCTCTTTACTATGTCCCTAGTTAATTTTTTGGACGAATGGCATCCCAAAAAGGTATATGACTACTGTTGTTATCTTGGAGGTTTCTGCAGACATCAGTATTAGGAACTTTCAATCTAATGGGAAGCCAAAGCTTAAAGGTATACTAGTACTATTTGATTTTGACTTGCCACCAGACATAAAATCTCAAAATTCTAACCCCGGAACTAAAAGCAAGGCCTTGTTTATTTATATATTCTCTAGTGCATATAAGAGGTGGGCCAATCAACTCTGGTAAGTCTAAAAAGTATTTGATATAATGTCTCTTTGTCGGGCAAAAGTTAATCCTAATTCCCTCTTTTAATTTTGGGTATCTTGGACTCATTAGAACATTATGTTCTGTTGATCCAATAAGTCAAATTCCTTATAAATATCGTTTTACACATGATTTCCAAAAGAAAAAAAAAATGTCCATAACAAATTCATCCCAAAAGGAGGAACGTACGACGACTAGTCTCAAAGAATGAAGTATATAAATTTTCAAAGGATATTGACCCACATCATGATTTTATGCATGGGTGAAATTTAGCTGTTGAATTTAAAAGCTCAGTCTGTATTGCAAACTCAAATGGAAGACCACTTGTCACGGGGCACTATTTCTTTGCCAGAATCGCCATGCCTTGCGACAAATTAAGCTGGTAAACTTATGCAACTCCAAAGCAAGGTCACTTTTGAATTTAAAATTTGGAGGTTGGTTCACATTCCCCATTAGTGTTTAACAAGTGTTCTATATTTTAAAGGAATGTTCCTAAAGTGTACCTATTTATTGGTTAGATCCTTTCTGTGCGTTAGACATTTTCCAGGAAACAACAACTGAACCAAATCTTTGTTTGCATGATGTACTAATCATGAACCGCCCCTATTCCTTTCGCACTTTATAAAGCCATTAATTAAGTAAATTAATAAGTAAAGTCCTCTAGGAATATTTGGTAGTTAGAGTACCTTCAAAAGTGATGATCTGAATCATCATGAACAGACGTCTTTGCAGCTACCAATGAAAGGGCAAAGGAAGTAATTGAAAATCCACACAAACAATGGACAATAAGTCTTCTTTTGTGCATGAGCACGTAGCTAGGTTTAAACCAAATGATAATATATTCAATGTGTGTAATATTATATGTTATCTTCATTTGTTTTCAATTGTTGCCGACTTCTGAAGTCTCTGTAAAATTTGGAGGAAGTTTTGAGTACTGTGGCTCCAAACCGAGTACTGTTGAACTTTTGAATAAGTGTTTTATTGCTTAGAAAAGAAAAGAATAAGTGTTGTATTAAATCAATGAAATTACATCAACTTATATACACACTAACTAACCAACTAATTAACTGTGAAGTCTAACAGCTCTACTTCTAGAACTTTATACATACATCCAGAACTATCTAGAGTCTAATAACATCTTTCTAGTTTTTCTAACACATATAAGCAGAGCCATTTATCCGGAAACACAAACATTTACGAAAAAGTTTTGAAAAATCAAAGGGTTAAAACTTTCGAAAATATTGCTGTGCCAAAGGGGAATTGAAGATAGGTCATGACTCATGCCCGTAACCGGTTTGGTATTTATTATATGAGAGTCACTCCACAACGACGGTATCCGACAGATCGTCGCCATGGGGATGTTTTATTGCCGGCCAAAGCGCTAACATGCAGCGTCAATAGGCGGTGCCCACGTGGCCGACATTGCCTGCCATGTCATTTCTCCGGGGACCCCTGGACATCGACGTCCACGTGGAGTGGCCGCCCCAGGCCCCCCAATAGGGCAATTTGTGAGTCTGTGACCCAAAATGGGTGACTTCACCTTGAGTGTCGAAGTCCACATTAATTCCATTTTGTCTTTTATGACACGTGGTTTACGGTCCACAGCATTCTAATCATTTGATGACGTGGCATGATTAAACAGCATATTTTCATTATTATTATAGCATAACCTTAATAATTGTAAGTTTACTTACATATGTAATAAAATCTTTCATACCATATAACTTCTGATAGATCAGAATTTCATTCTAATTTCTTGCAGGGTGAGAGATATTCTGCAGGGTGCATGAGAATAATTATTGCACTAAAAATTAAGCTAAGCTAATTTACGCTGATTGACTACGTTTTTTCTTAAATAAAGAATATTAATTACCGTTTAGGCATAGTATATAAATCCGTGTTTTGCTTATCATGATTAAACGACACAGTGAAAGCTTCAAGGATTTAACGAAAAAGCCGCATAATATGGACCTGTCCCATCCCATAAACCTATCTTCCATTCCATGTAAAATTTTTGAGAAACGAGCATTTCCCGATATGCATATAAATGCATTGAGCGCTCGACGGGATTCGGATCTCAATCATTTCTCAAAATTCAACAACCAAGAAACAGCACAATATATGCGTCAGTTAGTTAGACATAAATGAATGTACTGTAGCTTCTGCCTTCTGATTAACCATATAAATGTAAAAGCAATTTTCCAGGTAGTCAAAGATATATAGGAAGTTTAATTCATGGATACTTATCATGATTGAGATGATACATGATGGACAACCCATTAATGTCTATCACTAGGCAAATCAAATTGTCTAATCCTAGGGAGGACACCTGGTTTGACTGCACAGAGGGCAGCTTGTGAGGCGTAGGGTAAAATTTGGAAAAAGAGGCAAATCAAATTGTCTGGATCCCAGGGAGGAACCTGGGTACGTTCGTTTTCACCACTTTTTCAGGATTATATGTATATTCACAATTCTACCACCGAACATATTCACAATTCAAACAAAAAAATTAATACATTTTACACAATCTCTAACTTTTTAATTTTTTATTCAACATAAATTTTCTCTCTCTATACTTTTTCACATAACTCTAATATTTTTTTATTAAACAATTACATCAAATCATTTCTCTCTCAACTTTACACAAATACCAATAAAACACTATTCAACATAAAAATTCACAACTTCTCTAAAATCCTACATTTTTTCTCAAAACGAACATCACCCTGGATTGACTGCGCAAAGAGCAGCTTGTGAGGCATAGGGCAAATTTTGGAGAAGGATTCAACAAATCCTCTTTACATTAGAAGGATGAAGATGGTTAAGGATCAAGACTATTAAATTAAACATAAGGGGTTAGTCTGAGTGGTGGAGACTTAGAGCCTAGGGGTTTGTTTCCCCTAAGGTCCCAAGTTCGAATCTTCTCAGGTGCAAACAATTCTTTGGGGCCACTCCCTCAGCGAAGTTGAACTTAACTGATATGTGTGGTTTGAGAGAGCTGCATGGCCCGCGATTTACCATGGTGTTAAGTCCACCTCGTGCGTATACTGAGCTAGGTTCGTCTGAACTCGGTGCACGTGGTTGGTGGGTGTCCGGATTTCCATCGTCACCAAAAAAAAAACTATTAAATTAGATCCTAATTTAATGACACCATTGTTCCTGTTTACTTTTCTATGGCACCATTATTCTTGCAATTTATTTTATACGTGTTATGAAAGGTCGTGTTTGTGTCTCTTTAAGATGTTTATCTCAAATCAATTAAAATTGGACAAAATTCGTATGAGTTCGGTGCATAAAGAGACCCGAGATTCATCCTGGATGAAGAAAAAAAATCATGATTGAAATACATAAAAGCATATCTACTTTTTCTTAATCTCGTATCATTATCATTGCCATTTTCTCCCTTATATTTCCCTATAATTTCTAGGAAAGTTAAAGATCCCTAACGAGGAGTCCAAAGAGAATGTTTGAGGGTGAAAATTTTGAGTATTGGAGATTGAGAAATATTATAAAGTAAAGATATGTTATGGGATTTGATGAAAAGTAAAGAGAGAAGATTTTTAATAAGTATTATAATAATAAAAAATTATGTGGTAAATTTTTTATAATTAAACTCAAATATTTGAGCCCAAATATTTGGGCACCAAACAATTGTGTCGTCTTTTCCTTCGAAAAATAGTTGCATTTTGGCTGAGGGAAAAGACGGAGAAAAGAAAGTGGAAGAAGCTAAAGCCCTACTCCCAGTTTATGTTGGAGAACTTACTCAAGTGGGCCCTCATCCCTATGACCATCTATATATTTAAGCAGGACCTCCACATGCTAGCGAGCGACCATTCACGAGCTAAACGTTCAAGTCTTAGGGGAACTAGAAAGAGAAACCAAGATACAAACGCCTAGTTCACTTCTTTTGCTCGTTTCAAATCTCTGCAGCATCCTGTCCCATCTCTTCCTTAGTTTATTTTCTCTAGCTCTTCTCCTATGAGGCCTTATCTAGCAGTCTCTCTTCTACTTTTGTCCCTTCTGCTTTCTGAGGCTCAAGGTAGGCAAAAATATATCCATCCTAAGAGTACCAGAGTCAGATTTTTGTCTTGGCGTCACATATATGGGATTTGGGTTGTAATATACTACGCTACCTCTGTGCAGGGATCCGCTTGGATTTGAAGTTCATGTCATCACATGGGCAACACAAAGTACATGTGAGTATTAAGTCCTTCGAGATCAATATTACTAACATTTCAGTTCTTTTTTTTTTATTCTGTTGGGACGATTTTGCTTCCTCTGTCTTCCTATTCTGACGTTTGGGTTCCTGTGACCTGTGACTGATCGACTGCAGAAAGGTGAAAGTGCTTTGATGAAAAGACGAAACGGTGGAGTCGGAGAGGTCATTCTCTGCAAAGATGGGCACTGTTCAGGTACCACGAAGAAAAGATCAGTTCCTAGAGTATCCAAGAGACCACACCACTGGTTACCGAGCATTCATGAAGATTACTATGGACCTAGAAGTCACAGACCTAGGCACCATTAGTTAGATTTCCTCCCTCCAGACAAGTTTTGTTTTCTTTCCCCTTCTAGTCAGTAGTGATCTTTGAAATCACTAAAGATTTGGCTTTCAGAATGTTCAAACCTAGCTAGCTATGACCCATCTACTCCTCTGCGAAAGGAAATCGTGTCGCGAAGAGAAGTTACTAACCATCATTCGTTGTAATTCACTTAACAAGCACTATATGGGTGCGATGGTTTGCATTTTGTAGCAGATAGACAAATTCTATGGAAAAAAAAAAGAAGTGCAGTGAATCTAAGAACTTGCATATTCTTAGGACAGAAGTCCCATTTCGTATCTTATTTGGTTTCCTCGTGTCTATTGTTGCAGGAAAGAATAGAAAACTTATTACCACAACCACTTCTACTACTACCACCAAATCAAAGGTTGGTTTTTTTTGTCAAGAGGACTAAATTTTCATATATAGCTAGGATCAGATGAAAATTTACCTCGCCTTCTTCTTCTTTCTCCTTCTATATGATTATATAATTAATATATACTTCATGTCCAGAATGAGAAGAATGAAGGCAATAAAGCTGACCCCATGTCAGAGGGAAAATCGGGTAACGGGGAACTGGGGGAGGAAGAGAACCGTGAGATTGCCCACGAGCACTTTCCGGACATCATTGACCTAGCTGAGATGGACTATTCTTCAGCAAAGAGAAAACCTCCAATACACAACTGAGTTGCATGTTGGGAATAACAAAAACAAAAGTAGAAGTAGAAGTATTAGGATAATAGAAGTCGGACAGCATTACAGAAATGCTGCAGATTTTTAGGGTTAGGATTTGATTATATATGTACATGGATTAATATTATATTCTTGTTGTCAGCCTTAAACTATCATTTCGATGATTGAGTAATAAGCACTTGGAAGTATTGGAGAGGATAAAAAAGCCTTGTAACAATGAAAAGTGAGAAAATAATGAAGAACTTATATATATATCTATATAATCAGTTACATGCATAGATGATTTCTGCTCTGTTTCTGCTCGTGCATCGTAGGGAGAAATTAAAACAAAAGGTCGCCTACTTTTAGCTCCCCGAAAACCCCATAGACCATATGCAGATGATTCTGACATGAATTAGCAATGCAAAACGTCCACTAATAAGTTGGTAATAAAAACAAGATCTGATTATGATACATGATCAGATGGGGACCATGGATCTTTAAAGAAATTGGGGATTAAAAACTAGAAAAGACCTGTGTTCAAGGAAGTAGGTGTGGTGCATTATGTTACAGTGACCCTTCTGTCTTTCTTTAACCCTGCATTGGAACCACCAGGGATTTTGGGCTGGGGCCACCATGTTCCACATATTGATTGCATCATTTGGAAGGTATGAATGGTCACTGTTACATGTGGGCTCACATGTCCTCTCTTGGGCCATGCTGTCTTGAAATCGAGGTAGAACCATCAGCAGAGAGTGGCTTAGAAATATACCCACATAAAGTCCCCCCCCCCCCCCCCCCCCCCCGATTTGGTACATGAAAATGTTCAATGTGCATCCACGTTACTCAAAAAGCATTATCGACCGATTCCAGTGACAAGATCAAAAAGGCAATATTAGAATAACATGACGTACCAAAGCAACTGGTAACCACAAATCCACTTCTTTCGCCCTTTAAAATGTGTGGATCATCTTTTCCCTTCTTTCAAATTAGTCAAGAAAAACGCAAAAACAAAATTTGTCCTACATCGCTAAGGGATGATCCAAGAGTGGTTTATAAAGCTCCACCACCACCTCTTCAAGAGCTAGAGATTAACACAGAAGAGGAAAAAACAAAGAGAAGAAGAGCAAGAGAGTTAGGACAGATGGTAGTTGTTCTATTTCAGAAAAAAAAAAGATGGTAGTTGTTCTAAATGTTTTCCTACTTGGGTGCTCCCCAGCCTGGTGGGTTTGTCCTGACCTTGAGGAGGAACATGTAGTTGAAAGCCAGGCCCAGCTCCTCTCTTGTATGGTGTGCCTTTGACCCAATCCATGATTGGGCAACACTGTTAGATACAAATTAGTGAAAAGTGGATAGTGGACTAGTAAAAAGTGGATAGTGCTTATTTATTCTATATTGATTTTGAATTTGGAGGATCAAAGTTTTTAGCTCCTCTCTTGTATGGTGTGCCTTTGACTTTGAGGTTCGGAAAGTACGTGCTTCTTTACCCTCTACGGATCAATGGAAAAGGAAAAAAAACAAAACAAAAATTCGACCTTATCTTTGGTGTGGTTGGATCTCAAAATTTTGGTCTAATAAATTAATCTATCTCCGTGTCGATATTCACCTACTGTTCCGATTGAATGGCACACTGCCAGTTCTGGTGCAACCTTGACACCATCCAACATTAAAGTCTCTGAGCTTCACGAGTTCACTCTTGAGTCTTTCTGTTCAATTTGAGCTAACTAAATAATTAGTAGTTAAAATAAAAAAGCGTAATGTTAACTCGCCCACTAAATATGGGACAAAATCAATCTCACCTCCTAACTATCAAAACAACAATTTACGTCCTCTAACTTTCGAAAATATCAAGGTAGGTCATTCGCCCTCCATCTAAATTCTCGTTAAAACTGATGGAATCTTGCCTAAAGTGGGTCCTAAGTACTTTCTCATACACTTGACTTGACGAAAATATCCCTTTGTTTTTTTTTATTATTTCAACATTTTCCTTTTCCTTATCTCTTCTCTCTTTTCTTGTCGTAGTCCCCCTTTTGCCGAAGTACCTTCAGCACTTGCTAGTGATGGCATAAGTTTGCTAATTAAGTTGGAAGTGGATGACTTTCCTATGGTGGCAACCAAATAGAGCAATCAAGTAGCAATGGCATTATAAATGCTTGTGAAGAAGAACTAAATAAACCCACTGTCTCTTTGATTGATTGTAGCGAAGATTTGAAATTGATGCAATAGATGATGTAAAATGCAAGTAGGCTAGCCTTGAAGTAGCTCCTCTAGCTTCGCTGGGAAGTGCTTTCGTGGGCTCTTATGGTGTAGATAGAGTTTAAAACTGGAGTCTCAATAAGGGTAGTTTGAAAATTGAAAATTTTGACTCCCTCTTGATGCCTGGAGCTCTAGCTCCTTGGCTGCTATCAATGAAATGGATAACGGGGATGATGAGATTGTTGAGCATAACCAGCCAATTACTTAAAGTTTGACTTACTCATCAAATGGTTCTAATTTAATGATGTATGGTAGTTCATCAAGCTCTTAGAGCTATAACAAGCATTAGCATTCTAAAGTCAAAACAAGTTGCATTGATGGTGGATCCAAAATTAATGTGAAAAGCTATTTATATAGAAGACACAACCCGGTTCAAGTTTGAGCCTGCCGTAGGACACAGAGTCTTTCCCATTGTCATGAAGAAGTTGCAAAGAGGTTCAAATTGCAAAATGGGACATTCCAGCTCAAGTATTTAGATGATGAAGAGGAATGAGTGATGTTAGTAAGTGATTCACATATGCAAGAGTGTAAGCACACGTAGCGTGAAGTTCCTAGTCCATGATATCCTTTAATTTGTACTATAAGCAGCTCTTTACTAGGAGGTACTTTGGTAAATAGAGGAGGATGGGGGAGGGAAGAGAGAAAGGAGGGGGACTTCCGGGACAGAGGGGGAAGAGATGAAAAAGTTTAAAATATAAAAAATAAAGTAACGATATTTTCGTCGAGTCAATGAGTGAAGAACACGTGTGACGCGGTAGGATTATGTTAATTTTAATAAGAATTTTGATGGAATGTACATTAATAATTTTTAAAAATTAAATAACGTAAATCTTCGCTTTTATAATTAGGAGGATGAGATTAATTTTGTCCGGGACAGAGTGTGACATTACCCTTAAATGCCATAGGTTGGCGGCTAATGACAATATATATTTGTAATCCGATTCTCGTGAAACACACGTGAGCCAGATATTCTTCACCGCTTGACCTACAGTAAACAGCTCAATTGGTAAAAATAAGAGGACGATCTGGTCGTCCACCGTTTTCCCTCCCTGAGTCCTCTTCCATTTGCCACCACTTTTTCCGAAACAGGAGAGAGAGAGAAAGAAAGTACAGGGGTGTTGGGTTTCTTGGGCTCCAGAGCTTCCAGGCTTCTCTCCCTCTCTCTGTGAAGCTCCTTGGCTTGGGTAACTCCAACTATCATCTTTTTTCTTTTCGTTCAATTTAATTGTGTCAATCTGTTAATCTTTGATCCCTTCGTCTGAATAAGTTCTAGGGGTTTGGATAATACCTGTGTCCTTTTTGATGTCTATGATATTTTCTTTGGTGGGTCGGGAATCTAAAAGCTCGAGCTTGTGTTGTTCGTTTCTGATTTAAGAAGCCCTAAAGATTCTTGGTAAATAATCTGGTCCCTTGTTTTTCATTGGCAGGTTTGCTGTTACATAATGTTAGGTAATTGGTGCAATCGTGTCTGTGTGATTTTTGTGTTCTTCTTGGATTTTGATTGCTTTCTTGGAAGCTAAAGCTGCAAAGATTGTGAATCCGGTTTCCCAGTGCTTTTGAGTTGGACGTGTTGGTTTGCTTTTTGGTTTGTGATGTTTTGATTAAGATTGATGTTAGGCATTGGAAATTTTGAATCTTTAAGAAGTGGGAACTTTGTCGATAACTGAGAAAGAGGGGTTTCTTAGCTGCCCTAATAGTTGGGCAAGCTGTAATAATAAATAAGATTACGGTTGCTCTTTCAAAGTGGGAAATTTTTGTTGACGGGTATTACTTATGGTGCCTGTGCGTAGGCACTCACACATATTTATTTGCAAATGTGTACTATGGTGAGGTTTTGATTGCTTTCTTGTTAGAGGCAACTATGAGAAAATGTGAATTGGGGTTCCAGCTTTTGTGATCTTTATTGACTGAGCCCAAGAAAACCCAACACCCCTGTGCTTTCTTTCTCTCTCTCCCGCCCTCTCTCTGTTGAAGCTCCTTGGCTTGGGTAACCCCAACTATCATCTTTCTTTCTTTTCGTTTCATTTAATCGTGTCAATCTGTAATTCTTTGATCACTTTGTCTGATGAGTTCTAGGGGTTTGGATAATACATGTGTGCCCTTTTTGATGTCTATGATATTTTCTTTGGTGGGTTAGGAATCTAAAAGCGCAAGCTTGTGTTGTTCGTTTCTGATTTAAGAAGCCGTAAAGATTCTTGGTAAATACTCTGGTCCCTTGTTTTTTATTGCCAGGGTTGCTGTTACGTAATGTTAGGTAATTAGTGCAATCGTATCTTGTGTGATTTTTGTATTCTTCTTGGATTTTGATTGCTTTCTTGGAAGCTAAAGCTGCAAAGATTGTGAATCCGGTTTCCCAGTGCTTTTGAGTTGGATGTGTTGGTTTTTCTTTTGGTTTGTGTTGTGTTGTGTTGATTAAGATTGATGTTGGGAATTTGAAATTTTGAATCTTTAAGAAGTGGGAACTTTGTTGATGGGGTTTATTAGCTGCTGTAATAGTTGGGCAAGCTGTAATAATGGATAAGATGACGGTTGCTCTTTCAAAGGGGGAAATTTTTGTTGACGGGTATTACTTCTTGCTTAGGAAATGCTTCTAGAATCTTTTTATTGTGCGTGTGTAGGCACTCACACATATTTATTTGCAAATCTGTATGGTGAGGTTTTGATTGCTTTCTTGTTAGAGGCAACTATGAGAAAATGTGAATTGGATTTCTAGGTTTGTGATCTTTATTGACTGCGGTTGATAACAGCTTTTGGAAATTCTCAATCTATATACTTGACGTTTGTTTATGCATGAGAGCAGTTCTCAACTCAGCTAGGAGGAGTTCACTTTATGTCAACCTGAAGTCGATAGAAACTATTTTGCCAGCCCAAACAGGATCATTTAGTGCTTAAAAAAGTGAAGGTACTAATCTTTGTGGTGAGAAGTTAAATCCTGAGTGGTTTGGTAGGTGTGAAATTATACGTTTTGAGTCTCCATGAGCAACGGTGCCGAGGGGTTGAGACTTTTTAAGGCCACAGACATGATGCCTTTGATGAGGTGGAATTAGGTTATGGCTCAACTCGGCTTGAGAGTTCACTTGGACGCCTACCACTTTGTCCCTGCTTCATAGACACCTCCTAGATAAAGGGTCTTAATATACAGTCTAGGTAGGGGGTCTTAATCTAAAGTTTCTGCCTCATCCTTGCTCTTTTCACTTTTAAAAAAGAAAGTGCATTGTGCATGCTATGATGGGCTTGTAGTTCCTTCTTCTAGAGCACTGGTGCTTCTGGTTTGGGTATTGATGTCCTATCATTGTGGTTCCACTGATCTTTGTATATTTCTGGAACTTTGACTTTTCAAAGCTAGGGCCTATTCTTGTGTGAATGGTCTTTGATGGGGTGCTTTTAGAAGTCTCTAAAGATTCTTATATGCTGTGGTATTTTATGTCCTAACCACTAATAATAATATCTCACTAATACAAGAGAACTAATTTGCTCAAAAAAACATTGCTCCCCCCCCCAAACCAAAAAAGAAGAAAAAAAAACACTGTAACTTCTGCTCTATATTCTTTCTCTTTCAGATGCCCACTAATCTCAGGACAATGGGAAGTAATAGCGCGGATGCAGTTCCTAGGGTTGATGAGGCTGGAGATTCTGAAACTATGATTGAGATAAAAATAAGGACTTTGGATAATCAAACATATACTCTGAGAGTTGATAAGCAGGTGATTTCTGAAATCCTTTTTACTACGTTATTTTCAACTCCTGTACTTCCAAAAGGATTCTGAATTCATTTGTGGCTTAGAAGTTCCCTTAGTAGCTATCTATAATTCAGTAACACTTAGATTGCACTCTTATCTTTTACTGTTGTAGAAGTGCTAAAGTGCATTCTAGCATATATACAGTGTTATAACTCGGTATTTGAGATAGATTTTTACAAGTAATGTGCCTTAAGTCCTGAGAGAGCCCAGAAAAGTAACATATATGTATTCAAGTTTTTAACATATTATCTAAAGATTTGGTCCTGTTACTATCCTTGAGTGTTTGTCAGATGGACTTCTGGATTCATCATATTATTCTGGAATTTCTAATACCTGCAGGTGCCAGTTCCTGCTTTAAAAGAACAGATTGCTTCCATCACTGGTGTGTTGTCAGAGCAGCAACGCCTGATATGCCGAGGAAAGGTTCTAAAAGATGACCAACTCCTCTCTGCCTACCGTATCCTTTTCTTTATGAGTGTTTTGCTTGTAGAGTTGTTTCAGGTTTAGGATCTTGTGGCACTTTCTTGTTCTTATAACAAATTTTATTAGGGAGAGGGCAAACTGCATTTATGTGTGAGGTATGTGGAGTGCTCTCCGGTAATTACAATCCTAAATTCAAAAGACCAGGTAAGTGTAAAAAAGAAGAAATGTAATGTTGACAACATGGATTATCACTGTTCTCACATGCTTTTCGGTTCCAGCATTGAGTTGTGTGTTTGCCTTGACCCTAGTTAGATGTCGAAGATGGTCATACCTTGCATCTGGTTGTTCGGCAGCCTGTTCCACCATCATCTGAGGGTTTATCCAATAATCCAGGTATATTGTCCTTTAATCCAATAACAATCTACTTATTAGATAATCTGTCTATTATATTACTTTTGTTTAAAGGCTGTGTAAGGTAGAGCTTCTTTGATGTGCAAGTAGAAGTACCTTTAATGTGATGTATTTCTGTTAGTGGCTCCTCTTGATGATCGACTCATATAATGTATTTTATCAAGTTTTATCGACCGATGAAATCTTGCATTTAGTTGTATGGAGAAAGGTGTGTTGTTCCCCCCTCTATCGAAAAATGCACAATCCACTCCTCTTCACAATTGCAGTCCTTTAAAAATGTCAAGAATCTCACGTGCCAGCACAGAAATGAAGATTTAGCTAGATCATAAGTACTGAGAGTTTATATCTGAGAGTAGCTGTTTGTTTCTCCTGAACCACCTTTTCCCCTGCCTGTTGTCTTCCAGAACTGTTCAGATAAAGATACTATCTGCTTCCCTGGTCCTAAAATGAAAAATCTCGATCCTACTTACGTTGACCCAATTAGTTTAAACATTTACACAAGCAGTGAATGATCCTAAGTTCTTGACTCTTCTTTTTGATCTACATGTTCTAATATTTGCCTTAGGAAGGACTCTCTTCATACCACCCAAGCCTTGATAAATCTAAATCAGTCATCAGATTACTGTTTTTTAAGCAATTTCTGTTTGCACTTAACATGCTTATGGTCAACACTACCTCCGTGTTCTTCTCGTGTGGGTTTCTCAGTTTTCTAGTTTTTGTTTTGCTCCTCTTTCTGAGAAGCACACAATAATGCCACTTTTGTACTTTTTCCTAGCGAACATATTTGTACAGAAGAAAACTGCTCGTTCAAATGTTTCTGTAGACATAACAATGCTTCCCATACTGATTGAGCACTTGGTTACTTATGGGAGAACCAGCAATCTGATTAATAACCGGATTTATCATTTAATAAACTTAATAATTGTGTTGACTAAAGAGGTTCACTTTATCTTTTGCTGAGGATATTCTGATATTCCTAACTTGCTTGTTTTATTATTGGATTATATTTGTCTCCAGTCATCTATATTTTTAAGCAATTTATTTGTGTGTGTGATGGGTGTATATTTTGTTTCTCAAATTTTAATTCTCTTAGAATCACTTATCAAACAAAAATTCTCTTAGAATCAGTACTTCTGAACACTATTGCTTGCAGCAACTGATCCTACCTCAAGTACAAGCCATGGTCAAAGTAATCAGGCAGCCCCTGGTTTTGTTATTGAAACTTTCAGTATGCCTGTTCAGGGGGAGGGAGTTCCTCCAGAAATCAATCGGGTGAGTCTGCAACTACAGGAAGATTGAAGCAAATATATGGTATGATTGGTGCAAATATCTCTCGGTAATCACTTCTTCTCTCTTATCATTATTTTTGAGCAGATTGTCTCTGCTGTTCTGGGTTCTATTGGATTTTCAAACATTGCAAGTGGCGGTGAAGGGACTGATGTCAGGGTAAATCTTACTGTATTTCTGAAAATTGATAACTTAGATCTTTTGCTGAACTTCTGCATGAAATTCCTTTATTCATACAGGATAGATAACTACATCCATCTCCCTCTCTGTCTCTCTGTCTCTCTCTCTGAGTCTGACACTGTTGCGCACAGACAAATGAGTGAAAAGTATATCCAGATGAAGATTGGAAAATACATGTCTTAAGAACCTAACATTTTTGTCGAGAAAATTGGCAGTTACGTAACTGCAAGATATTGTGTGACTAAGATTTTTGACCCCGTCTTCAAGGTCTTAGAAAAATCTACTCAGATTTGGGTGACTACTATTTCTGAATAAGCATGCACGGATATAGTTGTTACAATCCATCTTTTAATGGATTTGTATATTTAACTTACATAAACTTACTCTTTGGGGCCGGTGGGTGGATGGTAAAGGAACGTGGCGCCCAAAATCCTACCCATCTTCAACCTGAAGAAGCTGGCATTAGGGGTCCATTTGATAGATCTCAGAGTACTCACGGAATTCCATCAGCAGTTTCTTTGGGAACTCTGCAGCCTCCTGTAAGCTTGAAATCCCTTATATGCTTCATTGTTATGTGTTTATTCCCTTGAACTATTTTATTTCCTATACACCAAATGAGCCTAGTGGGATACTCGTATTAATGGTTTTTGTAGGTAATTCTGGATTCTTTGACGACACTGTCCCAATATCTTAGTTATATGAGGCATGAATTTGAGGCCGTTGGTCAGTTAACTTTTCAGTTTATATTTGTTGGTTTTTTAGTCATTGTAAATTTTGTAACGCTTGTGTGTTTTTCATCTGTCCTGCAACGTGGTTCATTGAGTCAGTGCTGACATATTGTGGTGGCAGGCATAGGTGGTGGAAACAGATCTCAGGCAGCCGCCATTCCTGGAACTGGGGAGAGAGGTTCTAATTCCAGTCATCATACAGGAACAGTACGAGAAGGGTTTCCAACACCAGCATTCTTGGCAGAAATAATGCTATCTGCCAGGCAAATGCTGATTGAACATGCAGGAGAATGCCTACTTGTGCGTTCTCTGGTCGCATTATTTCTTGATGCATGGTTGAATTTGAATATCTTGGTTTCTGGGATTTTTTCAAAGTTTGCTCCTAGCGAAGTTAGTATTTTTTTTCCTAAAGTCAATCCCCACATATCAAGTATATCAACGGTTCATTTCCTCAAGGCTAGATGAAACTATATATATATTTTTTCAAATTGATTTTTTTTTTCCTTGGTCAAGAATCTATGTATCATGACGTTTAAAGTACTTACCAGCTTCTCGCTATTGTTGTGCTAATTATAAAATGTTTATATGCTTGCAGCGATTCGCGAGACAACTAGAGGATCAAGGGAATGGTACTGATTCCTCAGTGCGGTCAAGTACTCAACCTAGCGCATGGAGAACTGGAATTCTATTTTATAATCTAGGTGCATTTCTTCTCGAACTTGGTCGTGCAACCATGACATTGCGTCAAACGCCGGTAGGATTATCCTCGTTGCCTTTTCATACCTTTTTGTCAATAATGATACTGACCGTGCTTTATGTGTTGCTATGACTGATTTCTTATGTAGTCAGAGGCCATGGTTAATGCTGGACCTGCAGTTTTTATATCCCCGTCTGGTCCTAATCCTATCATGGTTCAGGTAATGTTCCAACTTTTTTAGTATTTCTCTGATTTGTACATATGAAAATGAAAATCTGTTTCTATTGGAATAGTTGTCTTTCTGCTATTGAATCCTACTACATATCCAGCCTCTTCCTTTTCAAGCGGGAACAAGCTTTGGTGCCATTCCTGTGGGAACTGTGCAGCCTGGCTCTGGTTTGGTTAATGGACTTGGTTCTGGCTTTGTCCCTAGGCGCATTGATATACAAATACGTAGAGGTACCATGTAAAATTTATGACAACCTATCTACAATCCTTATGTTTTTCGTAGTATATTACATTGCTAATTGACTAGGGCTGCTTTACCATAAGGCCCTTCAGTAACTACACCAAATGCCGCACAAGAGGAACGGACAGATACTCAGCACCCCTCTGGGCACAGAAACTCAGAAACAAGTTCTGGGGGTGAAAATCTTCTTAATACATTGCCTTCAAGGGTCTCTGAGGGTCTATCTTTTGCTGGAGAGCCAGGAGCACGGATGGTACCGATTAGGACCATGGTTGCAGCAGTACCTGGTCCCTTTAGTCGCCTACCATCAGATTCACCTGGTAACTCAATGGGTTTATACTACCCTCTTCTTGGAAGGTTTCAACCTGTGGCTTCTGGACATTTAAATGGTTCGCAAGCCCAAGCATCTGGTGAGCTGCTGACTGATTCTGCAGTACAACAGCATAACATAGTGGATCCTGCCAGAGATGGTAAGCTAAACATTCAATGATTCAATTAAAATGATGTTTCTCATAATAGTTGAGTACATACACTAGAACACTTCTTTTGGTGGCATACCTTGCAGGATCATTTCCTACTCCTGATTTACGACAGGAGCCATCTAATGCGCGCAGCATAGATATCAACATACTGTCAGCTGGAGGGGACCAAAACAACCAGGATTCCGACAGACAGCTTCCGAACAGTGTTACGCAGCTTCTAAGGACCCTCTTTCCTGGTGGTGAAATTCATGTCGAGGAAGCCAGTTCACAGGGAACAGTTAGAAATTCTGTCCCAGAGCAGGCAGGGACTTCTAATGACGTAGTGAATGCATCTGAAACAGAACCAAGGGTGAGCAATGAAGGAATATTTTTGTCCAATTTGCTTCGGCATATCATACCCGCAATATCTCAACAAGCACAGTCAGAGTCAGACGGCAGACTCATGGAAGAAACAAATGCTTCTGAAAACAGAATGCCTCAAGATTTTCCCACTCAGGTGAGCGTACCTCATCAACCTTCTCTGGCATTTTGATGTCTTATGTTTCAACAAACTATGGAGTTTCTTGTGCCATTAACTCATACTGCTTTCCTCTATTACGTCTAAATAAAGCTAAAATCTCTCCTGGGGACAAAAGTATATAATGAGAAGCTAAAATTGTAGAATGTATGAAAAGGAGCTAAATAGTTTGGTATTTGCAGAATAACTCTGATGTTGGGACATCTCGTCAACCAAGTGAGGATGAAAAAAGCCCTCCAGATTCAAAACGCCGAAAGGTACTGCCACTGAACCTCCTAAACATGTTGCATATTGTGTGGTCCTTCACTAAGCTGGATGATTTTGTTGAGTTTGGGAGATGCAAAATGAAGTTTCCCCAATATATTGTATTGTTGAACGCCAGATTCATCTTTAAGTTGAAATACATTTATATCATCACTCGACTGATGCAACCATTACCAATTTATAACGAGGGGTAACAGCAAGAATAAGAATAATAACAATGGCGAGGATATGGTGATAATAATTATCAGTGCTTATGTCAGAAAGAGCACTCAAGGGTTTTGCTTTAAATCACTTCTTTCAGATAAAAACCCTGGTTGGGTTTTCTACACTGGAATGATTTGGAGAGGTAGAAAGATTATTGCTTTTGCTGACATTAATAAATTGTACATAACAAGTCTGCTTTTTGTTGTCTACATGTGCTTAGTCTCACTTGAACTCTTGCAATAAATACTTTTCTTTTCTTGATGCAGATAGAGTGATTTGTCGTGAGACCAGGATGCTACCTGCAGCCGACAGATTGTAATCAACGAGAAGAAGGAATTGCATATTGTCAATGTAGTTCTTTTGTTTTTGATATTTCTTTTTTGTCCTCTCGAAGCGGGAAGTTGTGAAAATTGATATTCGTCAAGAGTTATAGGCCATATTTTTTTTTTTGCCTTCGACAATATGACAGTATAGTGCTCGAAGACTTGTAAATTAGAATTTTATTCGTTGCAGAGCCTCGATTCCATCTTAACTTAAGAAAACATTGAGTGAGGGAATGAATGAATGAGGAATCTGGGGATTATATTCCTATCATATTATCTTGCCTGGTTCAGACCCTTTACCTGATACTTATCGAGGGGATGTGCAAACTGTGTCCAGCTACATTGTCAATCTTGCTTTATCCTCACTGTCAATAGTTCTCATTTGTCCTTTTCCAGTTGAATTGAATTTCTAGGCCAAGGATTTCAAATTTTCGGTCAAAGACTTTTTCTTCAAGGAGTCGAACTTTGGCAAAGGCCGACCTACTCGGTGGCCCAATGGTGGTTTTTTTTCTTTGTTTTGATTATAACGTAGCTTAATTAGTCTATTAGTGCCTGGGTATTGCCTAATCTCAAACTGGTTCTTTAGAGTGAATTTCGCATTATATTGGTCCTCGTGAAATTCTCTCTCTAAAGTGTTCATTTCGTCGATCGAGTGATCCCATAAATAAAAAAATTTAACTTGGTTAATGGAGAGACTTGTTAATCAGTTGGTTTTCATTAATTATCAAATCACTCAGCATGCCATTGCCACACATGAGTAGTCCACATTAATTGTCATGTTTTTTTTTTGTTTTGATTATAACTTAGCTTAATTAGTCTACTAGTGTTCGAGGTATTGCCTAATCTCAAACTTGTTTTCTTTAGAGTGAATTTTGCCTTTTATTGGTCCTCGTGAAATTATTTGTCAGCTTGAAGTGTTCATTTCGTCAATCGAGTGATCCCATAAAAAAAAAAATTACCTTAGTTAAAGGACACTTGTTAATCAATTGGTTTTTATTAATTATCAAATTACTCAGCATGCCACGTATGAGTAGTCCACATTAATTGTCAACTCAATGTTTAAAAGAGTTGTTGTAAGTAGGGCTGCACACAACCGGACCGGTTTTGCGGTCCGGACTGGACCGGACCGCATTTATTAAAAAAAATAAAAAATATATTTTTTAATAATTTTTAATACAAATTATAAACTTAAAACGTTTAATTTTAATCTAAACTAAAACTAACTATTTTTATATGCACTTCTCCCTTTGAAATTAACCTAATTTTTTTAAAAAAAAAAATTTAAAAAATTAAGAAACTGAAAAAGATTAAAACCGGTCCGGACTGGACCGCATTTACTAAAACCGGACCGGATCACTTATAAGTGGTCCGTCCGGTCCTCTATTTTAAGAGGACCGGATATCCGGACCGAAAATCCGGTTTTCAACCCTAGTTGTAAGAGAGAATTCATGCATGACACGCTTGTGATTTGAAAATTAAGGAAGACACGTGATTATTGGTAATTAATTAATACATATCTCTGTTTGTTATTTACGAGATTACTCACGAAATTTTCATTCCAAAATATAAAAAAATTTCACAAAACCAGTGACTAGTGGAAAAAATCTTGTTACGAGTGGAAATTGGGCTCGCATTGAACCCAACTCAGTCCGGTCCAAATCTTCCATCAGAACGGAACAAGGTTAACAAGAGGCCCATTGTCTCCTCTAAAATCTTATATCCCAAATACTAGGGGTAGGGGTTTTTTTTGGCAGCATAGACTCCTCCTACCTGCGGCTTGAGAACTCCTAACCATGGCTGAACAGGTAAGTGTCTGATCCATGCACTTCTTTTTCCAGCTTCTCTCTATTCTACTATTGGCTTTCTGTTTGGAGACCTTAGGGTTTGGCTTGGGACTTACACGAGGCTGAACGTTGTTTTTGTTGCAGACTGAGAAGGCATTTCTTAAGCAACCGAAAGTGTTCTTATGGTATGAGAAAGGAGAGTGAAAAAGTTCTTGATTTGATAGCTTGCAGGGTTTTCTGAAGTTCGTTTTTTATTTTTTTTTATAGGTGAATTTCTGTTTTGATGTTTGTTCTGTTTTGTCTGTTTCTGAAAACAAAATTTGCAGCTCGAAGAAGTCTGGGAAGGGTAACAGGCCTGGCAAGGGCGGGAACCGTTTCTGGAAGAGCGTTGGCCTCGGTTTCAAGACCCCCAGAGAAGCCATTGAAGGTCTGTCTCTCACTCCTGTTTGCTGTGTACTTTGGCGTGTTACTTTGAACTGTGAATTGTTGGCGCTTAGTTGAGTCTTAACTTTCTGCGAACGTTTGTTGCTTTGCCTAAATTATTGTCAAGTTGCGAATTGTTTGTGTTTCGAGAATGCATACTTTTACTGCTTAATTTGACTTTGCTCTGTGTTGTTCATAGTTGATTTATATTGGTTTTAGTGGTATGGTGGTGAAATTTGCCTTTTTGATGATTTGGCTTCGTAGCATAAGCTGGGATTTCAATATTGGTGATATAAATTTGGTTTACGCTGGTGCTTTTAGCCATTGTGTTCTCTGTTTCCTTGTCTGCAAATAACTTGGTTGAATCCTGGAGAAGAAGCTAGATTCCACCACTACTGTGTGAGCTCTGTGTGATAAATAATTGCTATGATATGGCTGATCTATGTTGCTCTTGTATTGATCCTTGATATGTGACATTCTTGTAATGTTTAAAGTATGTCATTAGGTTCAACATGCTCAAGTATGATATTGGCTTCTTTTTTATGGTTTTTTTCCTTTTCCCTTGTATGAATTTTCTTGCTTGTCTAGTTGAGCTGACAATATGTGTATCATAACTTATGGACACAGTGGGTTGGATAATTAAGGGGTAGCTTTAAAGCGGGATTCTACTTGATGGGTTGATATAAATATTGGATATTCTTGTTGGTCGAAGTGATATTGACTATTTTATGTCAAGACAAGAAAAGCGCTGAGGAGTGAACTCTATTCTTCAAAATTTAGCTGTGGGGCCAAATTGGCCAATTAAAGGTTTTGTAATGACATTGAAATAGTTGCTGCAATGGTGTATTCATGTTGGTTCTAAGATACAGCACCAGTTAACAGCGGAAATTCTGAGTATTCATAATAGTGAACATATTTTTATCAGGATTGTTCCATAGATGTGAGTTTTGAGTCATTAGAGTCTATTAAGATGTACCCAGGAAGATTTTTGTATACTACCTGCTTTTCTGGGGTAATAAGAAATTAGGAAAGTAAGAGTGCGATTGTTGATATGACACCTGGAGAGCAATTCGTAATAGAGGATGTGGGGTTCCTTGTTCCTTTGCTTCTCTTAAGCAAATGTTATGACTGTTAAGTGGAGCCGAATCTGTGGTTGGTAACTTGATCTATTCAGGAGCATTTGCACCAAGCTCCATATCAAATGCTTGGGATTATATTGCTTAGGCAGGCTCACATGTTTATTGCATTTTTTTAGTATGAGTTCGAATAAATTTGGCAGGATTATATATAGGATTTTTTCTTACTTACCAAAAAAAAATTATATATAGGATTGAGGACCATTTCCTGATTAGAGCCATTGTTTTCTGTTTCATGCAGGAACCTACATTGATAAGAAATGCCCCTTCACTGGTGATGTTTCTATCAGGGGTCGTATTTTAGCTGGCACTTGCCATAGTGCTAAGATGATGCGGACCATTATTGTTCGCAGAAATTATCTTCATTTTGTCAAGAAGTATCAAAGGCATGATCCTGCTGTAGTAGTGATAGTCTTTGTTTTCTATACATTTTCTCACTCTACGAGAAGCATAACTCATTTTCCTTTCTCCTGATTATACCATTCTCCCCTTCTGGGCTTCTTTCAGATATGAGAAAAGGCACTCAAACATTGCCGCTCACATATCCCCGTGCTTCCGTGCAAAGGAAGGAGATCATGTCATTATTGGGCAATGCAGGTAAGCTTTTGTCTATGGAAGGCCCTCATGTTTTATCATTTACCCGTATATAGATTTGACTGTAAAGCACGCTCAACTTCTGGTTTGACTGGGTTATTTTTCCACTGCATCTTTTCAGACCATTGTCAAAGACAGTGAGGTTCAATGTGTTGAAAGTCGTTCCGGCAGGATCTTCTGGTGGTGGGAAGAAGGCTTTTACAGCAATGTGAGGTGATTCTTTTCAGTACCTTCAGATGCTGATCATAGCTAGTAATGCAGGGCAAGACTTTCGAAGTTGAGAATACACCACCGGTATCGGGTGACACCATGGACCGCTAAATGCCTGCACTTTTTTGTTTCTTTACAAAATTTACAGTTTTACTTGTTGGAATACTGTTGGTAAGTTTTGACGTTTTGAAAGATAACCAGATATGGTTCGTAAGAGTGGAATGTACTTTTTATATCTTAATCACTGTATTTGTCTGATTAGTCACTTGTGACTTAAATTTTGGTTGTGGATGATAATGAGATAAGCTGTTGCTTGGTACTTATGTGAGTTCTGACGAGATCTCGGAAATTTTTATAATAGATATTAACGATCTATGATCTTAACCGAGTGGGATCTATATACCCTTTTGTCATCGTGCCTAGGGAATAGTTTGTTCCAATTTGAAAATCGAGTAGTCTTTTCTAAGGAAGAGCGTAGCTATTACCCATTTTAGGGGGCGATGATGCTGCTAGAGCCCTCACTTCCACTGGGTAACTTTTAGCCACATCAGCGTCAACTGGTTGATTCACGTATATGAACCAAAAGAACAAAACCTACTCCCCTAGGTTTTTTGGTTTAGCTTAGGCTGGAAAGTGGTGTGGTTAATACTAGGCCTGAACAGATTTGGGCCAAAACCGATTGGGCCCGGCTAATTCTGAGAGCCCAATTCGACTGTCGGCCCAAAAAATTTCAGAACCGAGTGCCCTTAGGTAATTTCGTTTTTTAGTGGGGTGTGAGACGACGACGTCCCCTTATAATTTCTATCTCATTCCCCCTCACAAATCCCTCCTTTTGTCTCATATTGCCCCCCGGTGCGGACACAGCCTCCTCTCCCCATGGTCGTCGTCGTCTCACACTCTCTCTCTTGGCTGGATTCTTGGTTTGCTGCAAAATTGGATGAATTGTAAGGTGTTCTTTTATTTCATATTCTTGAGATTGAATGTATTTTGCTGGTTGATTGGTGAAACATGGATATGTTGTAGACGTGCTTGCTAGTATAGTTGGAATTAAGCGCAAGACTGTCTTTTTTGACAGTCCTCCTGTAAATTGCATCTTTTTGTATGATTTCTCATCTCAAATACGCAATGTCTATTCTTTTGCTATGCACTCCAGATCAAAGAGCTTTTTTTTTTGCGAGTTGTTTAGATTTTTGCTTGTTTTAGAGTATGTTAGAATCTAACACTGACCGATGCTAAAATCTCTCTCTCTCTCGGGCCAACCGAAGCTGATTGTCGTCGGTCCGGCTAGTCCTTTCCTCCCTTGGCGCAATTTGTCGGCCCATGTTTTTCATCAACCAAACGATTCGGTTGCCAGTAGAGGCCAGAAACCGTGCCAAAGGGTCGGTTTTCAGCCCTAATTAATACCTTCACAACAAGGTTGGTGACAAGGAAAAAAAATCACAACATGATTGATATACATTTTACAGAAACCAAAATGAAAAAGCTGAGTACAAAGCAAGAACTTTAAGGGGAAGTTTTTGTTACTTTATCATGGGTGGATAGACATAATAAGGTTGTGTTTGAGAAGTACAATTTTAGGTATTGGGGTTGATGAAAAATTGAGGAGAGAATGAAAAAGTTGGTAAAAAAGTAAAAAAATGTATGAAAATTGATAAAAAAAAATTGAGGAGAGAGAGTGTTTTGTAATGATGATAAAATTTTGTTATGCAAACAAAGCCTTAGTAGACTTCATAGTAGGATTTATATTGTTCAAAATTTTATACATACAACGTTAAATGATGTAAGATTTCACTGTCTATCCCGCAGTCCTGGTCCTTGCGCATGCATCTTGTTTGGACTTACCATGCTTTTTTTTCTAAGCAAGAGTACTATGTTTGATAGTTCGGTTTTTGGTAATTCCCAAGGCCATTGCTCCTCATGAGAGGGTTGAGATCAACTGACATGATTCGTGAATACAGTCGATCGTGTGTACTTGTGGGGAGCAGGTTGCGTCATCCAATTAGCCTCTAACTAGTCAAATTACAATCAACTTGGCGATTTGCAGGGTTTGTATGGTGGTTAAAGAATTGCCAGATAGAAAAATAAACTTTTCTTTCCTTTTCTTTTTGCCTTTTGGCTATCAAGAAGATGGTGAACCTGTGACCATGAAGGAGGATATTTTTTTCAAAGTAATCAATTCGTTTCCTTTTGCATAAAGCAAAAGGAGATGGAAAATGTTGCTATCTCACGTCATCTTCCCATTGAACATGCCATTTTATTCCGCATGAACATATCAAAATCCCTAAAATCTCACTTTCAAATCTTTTGGTATCGATATTACCAGTTAAAATATGTTTTCCATGCTACAACCACTTGCCTTTCAACTTGTTCAATGACCAAGCAGCACCACAGATTGGGACAACATAGTCTTTTCAGGAGGTGACGTAGGAGGATTTCTGGGTGGGAAAATAAATTATAAGCAACCAAATCATGATAGGTTAAAAATTAGAGCACTATAAAATTCATACCGCAAAAGTCCTAGACAATCTTGATCCAATGAAGGCATATCTAGGTTGTGTTTGTGTTGTAAAATTTTAGTGTTGTTAAAATTTTAGGTATTGGGTTTAGTGAAAAAGTGAAGAGAGAGGTAATTTTTTATATTTTTTGTAGTAAATAGTAATGATTTGATGTGGACAGAGAGATTATATTGTAATATTTAATTGTGTTAAAATTTTAGAGGGGGTAAAATTTTGGTACACAGACGCACCCCTAGTAAAACAAGTACAACAAAAAATGCAGGGTCTTCTGTAAATCCATTTCTAATTAGAAAAAAAAAAGGTGGAACTCGCACTCCTTTATCATGTGTTCTGAATGTAGTCAAACAAATTTAGCTGCACCCCTGCAATTATGGTTTCCATGGGCTATATAGAACATGCCTAAAAAATGTTCACGTGAAGAATATTTATGGAGCAATGATTGAAGAATAGCTTACCACGTTTCTCCCCCCATCTTGAACATGTTTAGCTACCTACTTCTCCATAAAATATCACCCATTAGTTGATATAATAAAGGATTA
The DNA here is from genome assembly GCA_963930655.1 of Myrica gale. Classification (NCBI taxonomy): domain Eukaryota; kingdom Viridiplantae; phylum Streptophyta; class Magnoliopsida; order Fagales; family Myricaceae; genus Myrica; species Myrica gale. The sequence goes on along the minus strand of OZ005616.1, from coordinate 23,829,387 downwards.
GCTGCAATTGATATAAGAAAGGATTAAGTAAGTAATTAGATGGTATGTATCGTAAGTTGCAGAAGAAGAATGGGTGGGGGGGATTAATTGGTCCAGACTTTCATCCACAACCGTGCAAGCTTTCAGAACTTGGTGCAGCCATTCTTAAATGCTCAGGAAAAAAGAAGAGGAAAAGAAAAGGACACGTTCAATCACAGAGGGAAAAGATTTTTTTTATAGCAGAAAAGACTTTTCTAGAGATACCAGAGGAGGAAAAAAAAATTCCCCAAAACAGTGGAGAACAGAAGAAAACAAAATAAAAGAGATCAAAAAGACATTTCCATATTACGAGCCGCAAAGATCTCACAATAATTACTGTACCAACCATGTACCAACCAACTGATTTTCAGCCACGCTTTCCTTAAAAAAATCTGGAATTTAACGTTTTTTTCTCTCTCTTTGAGACAACAGCTGCTATAAGCATAGTCCCCCATCACTCTAAACATATTCCCAGAATCTTCTTTCACGTAAATTTTTTTCCCCCTCTCTCTTCCCTTCTCTCTGTCTCTTCTCCGTGACTGTGTATTGCTTTGGATTCGCGCAACAAGTTGCTATAAGAAACTGAACTACCACCACCACCCACTACTATCCTATCATCATGTGCGTGAAGGACGCGAAGAAAGTCGGCCAGGAGATTGAGAATCTGGACGACAATAACAATAATAAGAGGCCAGGGCCTTTGCATTGTGAGGTGTTGCATACCCAGATGGAGAAGTGGGATGAGGAATCTTCTTTGATGAGTTCCACTGATAGAATCAGTCCTGAAAGATCATTTCCTGTAAGAAATTCAATTCCTTTACCTTCTAGTTGCGCTGTTATCTTGCTTAATTATGAAGTTTTTGTTTCGAAGAACCGTTTGGTCGAAATTGGGTTCTGAGGATTTTTTTTCCTCGTGATGGATGATTGATAATGATTTTTCTTTGATGGGTCTTCGATAAATTTTCCCTTTTGTATTTCTCATTTGCAACAGCCTTTTCTCTTTTCGTTTGTTTATCTACGAAACTCAAATTTTTTATTGCTGCAACATTGGTCTGTAAGTATCTGCGCTTTGGTGGGTACAATTTTCATGTTTGTGGCTCTGAACTATATGGAACAATACCAGAATGACTAAATTCAGCTCGATGGAGATTGTAGCACTTAAACGTTTAACTGTAGTTACTAGTTGTTATTGGAAATTGTTACACTTCTATCCTATTTCCTACACTCTTAATTCAATTCTGCTTGTCAATGGATTCGCGTCCTGGAATATTTCTCTAAATATGACATAAGAAATTATTAAAAAAAATTTATTTGCTTCTCTAATCTCACTATCCTTGATTAAAGAATTGAAACGAAAGTTCTATCCTTCTTTTCATGTAAGACTCCATGGACAGTCTATAATACTGAGACAATGAATTTTGCTTGCAGAGGGATTTGACTTTCTAATTTTGTTATTAATATTGTTTCTGCTTTATTTTTGTAAACAATAAAGTTTCTGGTTCAATTATTGAATGAATAGAATATGACTCATCTTTAATTGGAACGGATGTAGTTTAGCAATTTATACAATAGGGTAGGAAGGAATGTGACAAGCATTTTTCAAGATTTAGGTATGTGCTGTTAGAACTTGGAACTAATGGTTTCAAGGTTCCACTTTCATATGATTTCCAAATAATTGTCAGTTGCCACGAGTTTAAGAGCATGTGCTTCACCATTATAATGACCAGATTATACTCGTTCTCTGGAGAAGAGTACCAATATTACTTAAAAATCAACAATAGGATAGACCTCTTGTGGGAGCCAGATTCAGAACATATACTTCCTGGAAGTAATTTCTCTTATGTCATCCTACTTTCTTGAGTACACTATGGTTTTTTTTTTTCCTTATATTTTGCTTTTATAATTTCTTGTATTGTTGTGAACCTCCGATGCTGATATTCTATCTTTATATTTTCTGGATTATTAAGCTGGAAAGCATTTGTGAGGAAGCAGTAGCAGTGGAAAGAAAACAGAACCTGTTATCCTTTGTCCCTGCCCTTCGCTCAGGAGTGTGGTCTGACATAGGGGGTCGTCAGTATATGGAGGATACTCATGTCTGCATTGGCGATTTGGCTCAGAAATTTGGTTATAATCTACTCTGTGATGATGTTATCTCCTTCTATGGTGTAAGTATTTTAAACTGCTAGAATCTCTGCTGTTTGTCTCCAGAAACAAATTAACATGATTTGAGCTTTTTGCAAGAATTACATCCTTTGTCAGGGTTGTTTTGAGCGTTTGAACAAAGAGTCAACAGTCATTTCTATATAGGAGAGAGGGAGAAAGAGAAAAAAAAATGTAGTCATGTCCTTCTTGAAAGGATTTGACAAATAATGCAGGGGTAGTTCGAAACACAGAACATGTGACAGTACTATGAAGCAATCAGATACTTATGAACCTTAATTTTGGTTGTTATTTTCTTTCAACATGATGGTCTAACTTACTTATACGTTTGAACAGTGGAATGATCATCACTTAAGAACAGTCATAAGCTTGAAAACCTCTGGTCATCTATAACCCTTACATTGCTACGTAAATAGTAAATAAAGAATTAGTTACAACTAAATAAATTTACTACGGTATGAATAAAGAATAGTTACTACTAAATAAATTTACAACAGTAAAAGGGTCGGTTGGCTAATTATGCCACGCTCGCCCTTGATTGGCGAGTGCTGTATGGATATCAAGACATATGGCTGACATAATTTGTGGAAACTTATAGGGTTGGCTCCTCTTGGCCGACCCTCCAAAAAAAAAAAATAAATAAATAAATTTACAACAGTATGGCTCTCATGTTGAAAAGTCAATTTGGATTAGCTTACACAACTTGGATATTTAAGAATGCTTTAATTGAACTTGCAATCGTGGGTCTAATTTTTTCTACCTTCTTTTCTTCAGATATTGTCTTGTTAAAGGCTTGAATAATAGAAAGGAACAAGATTGCGAATAGGCTGCAAAAATTAAATTCAGTTCGGAACAAGCACATGTACTATGATTCAGAAATTTCATTCAGATTTTTTACATGCATAGATCAATTGGTTTGAATAATAGGTATTTGATGGTCATGGAGGAAAGGCTGCAGCGCAATTTGTCCGTGATCAATTGCCAAGAGTCATTGTCGAGGATGCTGATTTCCCCTTACAACTCGAGAAGGTGGTTACAAGGTCATTTATAGCAACGGATGCTGCATTTGCAAAGAGGTGCTCTCTTGAGGCTGCCCTGTCTTCTGGCACAACTGTGCTGACTGCGATGATATTTGGGAGGTAAGTTAAACGTTGATTGGCCATTTTTCTCTGTTTTGATTCTTCAGGTTAGTGTCATGGACCACATAAGTGAACAAGCTAAGTTGATTAGAGAGGAGAAAAAAGAGATATTAAGGAAAGTTATGTCGACGAAAGATACATAGATCCTGGGTAGATGTACGAGTTATAACTGTTTATATCCATGAGAGATGCTTAAGATGATGAAATTCATATTTCTCATTTCAAAGGACTGGTTATATTGTCTCAATCTCAAAGACCTTTTAGGTGAAAGTTATTGCATGCTTTGTTCTAAAATCCAAGAATATCTTCGACAGATCTCTACTTGTTGCCAATGCTGGGGACTGTCGGGCAGTGTTGTCCAGATGTGGAATAGCTATAGAAATGTCAGAAGATCATAGGCCCTGCTCCGCAAAAGAAAGGATGAGGATCGAGTCCTTAGGTGGATATATTGATGATGGTTACCTCAATGGTCAGTTGGGAGTCACTCGTGCATTAGGTGATTGGCACCTTGAAGGGATGAAGGGAATGAGTGAAAGCATTGGACCATTGAGCGCTGAACCTGAACTTAAATTGGTGACATTAACCCAGGAAGATGAGTTTTTGATTATTGGCAGTGATGGAATATGGGATGTGTTTTCCAATCAAAATTCTGTAGATTTTGTTCGGAGGAGACTTCAAGAACACAATGATGTGAAGTTGTGCTGCAAGCAAATTGTAGATGAAGCAAAACAGCGGGGAGCAACAGACAATCTAACAGTCGTGATGGTAAATTTTCATACGGAGCCACCTCCACCTGTAGTGGTGCAAAGGGCCAGAGTTAGGAGAAGCATATCTGCTGATGGCCTTCAGAGTCTGAAATGCCTGTTAGAAGGGTAGATCTCTTTCTTCAAACATTTTGTCCCGGCAGCCAAAGGTTAGAACTAGTAAAAAAAACAAGACTCTTAGTTGTTTCGTCAGCTGTTTGATCACTTGAGTTTTGTATCTCTGTGTATATATATATACAAAATGATTCTTCCGGGAATTGGGACTGTCTTTTCCTTAATTATTAATTCATGCCCTTTTGGTTCCTGAGAAGGAAAGACAAGGATCTGGACTCACAAACTTGTAATAATATCCTGAAACGGGGGAGGGGATTCCAACTTGTAAACAGATTGATTCGATTTCGAGCATTGTACAAAGAATGTATACAAATCAGTGCATTTTCATTTGTGTTCGGCAGATGAAGTTAATTATTTTCATTTCTCTATTGGATTTTTTCCACTTTTACACTCACCATCTCACACAGGTGGATCTCCACATGAGCAGAGACATCAATGGCAGCGTGTTAATACGAGAGGTGTCCACCTAAATTTTGTTTTTGTTCCGTTTGTCTTTTTAGATTATATTGGCCATTTCTGAGACCAAAAAACTTCTAAAAGCCCAAATACTCGGAAAAAAGCACAATTTTGGCTGTTCTTGAATGGATTTGATGATCCTCTGCCACACTTTCTTCCACTTTTATCTGTTCTGTTATTCCAACTGGAACTTAAACACATATATTTTAGTCCAATATAGCAAAGAAGACACTTTGGATTCGATTCCACGTTTTGCCACTATAAGAACCAGCAGCCACTATTCCAAAACATTTTCTCGCACCTCTGTTGACTGGCATAAAGAATGTTGCAGTATCATCAGTTTGGTGGTCGTCATTACTCCATAAGATCACCAGAATCAATTTCAGAGCAATCTTCTCCCGTCTGTGGGGAGACAAATGCTATCCCTCCTTTTTCCTTTCCTAAGCTAATATTTCCACAACAGAGTACTTTAAAGGCAAAGGTAAAGAAAGCTACATGTGGGGTCGAGAGAATCTCTCAAAGGCTCCAGTCTTGGCCAATTTTCAACAAGCTAATGGAAGTCGACCACTCATATCTAAGGCTACAAGAAGTTGTAAATATTCTCCACTGAGATTTGATGGTTAACATGCACCCTATCATTTTGTAGGAAATATACATTTATGGATAAGAGGGAAAAAAAAACAGAGAGAAATTGCACTAACTCTTACACTATCTTTATTGACTAATTATATGACTACGAAAAGAGTCGAGGGGGAATGCAAGACGGACCAAACAATAAGCAGAAACTAAAAATCCAACAAACATAAAGGCTCGTCAAATAAATAAAAAAGAAAAAAACCACAAAAGATAAGGGGAAAAAAGAACTCTCTGTAGCACTAAAGAATGATGTACAAGAAATACATGTATGGTGACTCGAGTAAGTTTCTCTATCAATGTGTTTTTATCCTATGTGAAATGCACCTCCCTTCTAATAAGGGAAGAACACGAGGTGAGTTACCGGAGGAAATTCACATCACTGTGAGCTTATGATGTTCTGAAACCATTTTCTGTCGTTCAATTTTTCTTTGATCTCAGTTCTTGCGGCACAAATCAAGAACAAACTTGCAAAGAAAATAGCAAGAATAAGCATAAAAAAGACACTGTTCCATCCTCTGGTGGAAATATACCCAGCCAATAATGGACCAAGAGCAGCCCCAACAGAACCAGTACCATCTATGATAGCAGTAACAGTCGCTAACGCACGGGAATTCCCTCCAACCATGCTCTGTGTACCAAGATCAGCAGCAACAGCCGTTGTAATGAGTGAGTACGGGCCATTTACAAGCAATCCAGAAACAAACATCAACCCGATGTTGGCAAACATAGAGAGGCTTCCATATAGCCGGTAGAAAATAAGGGCTGGTACTGATAGTAACAAGAACAAAAGTGAAGTAACTGCACGAGCCTCTATCACATCAGATATGTATCCTGCAGAAACTCCACCAAAGACTCCTCCAATGTCGAAAATCGTTGAGAGAATCCCAGAAGTTTTATGCGACAAATGCACTCCAGCCACAGCTACATTGGCAATGCAAATTGAAGGTTAATAAAAGAAAGATTACAAGTTCAAATGTCTTAAATGTGTGCATGAACAATAGCTCAAACGGAGATTGGCATGGCTCCATCGTTCACTACATAGAGTTTGAGGTGAAAAATGATCCACGAACAACAATATCATGGAAAGCTGAAGCCATTGCCACAACCAAAGGTACAGGCTTCATTTTATGAGGTTGCGGGCTTGTGCTAATTTGCTTTTAGTTGCAAGAGTGTTAAAACAAAAAGTTACGGATACAGATCAACGCGAACACAACTCCATGACACAGAATCGTAGCACAACCCTGAAAATCAATTCCAGATCATTCGTCCATTCATTCATATCATCTGTAATCAAAGACAAGTACCTGTGTGCCTTATGTAGAAGGGCAACCAATACAGGAATGTGTAAGCCACCAGCTTCGAGAAGAAGAGGCAGAAAGCAAATGGCGCAACGCCCGGTAGCCTCCATGCCTCCAAGAAGCCAATTGCAGCCAAAGTATTAGAACTCTTAGTACTCCCAAGCAGCCCCGCTCCCTCTGACTCTACTCTCTCCGACTCCCCCTCCACGGTCATCTCAATCTCTTTGCAAGGAGACTCCAATCCCAGGTCCTCAGGCCTCACAACAAGAAACACAAATACCACAGTGCCCATCACAATCACCAACAAACCAGGCACCACAAAGGACCAACCCCACCCGAATTCTAACACCCCAGACGCCACTACTGACCCTATAATGTTCCCCACCGAGGTATGCGAATTCCATACCCCCATTATCAAACCCCTCTTGTCCTTCCCAAACCAATTCCCGACTACTGCCACCACAGAAGGCCACCCAATTGACTGAAACAACCCACACACAACCTGAACCCCCACAAAGAAACCCAACCAATGCACATTCAACCAGTACCCTAACCCAAAAATTATGGTCAAAGCACCACTACCCATCATCCCAAACACAAGAAACAGCCTTAGATCGATCCGATCACCGATATGACCGGCGAGGAACATTCCAATCGAGTACGACAAGAGGAAAGCGAGGTCTAGCTCGCCGAGACGATGGGTACCCTGGGGCCCATCAAACGGGGCCCAACCCGAATCTTGTCCGGTATTGGTCGAATTCCGTTCAATTTCGGGTCCGAGCACACTCTTGACGATGCTGGGGGGCTTCCGAGAGGCGTGAAAGGAAGCGTAGGCAAAGAATGTGATGAGCAGGACAAGGATTTGGTGGAAAGATAGGGTTTTGTGAGGGGGCCTGAGGGTTGGGAATAGGCTCAGAGCTGGTGGAAGGGTTCGACTTTGGGCTTGCATCGTGATTGATTGAGAAGAAGGTCAGAGAGGGATCTACGGTTGGGGGTGAATTAAGGTTGTGGATAGGATGGTGATTGGTCAGATAGAAAAACAAATTTTCATAAACAAGTTGAACGATATTCAAATTGTTACAGGGAAACTGAATTGCTGGGATAGATTTAGATGTTCGAACAGTAATTTTAGACAAAGGGATAGACTTTAAGACTTCAAGTTCTTAACAGAAACAGAATATAGAAGAAGAAGAAGAAACGGAGGCGATTGAGAATTTCGGACAAGAATGGGGGCCTTTTGGCAATTGTCTCTGAAAAGGTTGATGTATATGTAATAACAAATCGAGTCCAAGCCGCCGAGGAGGGAAAAAGTTGGGTTCCGAAGGGTCGCCGTAACAAAGAGTAGCAGTAGCGCTTCTGTCATGATCCCCATGCCAGACAGAAGGTTGGTCAAGACTCAAGACGACAATCACGCCTTAACAAACTCAAAACGCCACAATAGCATCGTCCGCCAAGCATTTGGTTCTGTGAACATGATTGTCCTCCAAACATCAAACATTTGGTTCGGTGAACATGTTTGATAGGAAACAATAGATAATTTTTTTTTAACAATATCTGGACTAATTTACGAGCACCTAGACTAATCTCTCATCCTACACAAACCCGACAATTATCATGTCAAACGCTCTGAGTGACCCCAAAAAGCCCGGGCGACGGAACCTTACGCGCGCGCACTTAGACTAATTTCAAGATTTGTATAATTCTCCCTTCCCACCTAAACCGAGTAATTACCATACCAAACGTCCTAAAAGTAGCCCTAAAGAGTTGACAAGAATAAATATGGACTCGTATATCTGAAATACTCATTGGTACGAAGAATGTACAGCCGGTCAGTTTTTGGAAAGCAAAGAAGTGGTAAATTGAAGAAACATTTTGTGCAGA